>JAJPUD010001498.1:228615-429519 GCA_023553655.1 Myrmecobius fasciatus | reverse complement strand
CATCATGGCTTTCAGGAAGTCCAATAATCCTTAGATTGTCTCTCCTAGATCTATTTTCCAAGTCAGTTGTTTTTCCTAGGAGATATTTCATATTTTCTTCTAATTTTTCATTTTTTTGTTTTTGTTTGACTGATTCTTCAAGTCTTAGTGAGTCATTCACTTGCATTTGTTCAATTCTTATTTTTAAAGTGTTGTTTTCTTCAGTTACCTTTTTAAGCTCCTTTTGTAACTGGCCAATTTGTTCCTTGCACTCTTTTTCCACTTCACTAATTTTATTTTTTAATAAATTGGTGTCTTTTTCATATCTCTTTCGCAGGGCATCATATCCTTCTTGCACTGATTTCAGTTTATTTTCCCATTTATCCTCCAGCTCTCTTTTGAGGTTCTTTATGCAGTCTTCCAGAAAGGCCTTTTGAAAAGGGGACCAGTGATGGTCCTGGCTGATGTTCTCTGGATTTTTGTCTAAAGGAACCTCTGGCTCTGCGGTCGTTTCTTTGCCTTGATAAAAGCTGTCTATGGTGAGAGCTCTCTTTTGCTTCTTCATCATATTTTTTTTTTTTTTTAGACAGTGTGGATATCTCTTTAAGGTAGGGGAAAAAAAAGCAGCGGCTGCAAAAAGCTTTGCCCTGGGGCACTTCGGCGAGTTGACTTAAGGTGCTGGGCCAGTGGGGGCTAGGATTAAGTCCGAATTACTCCTTAAACAAGGCAAGTCTGCCAGAACACCTGTCCCCAATCAGGGCAGAGTGCCTCAGATAAGCTCCAGGTGTTTGGAATTTGGAGTTTGGAGTTTGGAATTTCTTCCACGAAGAGCCGAGCTGAGTCCCACCCTCACTTCCGGCCTGCACAGTTGTCGTCTATTTATCTCTCTGTCCGAGTCCGACTAACCTGATATGAAGTTATCCAGAGAGCTGTGCCCAAATATTTCTGAGTTCGTTGACTTGAAGATCAGTTCGGAGGCTTATTTTATTGTTGATTTGAGAGAAGATCGGAGGAGAGGCAGAAAGTCACCTTTTCACTCCGCCATCTTGGCTCCGCCTATATTCTCCTAAAATTTTTATTTATCTCTTTTCTTTTTATGCCACGTTCAAATATGTTCTTCTTTCTTCCCTTCACCAGCAAGCCATCCCTTGTAAAATATCGTTTGCCCCTTTTACTATGCAAAAAGAAAAAAAAAAGCTAAAAGCAGCAATGGCCATCATTTCAAAACAAGAAAAAAAAAAGGGCTATATGAAATTAGGTGAGGAAAATATTTTTTTTTAAATTTTCTTCTTCAAATAAATGGGAAAATTAAGGAGGAATACTGTCATACTCCTACATAACTTTGCCATAAAAATATTATAAATATGTTACAACCAAACTCCCAACATAAAGTAATTGTTAATCAATTGCTCAAGACTCAAATCATAAGGTAATTCCAAATTAAGATCTGAATTCCAACATAAACTTCCTTTCCTTCTGTTTGCCATCCCATTTAAAGCATTGAACCTAAAGAAATAACTGTCCTTTGTAATGTTGTTTCACCTAACATGAGATTTTCCATAGAACCAATTTACAATGTTGCATAGCGTTTATCTATATATAAACACAGAAGTAAATCAAATACTTCAGGACCATTAATCCTAAGGCAATATCAACATCCTGTGAAGATTTTTCTTCATTTCAACACAGATAAAGTTGCTGAACAATTCTGAGCAATTAATGTCTCTTTACCACTCTATCAATATCAATCACACAGCTATCAATTATTAAGTGCCTGGCACATTAATATGTCACAATGAACATTCCATGCAGTTCAAGTTTCAATTCTTCTCCTTTAATGTGCTGTTAGAGATGTCCTGCCTATGACATTCAAATTTTCTCCTTTTTCTCCTCTGCCCAAAATAGCTCCAGCTTCACTCCATCTTCAGTCTTGACCCTGCTAAGAAATCTGCATTTGGCCATGGCATTATGAGCTCTTTCCTTTACCCTCATTCCCTCAACAGAAGCCATTCTAGATCTTCTCTCTCCTGCCCTCATTATAAGCGTTCAACATCTTTTCAAAGGTTTACACGCCTAGATTTTTCTGCAGGCAGAACAACATGCCAATTTTCATTATTTGGAGTGGCAAAGCACTTCCACTATTCAACTCCATTTCCCACTTTCCCTTTCCTTCTCCCTTGATATGTTAAAGCAAGTTTTAGCAATATGTAAGTATGTCATGAAATGAAAAAGTTTAAGTTCTACTATAAATGACTTGCTTATAGTTTTTTTTAAAAACATCAAAGATAAAATGTGTAGGAATTATTTCAGAGGGGTTGACATTAGGATCTATTTTTAACACTAGTTTTTTACATCCCTAATAAAATAGTGGTTCCCTGGACCAATGGTGAAGAGACCTGGATCTAAGTATGACACTATTATATATCTTGCTATTGTTAGTTAAATAATGGTTGTTCACTAGCCACAGCCAAGGCTGGTGAATTTTAAACCATCAAGTGAAAAGTCTAATGGTTGGTCCAACAAATCACTAGAAGGAATAAAGCAGAGACCCGTATGAGGAGGTATAAGTACCTAAACTTAAAACAAATTTTAACATTACCATTAAAAAATAACCAGATGCCCAAATTGATCATACTATATAATTAATACTTATGGAATTGAGTTCTCTATAAATGGAAAATCTCTAAAACTTAGCCTTCTAGAAGTTCAAAATTCTGTCAGTAAAATCTATGGTGATCTACAGGGATTTTAAATCTAGGAATTGTGACTTTTTAAATAATCAGATAACTATTTCAATACAATGCATGTTTTATCTCATGCATTTAAAAACCTTATTCTAATAAGGTGTCCTTAGTCTTCATCCTACTGCCAAAGGGGTTCATGACACAAAATAGGTTAAGAATTTCTGCGCTAGAAGAATTTCTCATTCATGTAATAAATGTTGAGTGCCCATCATATGCAAAGGTACTTTGCTAAGTGCTGTATAATAGTATTTGAACTTTTTTTCCCTTCAGTTCTAAAAAGTACTTTCAAATATTCACAGCAAAACCAACTCTAGGAAGCTATGCCTATTAGTTCTATTAATTTAATTTCTCTATATTCATTTACTGGAATATATGTGAAAAGTTCTGATGGCATGCCTTAGACTGGGCAGAAGTTTGCAAGATCTTAAATTATATATATATATATATATATATATATATATATATATATTTTTTTTTTAATCCTTCAAATCTTCAATTTAGCAGGGCAATTTTATTATTACGATGTCAAAGTTAATATATATTTAAAAATAAACTCTATGTAACATAATTTCATACACAATCATCTTTTTTGGTCTTTATATTAGGATGCTAGTGTTTTCTTGATGATCAAGTTCATTAAAAAAAAAAAAAAGAAAAAAATTTTAAATCTTAAGGTCTAGGATTGTACACTAAACTAACATGAAAGGAATGGGAAACCAGATGCTTCCCTACCCTTAAAATCATCTCTACAAATGGAGCACAAATAACCACATCACATATGACACTGTCACCTTATATTTACACAGGTACATACGACATAAAGGCACAGTACACAAAAGAAAAAGACTGATAAAAGACGTGGTACTTGGACACCAAGACACATAAATGAAGGACATGAAAAGGTAGTCCACATGGTAAAGAGGATAAGTGACATACAATGTTAATCTCATATGTATGTAGCTCCTAGGCAAGTGAAATTGAATGTCCTTACAGGGACATTACAGACAACCAAACAAAATACAGTGGCACCCAAAAAGTATGTTCAGACACAAAGCAAACAATCATAGTACATATTGCAAATAAAGTTAATTAAGTTTTAAACACATATCTCATAATTTCTCTGACTGGGAATTACAATTATTTGAATTTTTTTCTTTTTCTTGTAGACTTAGGATAATCACGGGAGTGAATTTGGCCCAAGTATAATAGCTGGGGACTACAACACTTTCAGTTAATTACTTACTACAGAATTCTGCATACTCAGCTGGCAGGAGGAAGGTCTGAGGGAGGATGTGGAATGCCTTGAATCCATGTGTATGCTGCATTCGAATAATGTTTTTGTACAGTCGGTCCTTCCGGGTTAGCTCATAAGACCTAAAATCATACAAATTTTTTTTTTCTTTCTCAGTCAGTTGTGTTTTAGAGATCTGGCAATATACTCATACTCTGAAGAGCTAACAAAAATAGACAGTAGATTTTAGGTATGATGGGAATATGAGCTCAAATGCACAGTAATACTGATTCCCTATAGTTTTTAAGGATTATCACCAACCACCCCTATGGGAGGGAACCTACTTGCTTCATACAAGTAATGAAGCTAAGATAAATTCACTTGGTATCTAAAGAAATACTATCATGCCAACATTTTCATCAGAACCTTTGGACCAATTAATTCTACAAACTTTTCCATTAACTAATTCTGCTAAAACTAGCTTGCATCTCCAATTTTCTTCTCAAAGTTCCTATTTTCCTAATCCCTATTATACATAATTAATGTCCTAGCCAAAATTCCTTCCCATCATTCTCTTCCATAAACCTACTTCCCAAAAGGGTTGGGCCCTCACCCTTCCTGGCCCCTATTTGTCCACTGTCTACCATCCTTCAGAATCCCTTTGTTATCATGAATAAATGCTGCTTCACCCCTGATCTCTTACTCACATACATTCTTTTTCATCACACATTAACCAAAACTCATCTTTCTTTCTAGAGATACTACAGCCCTTAGAACTGTCCAATGCTAGCCAATCCTTCTCTCATGTTTCCTAACTCACAATACCAGGCCTTGGGCTTAGCATCTTCCCACCACCACCATTTGGAATCATAGCATTTAGGGCAGGAAAGAATTACATAGATCACTTAGTCTAACCTCTTTATTCTGAAGATAAGAAACTAAGACTAGGTGAAGTTAGATTAAGTTGCCCAAGGATATATTATTGTTAAGTAGCAGAGATTAGATGTGAACCAAATTCTCTGACTTCAAATGTAGCATTTTCTAGTATACCACTTATGCTTGGTTCTGCTACCCTTAATTTACAACATATTTATTTATCTGTCTATATGTTGTACCTCCAAGTAGAATAGAAACTTCCTAAAAGCAGGAGCCAGATTTCCTATTTGTCTTTGTATCTCTAGCACCTAACACAAGGTCTTAACCACTTATCTTTTTTTTTTTTTTTTTTTTTTTTTTTGTGGTGGGAAGGGGATACATGGGGGAGAACTAAACTTGTGATTTCATCAGAGCAGAAAGCTGCAGTGAAGAAATTCCCTCCACCAATACCGCTCAGGGACATGGGTGACAACATAGCAATGTCAGGTGCATGAGACATGGAGAAATCGTGATTTTCCTAAAGTCTAAAATCCATTATGTATCAAAAAGGGAACTTAAACTCAGGTCTTCCTGATTCCAAGGCTGGCTTTCTAACCATCAAATGCCAAATTGCTTCTGGTCTCACACATGGTCGATAGTTTATAAACGATTATCAAACTGAATTGAATTTAACAACTTCTCCTGTAGAATTTAAGTTGTCCAATTATACCACTCTCTCTTGGCTCTTGCTGCTACCATGTAACTAACCTTTGGGAAACTCTTCTAGCTCCCTCAAAGAGCTCCCCACTCTTCTTGCCTGTCATTCTCGGTGGCTCTTACATCCATGTGAACAGCTCTTCTGACCCAATGGTCTTATAGCTCCTCATTATCTTCAGTTCCCATGACCTTCATCTTCATCTGTTCTACTGAGCCTACACACTGCAATAATCCCATTTTAGAACTCATCATCAAATCTGACCCAGTTCCACACCTTAAGTCTTAAATTCCCCTCAATGACAATAATCTTAACTGGCCACTTTTCCTCATCCTATTAACTTAATCTTCAGCCTTAATGTGACATCAAGTCATTAAATTCCCTCTCTCTTTTCCAACTATATCAACCCTATTCTACTTCACTTCCCTCTTCAAAGTTTTCACCAAAATGATAAATAATTTTAACACTACTTTCTATTCCATCCCCATATTTGTTTACCTTATCCTTCTGTTGCTCTTCTCCCTATCCCACCTCAAGTAAAGCTCATAAACTACCTTTTCTGTTCTTATTCCCAACTACTTTGGGGACAAGTTAACTAGATTCAAATTTGTTTTCTTATCTCAATTGGTACCCCAATGCTACCATATTGATTATATTCATCTCTTAAATTTCTTATCACACTGAGTATAACTAATTCCAAACTTCTTTTCTTTTCTTCAAACTATCGATTCCTCCCCTTTTCTTATTACTATTCAACAGAAAACTCTCTACCTTTTATTTATTAAAAAGATCTAGATAAACCAACATGAGATCCCTCAACTACTTCCTTTCTTATTTCAAAAAGTCTTGCTATTTTGCTATTGCTACCACCAATTTTCTACTTCTGGCCCAACTTAGAAGATGACAGAATAAATTTGCCATCAAATCAGACCATTCTATTGAGAATCTCTGTTCCCTTTGTTCTCTGTTCCTTCAATTATTTTTTCAAAATGTTAGACTGAGTCAGAAAGACTGGAGTTCAAATCCTACTTTGTATATTTATTAGCTGGATAACCTGAGGCTAGTGACTTAACTTCTCATTTTTTCCTTTTTGACTTTTTTTTTCATTTTAACATTTCTCATTTGTAAAAGAGGAATAAATAATAACACCTACCTCACAGCACAGTGAGGCTCCAATGAGGTATGTAAAGCACTTTGTAAATCTTAAAGCCCTATGAAAATCCAATTATTATTCATCTTCAATCTTTTTAGCTCTTCCTTCTTCCTATAAATATGCTCAGTTTTTCTCCCTTATCCTCCTGTAACCTTACTATTCCCTCAATCTACCATCTTCTTTACTAACTTGCAAAAAGCCCCCTTGTGATCTTCAGATCTTTCTTTATACATATTCTTTCATTTATTTAGTTGTTTTCAATTATCACTGTTATAAAGATAGTATTAATAATTACAGCTAACATTTAAATAGAGCTCCCCATGTGCCAAGCCCTATGCAAGTACTTAATAATAATTATCTTATTTAATGGCTCTGATCTCTCATATAAGTACCAGAATCTTACTTTTCAGGGCATTTCTTGGATGTCTTGTCATTTCATGTAACATATAAAACTGGCCTTATCATCTTCACTCTGAAATCTGCCCCTCTTTCTCATGTTCTCTATTCTGCTGATGGCACTACCATCATCTTAGGCGTCTAAACTTTAACATTTCTGGGTTATTTTTGATTCTTTCTTCTTCCTCTACTCCCACAACTCCATCTAGCACACTGGTTTAAGTCTAAAATTTCATCTTCTCCTTGAAGCCTTTCCTAACTCCTCTTAATTCTGGTGCTTTCTCACTGTTAAATATTTCCTACTTGCTTTGATATATTTGTTTGCAAATTGTCTCCCCCTTAGACTATGAGCTCCATAAGGGCTGGGACTTTCTTTTTGTATCCCTAGCATCTATCTAGCACAGTGCCTGGCACATGATAGGTGCTTAATTATTTTTGACTGATTGAGACAGGATTTAAGGGTAGCTGAGAACTCAGAAATCATCTTGTCCAACTATGTTACCTTATAAATAAGTCAGCAAATTTATTTGCCCACATTCACACAGTGAGTTGGTCTTATCTATGATCACTTCCATATAGTCTGGACTCTATTAGTAAGAAGGTATAATACAAAGTCAATCAATCAAAAAGCATTTATTAAGTACCAACTATGTGCCAAACAGTGTGCTAAATCCTGGAAATACAAAAGAAGCCAAGTACAGTCCTTGAAGTTCACAATCTAATGGGGAGAGAAGGGGAGAACATACAAACAAAAATAAATGGACTTAGAATTACAAGACCTGACTTCAAATTTTGGTTCTGATACTAGTTTTGTGATCATGGGCTGGGACTCAGCTTTATGTCTATCAAATGGGTATAAATTAATATTATTATTACTTCAAAGGGAAAGGAAAGAATTTTATAAATCCTAAGAATATTTTTCAATATAATGCTATTATTATTAGATTTTCTAAAATCTAGAGCTATGATTTCATTGATATGGTTAATTTATGGTATGAAGGTAGTCCCTCAGATGCAGACCATTAATCCACATATAACATATGATCTTAGATACACCTGGGGAGATTGAGAAATTCAATGAATTGCCAATGGTCACAAAGATAAAATGTGTTAAAGAGTAGCACTGGGGCTATCTGGTTCTCTATCTACTATGCACTACTGCCTCTCATAAAATATTACATGAATTTATGGAACCAATGCCAGAATATCAATTACTCCAACTTTCCTACAATTCTAAAAAATGAATTAAGTGGAATTTATGTTTAAATTGAAATATTATGTTTCTGAGTAGTTTCTGGGAGAAACTGGATCTCTAGCTTTATAAAGTGTGTTATTTCCTAAATGATCTAAAAACTTTTTATTTTTATTTTATTTTATTTTAATTTTTCTTTCAAAACAGAGAACATTATTTTCATAAAGGGAAAAGATAAATTATGATATACCTCTGAAAAATGATGGCAATGATTTTTTTTTAAACTAGTTCTCCCTATCTTGCCCAGGCTAAAAAGTTCATTAGCCATTCCTAGGCCTAATCCTATTACTCATTAATACAAAAGCTCTGATCTGCTCTTTTTTCCAACCTGAGCCAGTTTATTCTCGCTTAGGCAGCTTGATGCCATATTGGTGTCAAGCCCTTAAGAGCAGAGGAACCACCAAACTACCTAAGCGAAGGTGAATTGACTTAAGTTGGAAAGACTCCTGATTGACTTTATCCCCACTTCAGGCTGATCTCAAGCACTCCACTAACCTCAGCTTCCTCAGTAGCAAGGCATGTAAATGCATGTGAACTAAACCTGACAGCAGGAATCTGTATAAATTTTTTTTAAACTAGGATGTCATAACAAACATGAGGTATGTGTGTGTATGTGTGTAGAAAATCATTGGAACCTCATAAGAAAACCAACTATAAAACACCTGAATGAGCCCAAGCTACAAACAAGATATCATAAGAAACTTACATTCTGAACCAGTCAAAATGAACCATTCTATATCCAAATCTAGGTTGCCATGAGTTCTATCATAGAGAAGTTCTAAGGTATTAGGAAAGAGAGGTGCTACAAGTATTCTCTGGGAAATTTAATAAACCACTCTGACAACATGGAATGAAAACCACTGAAAATTTTTAAAAATCAGAACATAAGTAGTAGTAAGCCTAAAGTAGTACTTACCAAAGTTAATACATGTACAGAATATGACCATAGTTAGTCTTAGACAGTCACCTCTGACATATCCAACTTGGCTGCTCTATAGACCCTTTTCTCTCTTACTAACACTAAGAGAGCACCACTCAGATACCTCAGTTACACACACCTCTCTACCGTCCTTATCAAAAGCCACACTCAGAATAAGATCAGAAACTCATTCATGCTAAGGTAAAAAATAAATGATTCACAACTGTGTATTTAATAATGTTCTTCTCTCAGAACATTTTTACTAAAGACAACAAAACCTTAAGCTAAATGAATGAAAGGAACAGAAAACTTTTCTGAACTTACCAAATCATAACAATATACATGGGTGGACCTGTACACACACATATATGCATACATGTAGCATATGATAAAGATATACACATTCTTCTCTAGGTGCCTTATATCAAGAATGATTTTTTAAAGAAAGACTAACTTTTTTCTTTATTTCTCCAAGTGCCTAAAAACTAATTTTAAATGGTACTAAAAGTGAGTACCCTAGTATTACCTGGGAAAGTGATTGACCTTTTGCATTTCAGAGAGGGTACGAAGTAAGAAGGGCTTCAGATGGGATCCTGTCCACATGAGGTTATAGTCAGTGCTGCTTGGATGAACCTAAGGGACATATTAAAAAAAAAAAAAAGATAAGAACAAAACTTGGCCTACTTCTAGGGAAAACAATAACTAATCGGTATAGAAAAAAACAATCACTGCTTGTTATGCACCCAGAAAGATAAAAAATCATTTCTGCCCGAAAAGATAGTCCTGTTAGTTTCAGACGAGGTGGGAAACTAGTCATACAAAACAGACAGAAGTATCATGGAAAATAATTATCAGAGAAAGGGCATAAGTAAGAAGAAATCAACAAATCATAAAAATGAAACAAGTAGGAATAAATTGGTTCTCATATAACAAATCATAAAGGTACTAGTCTCATTCTTTCTCTAAAAGAGATAGTTGGCATCTTTTTAGAATAATGAATGTCAGGCTCCTATAATCATCAGCTCTTAGGTACAAGTCATTATCAGACCCAGACTTCTTCAGAAGCAAATAAACTTACAATATAAACTATTATCAGTCAAGGTCAATACTTCTATTGAAATGTCCATTTCAGACTCCAGGTTAATCTAAGAGTACAAAAATTAGTCATAAAATCACTCCTAAATAATTGCCTGTCCTTTATGAGAAAATTCAGCCTCTAAAAAAGACCAAGAAAATCCAAGTATTATCTTCAAGAGAAAAAGACTGAATACTTCCTTGTATATTCTCCAAGTACAAGAAGAGATGACAACACTATCATAGAATAATGGGTTCATTTGCTCCGTTAAAAGAAAAAGTTGGCTAAAATTTCATCTTATAAATGGGACAGCAGAGATAACAAAAATTACTTCCCTAAGGCACTTACTTCATGAAATCCATGCGCTGTCAGAATGCTACGTACCAGACGACTATCTGTCCGCACAATTTTATAGGACAAATGATACCGTTCTTAAGGAAATAAAAATAATAAAAAAAAAAAGTATGTTACCAAGAAGTTAATAACAGAGATAAAAGCAAATTATAAAAGCTTTAACATAAAGTTCAACAAAGTTATAGCATATATCTTCATGCCAAAGGAGTATTACAATTAAGTGAGAACTGTATAAGAAATTCCCACATTTCACTAAGGTAACTAGATGGCACAATGGACAAAGCACAGGGCCTGGAATCAGGAAAACCTGAGTTCAAATCCAGCCTCAAACACTTACCAGCTGAATGACCCTGAATAAGGCACTTAATCTTTGCCTGCCTCAGTTGGGAGCACCTATCTCCCAGAGTTATTGTTAAAATTAAATGAGATATTTACAAAGTGCTTAGCACAGTGTCTAGTAGGTATTTAATAAAAACTTATTTGCCTTCTTTCTAAAAAGAAAAAAGAAAATATTTTTGAAATACTAACTATCAAAACATATGTTTAAATCTATTATTATATGAAATCCTCATGTAGGTACATTTCCATCTTAACAATTAAAAATAAATTTCCTTTCATTTGTCATTAATTTTCTATAGAGATAATTTCCAGATATAGATCTCCAGACTTATTCCCTGACTTAAAAAACTAGTCCCATAAAACAAAATTACCTGTTAGGCATTTTAAGAGCATCTCAAACTTACCATGTCTTCCTCCAAAACTCCCCAGAACCATCCCTCTTCCAAACTTTCCTATTATTGTCAAGGAACCATTATATTTCTAATTCACCCCAGTTTTCATAAGCTTAGTATTACTTTCAACTTTTCACTCTCATTCATTCATTTTTCACATCTCATTCATATATTCAATCAATAATCAAAACAAGCAATTTCTGTCTCTATAACAGCTCTCAGAGACATCCCTTTCTCAATATTCAGTCACCATCCCTCATTAAGATTCTCATCACAGGGGGCAGCGAGGAGGTGCAGTGGATAGAGTACCAGCGCTGAAGTCAGGAGGACCTGAGTTCAAATCAGGTCTCAGACACTTAACATTCCCTAGCGGTGTGACTCTGGGCAAGTCACTTAACCCCAATTGCCTTAGCAAAAAAAAAAAAAAAAGATTGTCATCACTTCTCACCCAAATAAGCCTTTATTAAGCACCTACTATGTTCCAGCACTATACTTAAACTACAGATACAAAGAAAAGGATAGTCCCTGATCTCATAGAGCTCACAGACTAATAGAGGAGACAACATAAAAACTATATACAAATAGGATATATGCATGATAAACTGGAAATAAACAACTAAAGAGTTATTTGTATAATTATATATAGATATATATGCTATATAATGCTATTAACATTAAGAGAAGATCAGAAAAGGCTTCTTGTAGAAAATGGAATTTTAGCTGTCAAATTAGATTAGTTAAAACAGTCCCTGAGTCTCGGAGACAGGACTGCTAGGCAAATCAAACTACCACTACCATCTTGACCACCATCTCCCCTCACACCATAAGTAGACAGTCCAGGACCCTGAACCTAAGAGTCATTGAAACATGAATGTTTCCAGTGCTTTCTGGAAAAAGAATTCTGGAAAGAATGCCTGTGGAAATGCAGTCTGAAAAATGCTCCTAGAGGTGCTACAGCCACATCTAGTGAAGACGACCCAGGAAAAAAAAAAGTTCTTGTCACCCAAGTTCTCGGCACTCTCAAAGGGTTCAATATCAGAAATCGATGACTTTATCAATGAAAATGACATTAAAGAAGAGGCTTTAACATTGACTTTGCCACCGACTCCAAAAGATCAAGGGACTTTTACATATCTTCCAAAGGCATTGTCTCCCCTATTGGAATGCAAGGTCCTTGAGAAAAATTACTGTTTTTTTCTGTGTCCCCAGCACTCAGAACAATGTTTTGTACATAATAAATAATAATTAATGCTTTTTAAAAATTCATTTGGAGAATGTCAAGAGATGGACATAGAGAAAGAATTTCAAGCATAGTGGACAGCCAGTGAAAATGTCCAAAGTTAAGAGTAAAGTTTAAGTTGACTGGATAGATAGAAAGAAACCAGGTTATGAAGTGCTGAATACCAAATATATTTGATCCTGGAGGTGATAGGGAATCACTGCATTTTTTTTTTTTTAAATTGCATTGGTGATGGAGAGAGTGAGATGGCCAGATCTGTACTTCTGGAAGATTTGTTTAACAGTTGAACAGGATAATGGATTGGAATGAAGGTGAACCCTGAGGCAGTGAAATCAACTAAAAATTTACTGCAATAGGCCAGACACAGGTTAACAAGGGCCTATACCACAGTGATAGTAATGTCAAAGAAAACAAGGAAGCATATATGAGATGTTATCAAGACAAAATTGGCAATATGTTAAGGGGAGGGAGTATAATAAGGAAGAATCCAGGATGACACCTAGGGTGGAAGCCTTTGTGCCTCAGAGAATAATGGTACCATCAACAGTAGTAGGGAAGTTAGAAAAAGGGAAGATTTTTTTGAGGTAAACATGAGTTAAATTTTGGATGTGATGAGTTTAAGATGTCTGCCAAGCATCCAGTTCAAGATTTGCAAATGATGCAAGTCTAAAGGTTAATAGGTTAAAGAGGGGATAAGGCTCAGAGAATCATCAGCATGCAAGTAACAACTGTTACTAATAGAAGCTGATGAGATCACCAAATAAATTAATAAAGAAGAAGAGAATGGAGCTCCAGGTACATCCTACAGAATGGAGCCCTATGGAACATCCAAAATTACTCAGCATGACCTAAAGAAAAATCCAGCAAAGGAAACAGATGGAGCAGTCAAATAAATAGAAAGAAAACCAGAAGAGAGTGTTGTCAGAAAAATCTAGGAAGAATAAACTATCATGGAAAAGAGAATGACTGATGATATCAAAGGCTGCAGAGAGGCCAAGAAGCATGAGGATCAAGAAAAGATTAGTGGATTTGGCAATTAAGAAATCTTTAGAAACTTTGTAGAGTACAGTTTTAGTTGAATAACTGAAATCAGAAGTCAGACTAGAGAGAGCAATAACCTCTTCATTCTGTCTCCTTGATTCCAGCCTCCCCCTTTACGTTAATCCATCATCTACATTAATATTCCTAAAACAAAATGCTAACCATTTCAATCTCCTATCCAAATAATCTTCAGTAAATCTCAATGTGTTGACTGCATTGACATAAAAAATTAAATGAAAAATAAAATACATAAAACAATAAAATGTACAGAATACTAAAATAATCCTTACCCCTTTTCTAATACTTAGTACTATACTTTTTCCCCCTGAGGCAATTGAGTAAAGTGACTTGCCCAGAGTCACACAGCTAAAAAGTATTAAGTATCTCAGGCCAAATTTGAACTCAGGTCCTCCTGACTTCAGGGCCAGCACTCTATCCACTCCTTTGCCATCTAGTTGCTCCAGTACTATATATATATATATATAGCATATATATATAGTACTCCATATATATAGTACTATAATATATATATATAGTACTATATATATTACTATATATATATAGTACTCCAGTACTATATATATATATAGTAATATATATGTAATATATATATATATTGCTGAAGCAATTGGGGCTAAGTGAAGAGTTTTTAAATTTTTTTATTTATTTCTTTACAAAGCTTTTTATTTTCAAAACATATGCATAGATAATTTGACAACATTGACCCTTACATAGCCTTGTGTTTCAGATTTTCTCCTTCTTCCTCCTACCCCTCCCCTAGATGGTAAGCAATCCAACATATGTTAAACATGTTAAGATATATGTTAAATCCAATATTTATAAACATATTTATACTATTCTCTTGCTGCACGGAAAAATCAGATAAAAAAAAGAAAAGAAATGAGTAAGAAAACAAAATGCGCAAATATAATAAAAATGACAATACTACCCTAATTTACTTATTTAGTGCCATACCAATCAAACTCCCAAGAAATTATTTTACAGATCTAGAAAAAATAGTAGCAAAGTTCATTTGGAAGAACAAAAGGTCAAGAATTTCAAGGGAATTAACGAAAAAAAGACAGATGAAGGTGGCCTTGCTGTACCAGATCTAAAACTATATTATAAAGCAGTGGTCATCAAAACCATTTGGTACTGGCTGAGAAATAGAGAGGTCGATCAGTGGCATAGGATAGGATATCAGGACAATCTAGGCAATAACTTTAACAATTTAGTGTTTGATAAACCCAAAGACCCCAGCTTCTGGGATAAGTACTCACTATTCAGCAAAAACTGCTAGGAAAATTGGAAACTAATGTGGAAGAAATTAAGGTTGGACCCACACCTAACACCGCATACCAAGCTAAGATCTAAATGGGTTCATGATCTAGATATAAAGAGTATTATTATAAGCAAATTAGAGGAACATAGGATGGTTTACCTCTCAGACCTGTGGAGATGGAATAAATTTATGTCCAAAGAAGATCTGGAACTCTTAATTGAACACCAGATAGATAATTTTGATTACATTAAGTTAAAAAGTTTCTGTACAAACAAAACTAATGCAGACAAGATTAGGAGGGAAGCATCAAATTGGGAAACCATCTTTACATTTAAGGGTTCTGATAAAGGTCTCATCTCTAAGATATATAGAGAATTGTCTCATATTTATAAGAATTCAAGCCATTCTCCAATTGATAAATGGTCAAAGGATATGAATAGACAATTTTCAGATGATGAAATTAAAACTATTTATAGTCATATGAAAAGGTGCTCCCAATTACTATTGATCAGAGAAATGCAAATTAAGACGACTCTGAGGTACCACTACACACCTGTCAGATTGGCTAAAATGACAGGAAAGGATAATGACAGGTGTTGGAGGGGATGTGGGAAGACTGGGACACTGATGCATTGTTGGTGGAACTGTGAACGGATCCAGCCATTCTGGAGAGCAATTTGGAAGTATGCTCAAAAAGTTATCAAACTGTGCATACCCTTTGACCCAGCAGTGTTTCTATTGGGCTTATATCCCAAAGAAATCATAAAAGAAGGAAAGGGCCCCACATGTGCAAGAATGTTTGTGGCAGCTCTTTTTGTAGTGGCTAGAAACTGGAAACTGAATGGATGCCCATCAATTGGAGAATGGCTGAACAAATTATGGCATATGAATGTTATGGAATATTATTGTTCTGTGAGAAATGACCAGCAAGATGATTTCAGAGAGGCCTGGAGAGACTTGCATGAACTGATGCTGAGTGAAGTGAGCAGAACCAGATCATTATTCACAGCAACAACAATACTATATGATGATCAATTCTGATGGACATGGCTCTCTTCAACAATGAAATGCTTCAAACCAGTTCCAATTGTTCAGTGAAGAAAGCCATAAACACCCAGAGAGAGGGATGTGAAATGTGGACCAAAACATATCATTTTCATGCTCTCTATTGATGTTTGCTTGCATTGTATTTCCTTTATCTGATTATTTTTTCTTGTAGATATGATTTCTCCTGCACAAAAATGATGTGTGGAAATAAGTATACATATATTGGATTTCTCAAGTATTTTAACATAATTAACATGTAGCAGATATCCTGCCATCTAGGGGAGGTGTGGGGAGTAGGGGGGAAAAATTTGTAACAGAAAGTTTTTTAAGGGTTAATGTTGAAGAATTACCCATACATATGTTTTGCAAATAAAAAGTATTAGTAAAAAAAAAAAAAAAAAAAAAGAAAAAAAATGCAAGTGAACAACAACAAAAAGAGTGAAAATGCTATGTTGTGATTCACACTCAGTTCCCACAGTTCTCTATTTGGGTGTAGATCTCTTCATCACAAGATCATTGGAACTGACATCAATCATCTTGGATGTTCATCAGAATTAATCATTGTACAATACTGATGTTGCTGTGTACAATGACCTCCTGGTTCTGTTTATTTTACTTAGCATCAGTTCATGTAAGTCTCTCCCGGTCTTTTAAAAGTCATCCTCCTGATCATTTCTTATAGAAGAATAATATTCCATAATATTCATATACCATAACTTATTCAGCCATTCTCCAACTGATGGGCATCCATTCAGTTTCCAGTTTCTAGCCACTACAAAAAGGGCTGCCACAAACATTTTTGCACATGTGGGGCCCTTTCCTTCCTTTAACATCTCTTAGAATACAGGCCCAATAGAAACACTGCTGGGTCAAAGGGTATGCACAGTTTGATAACTTTTTGAACATAGTTCCAAATTGCTCTCCAGAATGGTTGGATCCGTTCACAGTTCCACCAACAATGTATTAATGTCCCAGTTTTCCCACATCCCCTCCAACATTCATCCTTGTCTTTTCCTGTCATTTTAGCCAATCTGACAGGTGTGTGGTGGTATCTCAAAGTTATCTTAATTTGCATTTCTCTGAACAATAGTGATTTAGAGCACCTTCTCATATGATTAGAAAGTTTTAATTTCTTCATCTGAAAATTATCTGTCCATATCCTTTGACCATTTATCAGTTGGAGAATGGCTTGAATTCTTATAAATTTGAGTCAATTCTCTATATAGTTTAGAAATGAGGCCTTTATCAGAACCCTTAAATGTAAAAATGATTTCCCACAATTGGGGCTAAGTGACTTGCCCAGGGTCACACAGCTAGGAAGTGTTAAGTGTCTGAGGGCATATTTGAATTCAGGTCTTCCTGACTTCAGGGCTGGTGCTCTATCCACTACACCAACTAGCTGCCCCTCTCCAGTACTATACTTTTTAATAAGACAAACTGGTATCCCAAGACTTTGTAGCCAGAGCTGTTTATCATATATGCAGAGTTAGAAGAGATTTTAAAAACTATCTTTTCTACTATGCTCTTTGTCACATCTCTAAGTCTTCATGTATAATTTGTCTGAAATCTATAAAGGGCTAGAGGTATCTAATAATTTTGCAAAATTAATACTGAAAAAAATAAAAACAGTAATAGTTTCTCTGTATAATATAAATGAATCAGGGCAGCTAGGTGGCGCAGTGGTTAGAGCACCAGCCCTGAAATCAGGAGGACCTGAGTTCAAATCTGGTCTCAGACACTTCCTAGCTGTGTGACCCTGGGCAAGTCACTTAACCCCAATTGCCTCAGCAAAAAAAAAAAAAAACAGATATATATATATATATATATATATATATATATATATATATACATATATATATATATATAAATGAATCAGTAACAATTACAAATTATTGGGATGATAGCAGATGCTGAAAAATGTATGCTAATGACTGTCATTAGGTCTAAAAAAAACCTGTGCCCTACTGATTTCTGCCAATAATTCAAGAAAGCATACTTTTATAGCTCTCACTACCTCCTTCATCAAAATAGCATGCATCCCTTGTGTAACTTCATAAATGGTTTTCAAAAATCATTGTGTCAAAATATTCATCCTTCTGTGGCCAACCTAATTATGAAACTGTCTGACATTATCCAAGCTGTTCTTTGGACATCATGCGTACTTTATACTCAAAGAGAAGGCCATCTCCCCTCGTTCTCATCTATATCTTGCCCCTGGACCCAGATGGCACTGGAGGAGAAAGTGAGGCTGGTAACTCATTTTCCACCCTCACCTAAATCCAACTAACTTGCATGTCATGGCATCACCTCTCTGATGCCATGGTACTCTTTAAGAACAAAGAACAATAAGAAGTCTCCATGTAGACTTCAAGTAGAGGTTGGTTTAGAAGACCTCTGTGATACTTATTAACTCCATCTATGATCCTTATTACAGAATCCTGCCTCCATTCCATTTATATCTACTGGTCCTAGTTTTCTACCTACCCTCAGGTTATTCTCCCTCCTTTCTCAATGAATTCAGGGCACAGCTTACTTGTCTTTCTCTCAATTCCAACTTTTGCCATCACACAAAGAGACTTCCATATACAAATGTTCCCCCCACCCCCCGCCCAATTCCTTAATCTATTCAACTATAAAAACCTCAGCTATATAAAGAGTTTGTAAGGACCATGAACTTAATACCACCCAAAAATATTCCATGTTCATGAATTGCAAAATTCCTTTAATTGTAATCACTTATCATTCCAACTTTCCTTCTATATGACTCCCATCCCTGTAATATGATCTCATAGATCTCTAATCACCTATCCTTGAACCCCTAGACTGACTATATTCTCTTCTCTTCTCACTTTCAACCTTTGCCTGGGTGGACCAGTTCAACCCTCTATTATCTACTATTCTGAAATTCCTAGCCTCTTCACCTATCTGCAAATATGCCTTATCAAATTTCAAGTCCCTATTTCCAAATGCTTCTCTCCTGTTCATGTGAGTTAGAGGAAGCAAGAGGAAGACATAAAACCATGTTGATTGAGTCCACAACAAATATATAGTCTAATCTCAAATAGGTCCTCATGGAAGAAAGGAAATCCTTTTATTTCACTCTAATTGAGTCCTACCCTACTTATCATATCAAGTATTCCAAACTTTCCCATCTCTTCTCACATTTACCTTCTTAGCTGAGAAGCTAGCTTCATATTTCACGAAAACTTAAAGCCATTTCCCCAAAGCTCCCTCTTTTCCCTTCTCCTCACTTCATATCTCTCTGACATAACCTGTCCCTCCTCACCTCCTAGACATACACACATTATCTCCTCCACCCCTGTCTGTTATAAGGTGGCTCTTTTGTTTGTCTAGATGAATTCTTCTAATATACTCTTAATCCCCATTCACCCCACATACTCAATCCACTGTCAAATCTTATTTTTGTGTTTACATTCACAATATCTCTTGGTTTTGCCAACTCTTCTTCTCCATTTATATTTTCCTCTCTAGTTCAGTCTTCATCACTTTGCACCTCAATCATACTTCAATAGCCTTCCAATTTATTTCCCTGACTCAGTTCTCTCTCCATTCCAGTCTATCCTCCATACTGCTGCCCAACTGATTTTTCTAAAGTACAGATCTGATCACATTGCCCCCTCTTCTTCCTCCCTGTACTCAATAAATTCTAACTATTCCCTATGACTTCCAGAAGCTAATTTAAAGTGTTTTGTTTAAAACTTAAGGTTCTTCACAACATGGCCCTTTCCTAACTTTTCAATCTTCTTGCTTTCCTCTCCTCTATCCATTCCACAATCTAGCCCTAGTGTTCTAATTTGCTGTTCTTTAAACATGACCCCTCCATCTCCCATCTCCATACCTTTGCATGACTGGTCCTTCTATATGGAATGATATTCATCCTGCCTTCACCTCTTGGCATCTCTGGCTTCCTTAAAGACTCAATTCAAGGGGCAGGTAGATGACAGTAGATAAAGCACTGATCCTGAAGTCAGGAGGAGCCAAGTTCAAATCTGGCCTCAGACACTTAACACTAACTAGTTGTATAACCCTAAGCAAGTCACTTAACCCCAACTGCCTCACCAAAAACAAAGCAAAAAACCCCCACAAAGACTCAATTCAAATGCTACCTTCTACAGAAGGACTTTCCCAATCACCCTAGTGACTCTAAAACCTTTCTCCAAGTGACAAACTTTCAAATTTTTTTAAGAGTTCTCAATTGCCATAACCTCATCATTTAATGTTCCTGATTCCAATCTCATCCTTTCAATCCATATCTACAGAGGTACCAATGAATATTCCTAAAACGCAGTGCTGATCATTTCAATTTCCTATTCAAAAAATCTTCAGCAACTCTCACAGGGTTGACTGCTTATAAAGTTCTAAGACACTGAAGAGCCTTATGGAAAAGCTTTATAATCACTCAAAAAAGTGTGTTTGGTCCCACAAAGGAAAGACCAAATAGATAAAGCATGTCTACTACCCAGATTTCAACATCAAATACATCTGAATCTCCTATAAAGTCAGTCCAGCAACATGTAGATCTATGACAGACAGCATAGATGGACCACAAGTGGGCCCAGATTTGAAAAGGAGGATGGTAACAGGTTGGATTATATTGAAGAAACTGTCAAGCACGTTTAGCCACTCCAAAGTCTCCCTTAGCAGCAAAGCCTCACATTTTCAATACAAAGATTTTACGGGTGGTTTTTATAGTAATATCTAAAACACCAATACACTAAAGGTAAGCATCACACAAAGTGCAATAGAAAAGCACATGATGGTTGTGAAACATGTAACCAATGAAGCACTAAAAAGAAAAAAAAAGTAAAGGATATTATCATGGAATTATTTAATAGAAAAGAAAAAGAAAGGTGAGTTGGTCTTATGAATAGCTGAAAGGTTCTCCTGGAACCCCTTATTATGTCAGGAGGAAGGCTGCTAGCATGTTGGATGGAACCTGTGGTAAACCTGCTGAAGGGCATGGTAAACCGAGACAACTGCCAATTGGGAAATATTTCACAAGGCTGTGATTGTATTGTGATTGTTGGAGGAAATACATGAATGAATGGAATCACAGATCCAATCAAGCATGATATACAATGCTTTCCCAGTGGGTCTTCACTCAAATCTCTGATAAAAATACTCAATAGGTGAGGTTTGCTTGCATTGTGTTGCCTTTCTCTGATTTTCTTTTTTTTTTCTTGTAGAAAGGATTTTTCTTGCACAACTTGTCAAGTATTTCAACATTATTAACATGTAGTGGACTTCCTGCCATCTAGGGGAGGGGAGGGGACTGGGGGTAAAAGTTGTAATGGAAAGCTTTGTAAATATTAATGCTGGGGAACTACCCATACATATGTTATACAAATAAAAAGCTTTAATAAAAAAAAAAATACTCAATAGGAAAGAGCTAACGACAGGCTGTTATAAGATAACTACTAAAGAATTCTTTCCAGGTAAACATCAAACTTTTAAAATCATCTGTAGATACAGTCCTTCAGTAAAAGTTATACATTTCAAGAAGGCTCTCTAATAGAATACTATAAGATTCTGGCATCAGCCCTTGTTCTGATGAAATTTTATTAATGACTTAAAAACAAAGAAACATCTATATTAAATTCTCAAAGGTTATAAAGCAAGTAAGGATAGTAGTAAAATGAAAAACAGAATCAGGATATAAAAAGATATTACTGACAGCTTGAAATAACAGACTAAATTTAATAAAAATAAAACAAAAGGAATAAATATAAAATCTTGCAGTTGTTTTTTTAAAAATCCTATACTTTGGATAGGCGAGGGTACAGCTAAATAACAGTTCATGTGAAAAAGAACTGTGAATTTGGGTAGTCTGAATGCTTAATGAGTCAACAATGTGATATAGAACAAAAGTATAATTAGTGTGCAAGGGAAGAAAAGTGAAAGTTCTATATTCTGCTTTTTTAGATAACATCTGGAATGCTATACCCAATTATGAGTATCATATTTTAGGAAAAATATTAACAAATAGGGCCTAAACCAGAAGAGGCTAATTAGAATAATGAAGGAATTAGAAATGATGTCAAAAGAAGCTTCACTGAAGGGATGATTAGTTTGAAGAAGAAATAACTTAGGTGACATGAGAGTTATCTTCACAAGCATAGAATTTTCATATATAAAAAAGGATGAATTCATTCTAGCTGTGTTACAGGGAAGAACTAAGACAAATGAATGGAAGCTATAGGAATTTAAAGAGCAACTAAAGCTATCTTAAAGTGGAATGGGGCTACCTCCAAAAAGCACTGATATATATATATATATATAAAACTGATGATTGATCACCTGTTGGAAATATATAGAAGGACTTTAGACTTAGGTTTGGGGGTTGGACTTGCTAATTTCTAAGGTCCATTTTAGTTCTAGGATTCTATGATTTTACTAAATTAATGTAGGAATTTTAAGTAGTCTACAAATAGAGGGGATGATTCTTTTGAAGGAAGTGAGTAGGTTACTGTTGGCTTAAATGAAATAGTTTTACAGTTGAAAAAGTACTGATCTAGGAATCAGAAGGTCTGAGTTTACATGTTGGCTCAGTTACCATCTGTCTACCTGTGTAGTCTTGCATGAGTTCCTTTATTTTTCTATGGAACCCAGACTTCTCATGAATAAATAGAGCATGGTGGACTAGATTTCAGCTCTTTTTTTTTCTTTTCTTTTTTTTTTTAGCACCTGTGCTTAATACACATAAAACACTGTGCTAATCATTAGAGAAGCCAAGACAAAAACAGGAGTGCTGGCTCTTAAGAACTCTACATTCTAGTGGAGGTAAATGACATATAACATAATATATAGGGCAATTTGAGGAGAGTAAGAACAGCACTCTTAGGACATCAGAAAAGTCATCTAGAAGAAATGGACTCAAGTTAAGATTTGAAGAAGACAAGAATTCAGGGTAGAAGATGGAGAATAAGGACAGGGTGAGGGGAACAGGAAAGTCATTTCTAGTGCCACATCACTAGAATATGGAGTTTGTGAGGTACAGAAACTCCCACAAAGTCATACATGTGATTTTGCATACCAATGATTTTGAACCCTCATAGATTAAATTCAATTCCCCAATATCAAATTCTATTCAAATACTAGATTTGAATTCCCTAGAAGAGGGAATAGAATTACTGCATAATTTTGTCACTCAGTTAGTATAAACAAAAGTTGATGTAAACAAAATGTCACTCAGTTGATGAATTGTTTAGTTTTACTGAACTTATTTTTTTCTTTTTCTTTTTTGTGAGAACATATTGCCTGCCCACAATAACTATCCTGACTAGGAAAGTAATCAAAAGTCTGATAGTCAATTGTTTCTGCTTCCTAAATTCCTAAGCATCAAAGAATGGGGAGTAGTATGACAAGGACTATCAGATGGATGAAACAGAATGAAGGAAACATCTCACCCTGGAGGATGAGTTTTGAGAATCAGGAATGAGGGAAAATTGTAATGAGGAAATTATGAACATTAACATTAATTATAAATACTAGAAAATTTACAAAATGAGAAGAAAAAACAATGATATTGAACTGCATAAAAGTATTAATTCCAGTTATACAAACTAATTATTAGTTGTGTTAAATTATAATGGAACACAATAATGACCCTTTCTAACATTAAATATGTCAAATTAGCTACTGTAACTTTTATTTAATTACAACATTAAAATTTTCTCTAAAGTCCTATTCAAGAGACTCGAAACATAAAAGTGGCCTTGCATCCTCTAAGACAATGCAAGCAGAATGCAAACTGCAGCTGGTCCTATTAAGCCAAACTATGTGTCTGCCATCTCTGTGCCAGCCTAACTTCCAAGAGTATCTTCACTAGAAGAATGGCCACAGACAATTTTTTGGTCACAGAAATTTGTGAAGTTCATCTATTATAGCAAAAGTATATTGTGGGGCAGCTAGGTGGTGTACTGGATAGAGCACCAGCCCTGAAGTCAGGAAGACCTGAGTTCAAATCTGGTCTCATACACTTAACATTCCCTAGCTGTGTGACCCTGGGCAAGTCATTTAACCTCAATTGCCTCAGCAAAAAGCAAAAAAAAAAAAAAAAAGTATATTGTAATTTGCATTGTTAGAGTTAATACTCACACTGATAAAAATCACAGATTTTTTTTGAAGAATTTACAGAAGTGCCACAGTAAATGCTATATATAAACAAAATGTGTACATAAAGTACAAAAGAAAGTAAGTCTCATTATTTTATAGTCATACTCTTTGGCTAGATTTTCACATTCAGTTGTTCTTCCAATATGTTACCTCAGAAATTTTTTTTTAAAGAAAACCCAGTGCTTAGGACACAAGAAAAAAATACTAAAAAGGATAAAAGCCAAACTGCAACTTAACTAGGTAATGTAGAAATGAAGAGACAATAACAGTTAACAAAATGTTTTCTTTCTATTACCTAGGTATGTGGATTTACTCCCTTCTGCTGATGCTGACCAAGCACTGAACATAGGAGATACAGAATGAAAAGAGAAGCAGTTTCTTTGCTCTAAATGCATGAACTGAAACTTTAAAAATTAAAGAGATTGTGTAACAAGAATCTCTAATTAGTTGAGAATTGATTCTCTGAGCCTTGTAAGCTCTTGCATATAATTCATGATTTGCCACCTCATAAATAGCTTTAAGAACCAGAATGGGAGATGAGACAGGGAGGATCTCTTATTTTAAAAAAAAAAAAAATTCTTGTTCACAAATGAGGGGAAAGGATCTACTTGTGAAAAATTTTTTTGTTGCAGTTCTTTTTGTGGTGGCAAAGAACTGGAAAATTAATGGATGCTTATCAATTAGGAAATGCCTGAATAAGTTATGGTATATGAGAGTAATGGAATGTTGTTCTATAAAAAATGATGAACAGGCTGATTTTAGAAAAACCTAGAAAGATTTACATGAACTGATGCTGAGTAAAGCAAGCAGAACCAGGAAAACATTGTACAAAGCAATAAGATTGTGTGATGATCAACTATAATAGACTTAGTTCTTCTCAGCAATTCAGTGCTAATAAAGTTTGGATGGAAAACACTATCTGCATCCAAAGAAAGACATATGGAGACTGAATATGGATCAATACAATTTTTTTCTTCTTTTTTTTTTCTTTCTCATGGTTTTTCCCCTTTGTTCTGATTTTTCTCTCCCAACATGAATCATATGGCAATATGTAAAAAAGAATGTAAATGTATGACCTACAAAAATTGAAACATAATTTTTAAAAAAGAAATTAAAAAAATAACCTTCACTATGCTTTAAACATATAACTTTCCTAGTGCATTTCACAATAAAGTCAAGTGCTGGTTACCTAAGCAAAGCTACTTCATATAAATTCACTACATAATGAGTAGTGAATACAGTACTGAATTGTGAAGGTACTGATACAAAAACAGAAAGATAAAAAACAATGCTGAAATCAAATACAGAGCACATGACAAAAAAAAATAAAGAAAAAGAAAAAGGAACCAAAAAAATCTATATCTGTTTCTCAAGGGATTTAATCACAAGATGATGAAATGTCCTGATAATTCTCAGATACTGTATATGAGTCAGACACAGTATCATCAAAATCACAAAGTTACACAAAGAACTCCAAAAACTAAGAAGCAACTGGAGTAAAAGTCAACAAAGCTGTTCTTTTCACTAAGGAAGAAAATAATTAAGCAATAAGCTGCTTGAATGTCAGTAAAATGAAAAAGAATACCAGAAACATAAAACTTCCAAGTATAGAAAATTTGAAAAGTAATTTGGAGTATTCTTTTTTAAATCAAGGAAATAATGTTTAAAGAAAGGGGATTGGAAAACAAGAAGAGACTCCCCTGGATAGAGATGCAACATAATTGCTGAATGAGATTTTTTTTCAGGAACTATAAAGTATAACTTTTCTGTTCTTTTTTATGGTGTCTTTTATAAACAACTGTAATAGCTTTTTATTTTTCAAAATACATGCAAAGATAGTTTTCAACATTCACCCTTGCAAGATCTTGTGTCCAAATTTTCTTCCCTTTCTTCACTCCTTTCCCTTCCTCTAGTTAGCAAGCAATCCAACATAGTTTAAACATGTGCCATTCTTCTAAAGATATTTCCACATTTATCATGCTACACAAGAAAAATCAGATCAAAAGGGTAAAAAAAATGAGAAAAAAAACCAAAGAAATAAACAACCAAAAAAAAAATGAAAATATCATGCTGTGATCCACACTCAGTCTCCATAGACCTTTCTTTGAATGCAGATAGCTCTTTCCATTACAAGTCTATTGGAATTACCTTGAATGACCTCATTGTAGTAAAGAGCAAGTCCATCATAACTGATCATCACATAATCTTGTTGCTGTGTAACATGTTTTCTTGATTCTACTCACTTCACTTAGCATCAATCCATGTAAGTCTTTCCAGGTTTTTCTGAAATCAGCCTGCTTATCATTTTTTAAAGAACAATAATCTTCCATTACATTCATATACTATAACTTATTCAACCATTCTCCAACTGATGGGCATCCACTCAGTTTCCGCTTCCTTATGACAACAAAAAGGGCTGCTACAAACATTTTTGCACACGAGTCCTTTTCCCTTTTTTATAATCTTTGAGATTCAGACCCAGTAGAGCCACTGCTGGATCAAAGGTGTGCAGAGTTTTATAGCCCTTTATAGTCCATAGCTCCAAATTGCTTTCCAGAATGGTTGGATCAATTCACAACTCCAGCAACAATGTATTACTGTCCCAGTTTTCCCACATCCCCTCTAACATTTATCATTATCTTTTCCTGTCATCTTAGCCAATGTGAGAAGTGTGAAGTGGTACCTCAGAGTTGTCTTAATTTCCAAGAATAACCTATCCAGCTAGAATGAGCATTATCCTCCAGGGAAGAAGATGGTCATTTAATGATATAGGTGAATTTCACCTATTTCTAATGAAAAGACCAGATCTGAACAAAAAATTCGACCTCCAAACACAGAACTCAAGAGAAACATAAAAATGTAAAAAGGAAAGGACTCTTGAGAACTTTATTTGTACTAGGGGGATACTTAAAGTTTGGGGGTATAATTAACTAGATATTACTCTGATAATATGAAAAAGAAAACTAGAGGGGGAAAGCTTGTCATACCGGGGGAAAAAAGGAAAAAAGTGGTAAAATAAGATCTAAAAAAAAAAAAAAAAAAAAAAAGGAGGTAAAAACAAGGTAAAATCTCTTGAAGAGGCAAAGAAAACCTAATATAATTGAGAGAAAGAGGGGAGGGAGATGAGCATTGTGTAAATCTTACTCTCATCAGCTCGGGTTCTAAAAGCATATATCAAACACTTGATTTCACATAGAAACTTGTCCGTTGCTAGAGGAAAGTGGAAGAGAAAGGAGGAAAAGAAAGGGATAAACTAATAGAAGGGAAAATAGAAGAATCAGGGGAAAGGAATAAAAAAAGGGGGAGGGGATCCAAAGGGTGCTGGATTGTTTGGGGGAGGGGGTCATCAAAAGCAAAGTACTGAGGAGGGGGAAAGGGAGAAAGGGGAAAGAAAAGGGAAAAACATAACTTGGGTAAATAAGATGGCAGGAAATAAAGAATTAGTTATTCTAACTGTGAATGTGAATGGGATGAACTCTCCCATAAAGTGGAAGCAGATAGCAGACTGGATTAAAAACCAGAATCCCACAAAATGTTGTCTACAAGAAACACATCTAAAACACAGTCACACATATAGGATGAAGGTAAAAGGCTTCAGCAGGACCTATCATACTTCAGGTGAACCAAAAAAAAGGAGGGGTAGCAATCCTTATCTCACATCAAGTAAAAGCCAAGATAGATCTAATCAAAAGAGATAAGGAAGGAAACTATATTTTATTAAAGGGTACCATAGATAATGTAGCAATATCAATACTAAATATATATGCACCAAGTGCAATACCATCCAAATTCCTAGGGGAGAAATTAAGAGAGATGCAAGAAGAAATAGATAGCCAAACGATACTAGTGGGGGATCTCAACCTTGCTCTCTCAGAATTAGATAAATCAAACCACAAAATAAACAAGAAAGAAACTAGGGAGATAAACCAATTGTTAGAAAAGTTAGGTATGATAGATCTATGGAGAAAATTGAATGGAGACAGTAGGGAGTTTACTTTTTTCTCAGAGTTGTCTTAATTTGCATTTCCCTAATCAACAGTGATATAAAGCATTTTTTCATATGACTAGAAGTGATTTTAATTTTTTCGTCTGAAAACTGTTCATATCCTTTGACCATTTATCAATTGGGGAATGGCTTGTAAAGTACAACTTTTCACAAAATATAAAGATTTTAATTGGAAAGGTTCTCAGACATATAGCACAATCTATATTTGAGTTAAAATCCTATATGGCACACCACCACTTATCAATATTGTTACTAAAAGATGGCACTCAGAACTGAATATAATACTTCTGATGTAGTCTGATCAGGATTGGGTTAAGCAGGACTATTTACTTACCCTATGACTCTCTTATTAAAATCTAAGAATGCATTCGCTTTCATGGCTTCCATATTAGTGGTAATTTATTTCACTAATACCCCTAGATTTTAAGACAGAACTACCTAGAAATATCAATTCTATCTTAAGATCACAGTATCCAGAGCTAGCAATCTACTCCCCTCATTTCAGAGATGAAGAGTAGACATTTTAATCAGGCAGGCAGTCAAAAAACATTTATTAAGCTAGGCATTCCATTTAGCCCTATAGATACAAAATAAAAAAGGAAGAGCAGGAGGAGGAGGAGGTTCTTGGCCTCAAGAAGTTTACAATCTAATGGGGAAAGACAAAACTTGAAAGTATAATGAAAAGGGAAAGGAAGAAACCAGCAAGGAGACATGATGAAAAAGTCCAGAACTGTATAGCTTAGTGAGAAATGAAGAAATGGCTGGACTGATGTCTTCCTTAAATGGAAGTTTTGAGAAGAGTTCTCTCCAAACATGAGCAGAGTGTACTGAAGAGATATAAGTAGAAAGGCTGATGTGATCGGCAGAATGAGAGGGTTCCTGTGGGCATTCAAGTGTGGAGAGTTCTGTCTATTGCTACAGAATACAACTGATCACTTGAACATTCAAGCAAAGGCAACTTAGGAATGTGATGGGTTTTTTTTTCCCTTAGTTGGTGATTATTGCTTGTTGTGCAATGTGCAAAATGTGTTTTTAATTTTTAATTTTAGCATATTTAATGTCACATCAAGATAAAGCTTCTCATCAAACAGTAGTAAAATGTCATTTCCTTTATTTTCAGCTGATGCTACAGAATAAGTCCCTTTAAGTAGTGTCCTTATAAATGAGTTGAAAAGATTAGGAGGGAGTATAAGTCTAGAGATTTCAAATCCCAGAAGTAGACAGTGACCCTCCCATGAACTCATCTTACTGTTAGAAGATTAAATTCCATTTAAGGGGGGAAGGGAGGGGGGGAACCTATTTCATACCACCAACCAATGATATGGTTAATCTGTAAGTATCTACAGAGTAACCTATAACATTTATAGCACTAGAAAGTGATAAATGATAAGTTGGGAAAAGTAGTTTGAAATAAAAAACTATTTCAAATAAGGAAAATCAAAAGTAATTGTTACACAGAAAGTTGTCTTTCTTACCTCTATATAATTTCAGTTTCTCCATGTCAAAATATTCCAAGAAGGCTCAAGAAATGTCACAGCAGGATAAATAAGGTGCCAGCAATAACACCTACCTCCAATTACACGAATGTTATTGTCCTTAGTCAGAATGGCCTCTGCGTGGAACACTAAAACAGGAATTCTCCTGCAGCCTCCAGTCCACATGATGCATGGATGATCCCTTGAAACAATAAAAATAATCATTGGTTACCATACCAAAAAACTAGGTTTTTTGAATATATAAACCATAGCTTGAATAGTTCTTTAACCCTCACAGTCATTCTTCCTTATAAGATAAACACGAGTTAACTTACATGAAATTATTTATTTAATATTATCACAATTATAGACTATTTTAAATATAATAGGTTTTGGTTTTTTGGGGTTTTTTTGCTTTTTTTTTGCTGAGGCAATTGAGGTTAAGTGACTTGCCCAGGGTCACAAAGCTAGGGAATGTTAAGTGTCTAAGACCAGATTTGAACTCAGGTCCTCCTGAGTTCAGGGCTGGTGCTCTATCCACTCCACCTCCTAGCTGCCCCATAAATATAATAGTTTTTAATAAATATAATTATTTTAAAGAACTCCAGTAATTAATTGGTATATTTTACATTGAAGTTAATAATAATACCTTTATTTAAATTCAACATTACGTTATACAGTACTTCTATTAGAGGAAACAAATGAAACAAATTCTATTTTCTTCTAATATAGAATTAAGAAATTAATTATAAATTAAAAAGTACTCAATATAATCAATCCTAAAAGTGTTTAGGTAACATTCTAAATAATTCTGAAGAAGGAATTTTTTTAGAAGTCCAAAATTCTTTGGAATTATTCTTCAAAAAGAAAATGGAATTTTAAAGTATTTTCCTTACATTCTGGAATAGGGATGAAAATCAAAGCATGCTTGTAATATTTATTAATAAAGCAGAACAGGAAAAATAATAATAATATATCAAAAATGTTTATAAATCATGTCCTCCCCCCAACCTCATTATTTCTATTTCTAATAGGTACTATTCTAACAACATGAACATAGTATGTCTGGATTTTAACAAAATATCATGTCGAATGTGACAAAGTTTCTCCTTGTCCGTGTAAACAAGACAAAAAAAAAAAAATGCAAAGAAGGGAACAGACAGCTAGAAGGATTTTGGATGAGTTGACTAACTGGATCTAAAGCAATGAAAGACTAATGAATTTCTTTCAAGTTGGAAGTGGTTCCATCTCTGATGGGGTACTTACTGAAAGGCTCTATCCAAAGCCCTATTTGGTTTAGATTTTTATCAACAACATGAATGAAGTTTATCACAACTGTGACTCAAAGCTGGGAGGAATACATTGCATAGCAAAATTTTATTCAATGATGGACTGAAATCAAAATAAAATTTAACAGAGATAAATGTAAAGTGCTTGTGTGAGCTCAAGAAAATAAACTGTAGATTTGGGGGAGAAATGGTTAAAAAGCAGTTCAAGTGAACTGGGCACCTGACTTCTCTAGAGTCCAGTTTTCTCTTCTGGAAAATGGAGATAATACCTGTACTAATTACAACACAGGACATTTAGTGAGATTCATATTTTGTAAATCTTCAAGTGCTAAACACATTTAGTTTATTATTTTTATGTTATATAATTCTTTCTTTATAAAGCTACTATCTTCTTACATGGTGTGGTAGGGATCATGAATTAATGAAGGCTGTGCCAGCAGAGCATGGCTGGTTCTATCACGGTATAGTACAGTGACAGAATAAGATTGTTTCATAGATAAAACTGAAAGCAGGAGCACAAATTTTTAAGATGAAGAATACTGTTACTCATTAAAAATGAAAAGGCACAAAGAACTATAACCTATATGCCTACTCTCTAATATTTATGAGAAAGATCTATATAGTTGATGTTTTTCTTAATGAAAAAAAATGAGAAGGGAACAGAGAGGCTTTACATATGATTCTCTACATTAGTAGGCACATATTTAGTCACACAATCGACTGAAAAGTGCAGAAACCCCAAGATCCTCCCCTATCACAATTACTATTTGTTGATTAAGGGGAAAAAAGTGTTTGACATAGCAGAACAAAATGAAAGGTTAAAATTTCTCCTCCAAACCTCATGCATTGCTTAAAGTCATACAAGATTCCTTTATCAGAGCAGCTAGGTCGTGTAGTTGATAAAGAACTAAAGAACACTGGCTCTGGAGTTAGAAGTACCCGAGATCAAATCTGTCTTTAGACACTTGACACTAGCTGTGTAACCCTGGCAAGTCACTTAACTCCAACCGTATTGCTAAAAAAAAAAAAAAAAAAATTCCTTCATCATTTCCAAATACTTGGGACAATGCCTAGCATATAGTAAGAGCTTAATGAATGATTAATAAGTAATTGTTCAGTCAATCTCTGTCAATCTTAATATAAAACAGGAAGACAGATATATGCACGACTGAGTTGTTTGCTGCTGTCATAAAGCCCAGCTTCTTAAACTATGGTTCAAGACCCCATAGGGGCCTTGTAATTGAATGAGGCAGTTGCAAAATTATCAGTATATGTTTGATTTGTATACCTATTTTATATGCCCATATAACTGGGGTTACATAAAAATTTCTCAAGTGAAAAGGGGTTGTGAGTGGAAAAAAATTTAAGAAGCCTGAATGAATGATGAAGATGTTCTGGTTTAGAGCTAATACATTGAACTATAGAAGTCCAATGACATGTAATTGTGTGGCCAATCCATTTAGCTAGGACATATACCTCAATCTTTTTGTGTCCCATTTGAGAAGGTTGAATAAAAATACTTCTAATACTTTCTCCAGTTCTAAATCTATGATCCTATGATCTGGAGATAGTTCAGAGATGGACAGTAAGATTGAATCAAATCAAAATAGAATCAAAGAATCAAAATTTCAAGTGGTCCAAAGAACAACAGAGAAAGGGATGATGGGCATAGTAGCTATAACATGTTTTCAACAATGAATTTCTTATGGTATCTGGGATGATATAGGACAACACCATACAGAATTCCTATATAGAAATTCCCTTTACTAGTGCAGGTAGGAACCTGCTAATCAGCTTGTAGTTTTACAAAATCTATCACATCTATGGATAAAGAAAGAGTTCATTAACAAACAAGAGATAAAGAAGCTTACAGGAAATTAAAATAAAAAATTTCAATTACATAAAATTTAAAAATTTTTACACAAGCAAAATCAATGCTGCTAAAATGAGAAGAGAAGCAGGAATGAGGAAAGAATATAAAATACAGCAAGTTTCTCTGATAAAAGTCTCATTTCTAAGACATATAGGAAACTAAGTAAAATTTTTACGAATAAGAACCATTCTGATAAAGGCCTCATTTCTAAAATATATAGAGAACTGACTCAAATTTATAAGAATTGAAGCCATTTTCCAATTGATAAATGGTCAAAAGATAGGAACCAACAATTTTCAGATAAAGAAAATAAAATCATTTCTAGTCATATAAAAAGGTGCTCTAAATCACTATTGATTAAAGAAATGCAAATTAAGACAACTCTGAGACACCAATACACATCTCTGAGATTGGCTAAGATGACAGGAAAAGATAATGATGAATATTGGAAGGGATGTGGGAAAACTGGGACACTGACATTTTTGGAGAAATTGTGAATGGATCCAACTATTCTGGAGAGCGATTTGGAACTATGATCAAAGAAAGGGTTAACAAACTGTGCTTACCCTTTGACCCAGCAATATCTCTATTGGGGTTATATCCCAAAGAGATCTTAAAGAAGAGAAACAGACCCACATGCGCAAAAATGTTTGTGGCAGCCCTTTTTGTAGTGGCAAGGAACTGGAAATTGAGTGAATGCCTCTCAGTTGGGGAATGGCTGAATAAGTTATGGTTTATGAATGTTATGGAATATTCTTCTATAAAAAATGATCAGCAAGATGATTTCAGAGAGGCCTGGAGAGACTTACATGAACTGATACTAAGTGAAATGAGCAGAATCAGGAGATCATTATACATGGCAACAACAAGATTATACAATGATCAATTCTAATGGATGTGGCTCTTATCAACAATGAGATGATTCAGGCTAGTTCCAATAATCTTGTGATGATGAGAACCATCTACATCCAGAGAGAGGACTGTGGGACTAAGTCCACAACACAGCATTTTCACTTCTTTTGTTGTTTGCTTGAATTTTATTTTCTTTCTCATTTTTTTTTCCTTTTTGATCTGATTTTTCTTGTGCAGCAAGATAATTATGTAAATACGTATGCCTATATTGGATTTACATGTATTTTTACAATGTTTAACATATATTGGATTGCTTGCCATCTAGGGAAGGGGGGAGGGAAAGGATGGAAAAATTGGAACACAAAATTTTGCAAGACTCAATGTTGAAAAATTATCCTTGCATATGTTTTAAAAATAAAAAGCTTCAATTAAAAAAAAAAAAGAACCATTCCCCAATTGATAGTTAAAGGATATAATAGGCAGTTTTCAGAGAAAAAAATCCATACTATCAATGGTCATATTAAAATAAATTAAAATTAAATTAAAGTTACTAAAATAAATGCTCTAAATAACTAATAATTAGAAAAATAACTCTTAAATACAATGGCTCATACTGATTGGCTAAACTGACAAAAAAGGAAAACAAATACTAGAGGATTGTGGGAAAATAGGTTCTTTAATGTTCTGTATGGTAGATCTGTAAACTGGTGAACTATTCCAACCATTCTGGAAAATAGTCTAGAAATGTGTCCTGAAAACCACTATACTGCATATCTTTTGTTTTAGTGAACCTATTACTAAATCTATACCCCAAAGAGATCAAAAAAGAGGAAATGGACTCATCTATACAAAAAATATTTATAACAACTCTTTTTTTGTGGTAGTAACAAATTAAAAACTAATGCATATGATGCAAATGATGAAATGCATATGATGAAATATTACTGTGCAAAGAAATGATGAGGCAACTAATTGGTGCAAAGGATACAGTGGTCAGTCAGGAGTCAGGATGATTCATTTTCATGCCTTCAAATATGGCCTTGGACACTTACTAGTTGTGTGATCCTGGCAAGTCACTTAACCCTAGTTATCTTACACTTTCCTCATCTATAAAATGAACTGGAGCAGAAAATGGCAAACCACTCCAGTAGCTTTGCTAAGAAAACCTCAAATTAAATCACAAAGAATTGGACACAACTGAAATAATTAAACAATGGAGGAATGATGAAGGAAATGGTTTCAGAAAAACTTAGGAAGACTTGTAAGAATTAATGCTGAATAAAGTGAAAAGAACAAGAACAATTTATAAAATAATATTGTGAGGACAATCTACTCAGAAAGACCCAGTAACTCTAATCAACACAATAACCAATCACAATTTCAAAGGGCTCATGATGAAATATGCTAACTACCATCAGATAGAGAAATGATGGATGGAGAACAGAACAAAGCATATGTTTTTTGAAATGACTGATTTAAGAATTTTTTTACATGATTATAAATATAAGTAATGGAAATTAATTTGGGGGGTGTAGGGTTTGTTAGGGAAGATTAGTTCCTCTGGCGTGAAGGCTGCCAAACCAGGGCTGCTTTCCACTTTTGGTGTCCAACTGATCCACCTAACTCTCACCTGTAGTATATACAACAGTCACAATTGAGTAAACTGTTTCAACAGAGCAGGTTGAAGGTAACCAAAGGATTTCAAACCCTTCGATGAGTTTGGGGGATATCTATCTCTGGCATGTAAAGACTTCCCTTGGTGGAATGGGTGGATGAGAATAATTTGTTCCAGTGGCCATGAAGACAGGTAAAATAGGTGTTGTAGAGCACTTAGTACTTAGTTAGACATAAAAGACACCAAGTTTATCCACTGCATCTTGAGTCATCACCAGTCATCCTGACTCTGTCCTGCCACTGGACAATGACGGCTTTAGCAGAGAGAGGGAATCTGACAACTTCATGCAACTCTATCTCATTTAAAAATAATTTATGCATGAATCAAAAGGATTATATTTTTATTGCCTTCTCACTGGAAGAAGGAAAGGAGGAGAAGGGGAAGAGAGAATTTGGAACTGAATAAAAATAAAATTGGAAAAAAAGAATTTTTTAAATACAAAAGAACCCCAAAAAACTATAGCAACTCAACCTCATAGACTTAAGAGATATTAGTGGCACTAAAAATAAGAGACTTGTCTAGAGTCCAAGAGTCAGTATGTCCCAAATGCAGGTGAATGGAATGACATCAAGTATAAGCAAAAAAGAGGAGAGCTGGTCATATGACAAAATCAAGGAATGACAAATAGATAGTATTTGTGCATCACTGATACCCAGAGTTTATGTTACACGGTCAGAAAAATGAGGAGTCTCAAAGCAAGGCCACAAGAAGCTGTGTTGAAACTTTTTGTTATAAGGGATAGCAATCTGGGAAGGGAAAGAGGAAAGAATACAAGAGGAAATTGTTTTTGCTATTGCTGCTGCTTAGTCATTTCAGTTGCATGTGTCTCCTGAGCTCATTTGAGATTTTCTTGAGCAAAAATGCCTGAATGATTTGTCATTTGTTTCTCTAGCTCATTTTACAGATGAGGAAACTGAGGCAAACAGGATGAAGTGACTTGCCCAGGGACACACAGTAAGTATCTGAGATCACATTAGATCTTAGGCCTTCCTGATTCCAGGCCCAGTACTCTATCCACTGTACCACCTAGCTGCCTGCAAAAAGAAATTCTAGGCAAAGTAAAAATATAAGCTACCAATAAAAAATTTATTTTTTAAAAAGAAGTTCTTTTTTTTTTTAATTTTATTTTATTTGCATAACCTATGTGTGGGTAATTCTTCAACAATAACCCTTACATAGCTTTCCGTTACAAATTTTTCCCCCCAACTCCCCACCCCTCCCCTAGATGGCAGGATATCCACTACATGTTAATTATGTTAAAATATTGGCAAATCGAATATATGTATACATATTTCCAAACTTATCATTGTTGTGCAAGAAAAATCTTATCTACACAAACGATATATCAGATAAAGGAAACACAATGTAAGCGAACATCAATCAAGAGTATGAGAATGTTATGTTGTGGTCCACATTTCGCATCCCTCTCTCTGGGTGTATATGGCTTTCTTCAGTGAACAATTGGAGGTGGTTTGAAACATTTCATTGTTGAAGAGAGCCATGTCCATCAGAATTAATCGTCACATAGTACTGTTGTTGCCGTGTATAATGATCTCCTGGTTCTGCTCATTTCACTCAGCAACAGTTCATGCAAGTCTCTCCAGGCCTCTCTGAAATCATCTTGCTGGTCATTTCTTACAGAACCATAATATTCCATAATATTCATATACCATAATTTATTCAGCCATTCTCCAATTGAAGGGCATCTATTCAATTCCCAGTTTCTAGCCACTACAAAAAGGGCTGCCACAAACATTCTTGCACATGTGGGGCCTTTTCCTTCCTTTATGATTTCTTTGGGATATAAGCCCAATAGAAATGCTGCTGGGTCAAAGGGTATGCACAGTTTGATAACTTTTTGAGCATAGCTCCAAATTGTTCTCCAGAATGGCTGTATCCATTCACAGCTCCACCAACAATGCATCAGTGTCCCAGCCCTCCCACAACCCCTCCAACATTCATCATTAACTTTTCCTGTCATTTTAGCCAATCTGACAGGTGTGAAGTGGTACCTCAGGGTTGTCTTGATTTGCATTTCTCTGATCAACAGTGATTTGGAGCACCTTTTCATATGACTATAAATAGTTTTAATTTCATCCTCTGAAAATTGTCTGTTCATATCCTTTGACCATTTATTGATTGGAGAATGGCTTGAATTTTTATAAATATGAGACAATTCTCTATATATTTTAGAGATGAGACCTTTATCAGAACCCTTGAATGTAAAGATGATTTCCCAATTTATTACTTCCCTCCTAATCTTGTCTGCATTGATTTTGTTTGTACAAAAACTTTTTAACTTAATATAGTCAAAGTTATCTATCTGGTTTTCAATTAAGAGTTCCAGTTCTTCAAAAAGAAGTTCTTTTAAAAGAAAGGGGACATTTAGCTTAAAGAAGAAAAACTTTTTCAGTTTCTCCAAACATATGATGCTATTTATTATGTCGAAGAAGTATTGGATTTCTTCACTTTGGCTCCAAAAGTCAGGACTATGATAAATAGGTAGAAATTACAGAGGCAAACTTCTTAAAATTAGAGAAAACCTCCTAACAATTAGAGTAAATCTAAAAGGAAACATAAAACTTCAGGAGTTCCCTATTAATAAAGGTCTTTAAATGAAGACTGGGTGCCTATTTATTAAAGATATTGTAAAGGGGATTCTTTTCCGAAGTAAGTTAGACTAGATAACCTCTGAGGTCCTTTTCAACTCAACTGTAGAATTGGATCTTTTTAATTAAATTCTCTTTTTGTTCTGGGCCTTGAATGTCTAGATTTGAAAAACAAACTGGGCTCTTTGGTGAATGTGAACTGGCCTATTCATATAAAGATGAGGACATTAGATGGTCATTTTTACCCCAGTCAAAAAATAAAAACAATAACTATCCCCATTCCATCTCTAGAAAGCTGACTAGGACTGGTGCCTACATTGCTTTCCTCACTAAGGAGCTTCTGGCACTTTGCCCTGAAAGCTGTTCTATTTCCAAGAATGGTAAGCCTGGCAGCCAGAAATTAAGGTGTGGATCCTTTTATACTTAGTTTGGGAGTGTGAATGTTGGCATTGAGACATAGAAGTATGGATTTTGCTAAAGAGTTGGAGAATCTGAGTTCTGCCACTAATGCCAAGGGTGTTACAGACTTCTAAATTATAAACAGAATGAAGTTTTGTTCTAATGCACTTTCCTACAAAAGGCTTGGGTAAAGCTTTGGCGTCAAGTTAGGCATTGCCAGATCTATCACCAGTTACAGACTGGCACTATTATGCTATTTAAACAATAGGGTTATTCTACAAAATTCAAACATGAAAAAATATTTATAAACAAAAAATAGATCTGAAAAAACTTCACTGTTAAGTAAGAGCTTAAATAAATACAGAGTAAACATATATGCCTACGAGATGAAGATGTGAATCACTCACATATCTGCCTCTGTCTCACTGCTCACATTATTCTTCTTGTCATAAAAGCCCTCCCTACTTTAATTATCTAAGTTAAAATTCCTCCACAAAGCCTTTCTGACCAGATCAAACAACAATGATTTCTCTTCTTTGAAACCTAGCACTTAACATGTCTTATGTGTGACCCGCTCAAGCAAAACACAAAGATGACTACTTATTTATGTTAACTGAAGCAAAGCTTTTAAGAAGTTGCCTAAGCTTTTTTATGTTCATAGTCCAAAGTAACAATTAGCACTATTTTAATAAAGGCCAGGAACATGTATAGCTATAAAAAAGATATCCCAGTCAGGAATATTCAGATTAAATTACCTGTTTTAACAGAATTAAAGTCCCACAATTCCAATAGTTTATATAATGAAGGTCAGCTTTTCCAGAGAAGCTGATGCTTGTTTACCACAAGATTCATGAAACTAGACTATAAGTTAGATCTAGCTCCTTAAGGAAAGGTATTATTTTACTTTATAACCCCACTAATCATCTATGTGCACAGTGCCTCAAACTCAATAGGTGCTTGATAAATTCTTGTTGAACTGAAATGAATCTATATAAACAGGAAGATTTATGATCCAATTTAATAGCAAGATTTGAAAGTCAATTTAATTAAATAGACACATTTGAAGGTACTATTTCAGGAACGAGGATACCAAAATGCAAAATCTGATAGTCCCTATCTTCACTTATAATCCAAAGGGAGAGAGGAACAGTTAAGACAGTTTCAATTCCTGTCTTCCTCTAGGAGTGAGCAGCAGCTCAGAAATACAAGTTCAGGGAAGGCAGACAGAGGGAGTGACCCAGGATTAAAGATTAGTAGAATGGGAAAAATGAAAGGATAAAAGGGTAAGGAATTCAACAGTGTAGGTCAATGCCTTCTTAAAATGGGGCAAACACAGGATGAAGCAATGAAGCCATCTGGAGGGCAGAGATTTGAGGAACCAGAGGTCATAGTACAGGGGAGGAGCAGTTTTTTAAAGTTCAGTCTCTGTGAGATGAGACTGTGAGTAGAGAAATGGCATAATTTCAAATCATGCTGAAAGTGGTCATGGGAATTGAGGAAGATTATCAACATGAATCCTAATGATAAAGATAAAGAGTCAGAGAATAAGAGACCACTAAAAGTCAAGTATTAAAGTCTCTGAGAAAGACAAGCAAGTAACCTCTAGGTCAGGAATTGCCATCAGTAGGGTAACACAATCAGATAGGAGGGTTTTGTTTTTGTCTCTATATCACTGGTAACTTGCATAATGTCTTGCACTTTCACTGAGACACTCTCCATCCCAGAACTGTGATTTCATTATAGGGAACTATGAATGTGGAATCTTCTTCCACATATGGAAAGTAACAACTCTTGATATGTAACTGAAAGTCTTAGCTGCCCAGAGCACTAAGAAATTAAATAACTTGCTTGTGCTTACACAACTATTATGAATCAGAGACAGGACTGGAAGACAAGTTTCCTTAACTCAAAAACTGGTTCTTCATTCAGTATATAATGGCACCTTGCACAAAGAAGTACTTGATATATGGAATTTAAGTTGAAACTTTGAGTAATTTTTATCTGAAAGTGACAATAATAATTAACATATTGACATCTGCTTCTGAACCTTTGACTAAATTAAACTTTGGAAAAGAATTAACCATCATAAGAGAGGGTAGCCAAGATTTTAACTAGGGACAGAAGATGGAAGAGACTGAGGATGGATGGGAGTTTCTCAACAATTGCATATGGGTAAAAGGTACCTGGTGTAGTGCACAAATAGTCAGCCTCAGAGTCAGGAAGCCTGGCTACGTGACCTTGGCCACTTGCCCAAGGTACCTCAAAGACTAAAAGTTTCAGAACAGTTACCACTCTACATTAGTAGAGGGAGTTTCCTCATAGTTTCCTATACTTGTGAAATTACAGGTCTGGTTCCCTCCTCCCCCATCAAAAATAAGGATTCCTGAGGGTACAGTGTAAGATATGGACTAAGGAGAATAGGAACATGGGAGGTAGAAAGCTAAATTGGCCAAGAACAGGGATGATAGTATATGAATATGTAAGAGAGGAAAATAATTTTTGCCTAAACAAATAGCTAATATCTAATAATAATACCTTACATTTATATAGTCCTTTAATATTCCCAAAGCACAAAATATGTATCTCATTTGGATCTCATAATCCTGTGAGATGGATGCTATTAATAATAACTTTACAGATGAGGACACTGAGGCTCATAGAGATTCAGTGACTTGCCTAGGATCACCTAGCTACAAGTGCTGTTTGAAGCTCCTTATTCCAAATCCAGAACTCTTATCCACAACCTTCCTGACTCTTGAGAGGCAGAGATTATAGGAATAGTAATAGTAATTTTCAACTTGCTCACCATGGGGTAAGAGGAATATCAACTAGGTAACTTTTGAATAAGTCAATTTCATGAATCTAAAGAGAAAGTTAGAATGATGCAAACTTTCTAGATCCCAGCTCTCACGAAAATCTCAACTCCCATGTGGATCCCAACTACCACCTGTATCCCACAGACTTTGCTACAGCAGAAGAAGGTTAGTAGTTAATAGTACAGGAGTGGACTGAAGTACCCAAGCTAAAGGAACTTTAATGTGATCTAGAGTTAACTACCAATTCAACCTTCCCTTTCTCTTTTAGTTTTATAATACAAACTGAGGAAGAGTGAATAAAGACAATACCATTACAACAGATTATCCAAAAGAATTTTAAGAGTTAAATTTAGTCAAAATTAAATTTGCAAACTTTGTGCCAATTTATCCTGATGAAAATAGTTGGGACAGATTTGTGGATATGCCCTTGAAAACACCTAGAAAGGTCTAACCTCTGAGCAGGTTGATATATTGAATAGTTATGAAGTAAAGGAATAATCCTTAAAACAGAAGAAAAGGCTTCATGACATAGTCAAGGAGTAATACTGAGGAAACAAAATGAGAAAAAGAAATGACATGAAACATAAACATCCTGGAGCTAAAGTTACTAAGTCTCTGTTATCTTTGTTCATCTTAAATGGCCTAGAATCCTAAACATTAGAGGTCTAAACAAATTTTTCAAAATCATTTCAGGAATGGGTGATTTCCTTGCAAAAAACTATTTTTAAAGATCTACATCATTTAAATATTAGAGTACCTACTTCAGAGAAGAATATACTTGAGAAATAAGAGATTGAAATGTCAGACCTTATTCTAAGAAAATCTCCTTCATTTTATGGGTCAAACAAACTGCATCAAACAATAATGATCTGAGCAAAAATCTAGGCCTCAGACATTTCCTAGCCCTGTGACCCTAGGTTTAATCTCTGTTTGCCTCAGTTTTCTCATCTGTAAAATAAAATAGCACCTACCTCTCAAAGTTATTCTGAGCATAAAATGAGATAATATTTTCAAAAGTACTTAGCACAATGCTGCATATAGTAGGTACTATATAAATGTTATCAGTAGTAATAGTAGTTGTAGTCATGGCATGAGTTAAATAATCCAATGATCCAATAATTAAATAATCCAATTCTCCCTAAAAGGACTCTACAAATTAATGTGGTCCAACTGACTGGGAAAAAGCAGGAATATTGAGGTTTTAGTCTTAGTCTTTCTGCCTTACTTAGTGACCCAGGAGAAAAAAAAAAAATCACTTGAACTTTGATGTTTTAATTTCACATAATTACAGAGACCTTTGAAAAGATGAAACATAAAATAATGGCGCACAATTTAGAGATATTCTTCTCAAAGTGATCCACTGGTCTCCTGAGCCTCTTACTGATTAAAAACTCAAAAAAGGTACATATATTATATGCTAAAGAAAAATTATCAACAAAAGCCCAAAGTTCTCACAAAGGAAATGTTTTTATTCCACTTCTGGAAAATAAAACTTTTAGAGGACCACAGAGGTTAAAACTGAAGTTAGGTAGTATGAAAGAGATGAAAACAAGTAGTTTGGCAGACTCCATAATCTCTATTTATCCATAGGCTAAAGGTTGCTTGCTATTACTTACTCTTGGCTTGCTACCTCCTCGTCTTCTGAGGATGATGCTGTTTCCTCCAGGTCCCGGGCCATCACGACTGGCATTTCCTTTAGGGTTTTTCATGCAGTCAGCAGATGGGGGCCTCAGAGACCTTTCTTTGCAGGCTCACTGGATCAAACAATCTGGGTGGCACAGTTTCCTAAAATAATTAACAAGAAAAATACCCTCAGACAGCAAAAATAAATTCTGATTTTATATATGAAAAAGGGCATAGTGATCTATTTGTTAAAATATTCCAAGGGCAATGAATGCAACATGAACTCAGATCTTCAAAAGCTTATCACAAAGCTTCCCATGTATTACATAAAAAAAAATGAAAAGTGATCTCAAAATGAGTATACTGTGGTATATAGATATATAGATATAGATAGATCTATATATTTTAAAAGTTGTTTAGTTTGGGCTTCTCTTTCTTTTACTCTATAATAAAGTTAACATGTACTAGAGAGACTATATGGATAGTGTTAACTATCTAAATCTGACAGAATTGTGCATGTAGGACCTAACCTATCTATGAAACAAAGCTAATATGAATTCAAATACACATGTAAAGCTATTTCCTTGACACTGCCAGAATTATTCCTCTGGAATATTGCTATGGCAAGCACTAAGACAACTGATACCAGCAAAATAAATCCAAAAGTATCAGGAGAAAAAAAATCCAGGATCAATGCTTAATTATAAGACTGAAAAAGCATTACATTTCATATATTATATTTCAACCTGGAAAATATCTTAGTAAATATTTTTAATCCCTCCATTTTTACAGGTGAGAGAATGGAGGCCCAGAAAAGTTGTCTTTTGCTCTATTTCACATGGGAGGTAAATGAAAAAAAGTCAGAGTTCAAATATAATGCTTCTGATTCCAGATCAACCCCATAGCTGGATTGCAATTTTACCTTAAACCTATGTATTTCAAAATTAGATTTTCCAACAAGATTTTAATGAGACCGGCAAGATATTTATATTATGTGACACAATACAAATATTGCAATGTGAGACAAAGAACGATTTCCTAAACTTCAAATTCATTCTGAAAATTCCATATGAATTTCTCCCCAAACTACAAAGAAATTCCTAAGTGAGGATACACAGAATCAAAGAATATTAGAGATGGAAGGGACAGGAGATTTTGAAGATCATCTAATCCAAGCTAATCATTTCAGAAAGGTGGAAAATGAGGCCCAGTGAAGCAATTTATTCAGAGTCATTAAGCAAGTTTGTGGTAAAACAGAAACTAGTACCTATATCTCTAGCTCTATCAACTGAAGTATGTTGAGTGCTGAACCTAAAGTAATAGTGTTGGAACAAGAATGGGATGGCTTAGATTAATAATAATAATTTATTTATTTATAGGATCATACTAAACACAATTATTATCTCATTAGATCCTCACAACCACCCTAGGAGGCAGATGCTATTATTATCTCCATTTTACATAGGGGGAAACTGAGGCAAATAGAAGTTTACCCAAAGTCAGAGCTACTAAGTGTCTGAGGTTGAACTTGAACTCAAATCTTCTTGACTCTAAGCCCTGCACTCCGTAGACATTGTGCAAACCAGCTAGAATATGAGTCAAGATCTGACAAAAACTAGTAAAATCAACTCTAACTGAAGTGTCAGTTTTGTATTAGGCACTGTGCTAAGTGTTGATAATATAAAGAAGGGCCAAGAAGAGTTCCTGCCCTCAAGGAGCTCGGAGTCTAATGGGAAAGACAACATGTAAAGAATTACATACAAATAAGATATATACAAGACAAACTGGAAGTAAAGGAGGGAAGCTATGGAAGAAAGCTGGAAAAGGCCTCTTGCAAAAGACAGAATTTTGGAAGAGAAGCTAGCAGGAAAAAATAAGAAGAGAGAATTTCAGACATAGGGGGAGGGAGGGGAGAGAGTCAGGGAAAACGCCCCCCCAGGGTGGGGGACAACTATCACTGGATAATTTAGGATGTGAAGAGCGTAAGAAGAGTGGAAAGGTAGATAGGGGTAGGTTATGAGGACTTTAAAAGCCAAACTGAGAATATTATATTTGATCCTGGAGGTCCTAGGCAGTCGTTGGAGTTTTTTGAATGTTGTGAGAGAGGGAGTGATACATATATACATGGCCAGATCTGAGCTTTAAGAAGATTAATCTGACAGCTCAAGGAAAGGACGGACTTCATCGGGAAGAGGAATTGAGGCCGGGAGGATATGATTGAAACTGCTAAGGTGCTAAGTGATGGGAGCCCTGCACAAGAGCGGAGGTTGCAATTATCTGAGGAGGGGGCGGGAAGGGGGCGGGGCCGAGAGGGGATAAACCGGAGGACTTGACAACTAAGACTGCACGTAGCGGAGAAAGAGAGGGTCCGGGACAACACGTACATTTCGTCAGTGGCGGTACAATCTACACTGAGAGGAAAGTTAGGAAGAGGGGAGGTCATAGAGAGACTATGGGCCAATCAACCTCTCTGAGCCTCAACTCATCAGTAAACTGGAGATACTTTGCACTAGGTACTCTACAAGGCTGGGATAAACATCAGATTGGGAACTTCCTTTCCTCTCCCGGTCCGCCCAGGACAGATCCCCGCCACTTTCCTCTGCTGACTCTAAAGGACAGCTTCATAAGAAGTTTCCTCGCTTGGAAGTCCTCTGTTCCTACTTCAAACTCCTTGAGACCTAAAAGACGCCCACAATTGTTCTGACAGCGGGAAATTAAGAGACGGTCACTGTTACTGTTCCTAGATGCGCCCAGGAACCAGGCGCTTTTCTCGGGCTTTCCAGAGGCTTCCCACAGCTCAGCTTGGAGGGAAAGCACAACTACCCACTGGAGTGCCCAGGACCCACTTCCCCAAAGGAGCCAAATGGCCCAGAGGCGGCACGTACCTGTCTCATCTTCCCATAGTTCGGGTCAGGCAGGCAGGGACCGCGCCGGGAGCTTCTTCCCTCCTCCTTCCCCCTTTCCGGGCTCACCACCGCCACCGACGGCTGCTTCCCCCGTTACTACAACAACCAACAAGCAACCGCCCGTCCCAATCCACTGCGCAAGCGCAGGAGGGCCAATTCCGACACATCGCGCAGGCGCTAGCCTCCGTCGCGAAAGAATTTCGTCATCGCCTTCGTGCTTACGTTTACAAGCCCGCCCTTGTCCGCTTCAGAGCGTGGCTCGGGACTCTGCCGCAGTCTGAAGGGGTGTGTCCAACCCTCGATTCTTTCGCCACTCCCCAAAGGAGGGTTGATCACGTGAGCTCGTGTCAGGGGATAGGCTTAGTCGATTCTCAGAGCTGATTGGTCTTTCAGGCGGTCATTTCCTATCTCCTGCGCGGAGGAATGTCATTTTTGACCAATCAAACTCAGGGTTGATACAAAGTGAACCAATCCAGGATCTGATTCAAGATGTGGGCGGATCTACAAAAGGGTCTCAGGTGTACACGGGTGTTGAAGTGAAATTGAGGGTTGCGCTGGTGCTCCAGGCTTGGGTTTTCAGGTATGGGGAGCGCGGGGCCTGGGTGGGAGGAGACATGCGGAGGTGGGAGAAAAATCTGATCGAGACGCTCGTGAAGGGGAAGAGGTAGGGTTGAAGATGCGAGAGAAGGTCAAGGGGAAGGGCTAAGGAGAGGATGAAAGATGAAGGGAGGGAAGGATTGGGGCGATGAGATTGGGGGAAGGGAGTGTTGAAGAAGGGGTCAGAGCAGTGTCTGGGAAAGGATGTGGCGCCCTCCAGGAGGCTCATTCATTGATCTAAGGATGGAGGAGAGAGATTGGCAGCGTGGAAGAACAGAGAGATGTCTGGTTTTCTACTCCCACACTCATCACCTTTCTCTGGCTTTTCTCCCCTCCTTCTCCCCCGCCCCGCCTTTTTGAGCTCTTCTCCCTCCCCCCAACCCCACCCCTGCTTGGTGGCTCTTCTGCCTCTCCTCCACTTTGTTCCTCTAGCTCCCCCACTTTTCACCTGACTCCTCTCGCTTCCCCCCTTCTTCACCTGGCTTTTTCCTTTATTGGCTTCTCTTCCCAGCTTTCTTTTCAAACTAACAGGATCTTCCTTTGCAGTCCAACTCCTGAAAAAGCGGGGTGCTCCAAACATTCCCAGAAGGACGATCATAGGATCCTAGATTTAGAGCCGGAAGGGGCTTGAGAAGCTATCTAAACCTTCCCAAAGCATCTACAATGCTAGGCACTGAGGATATAAAAATATAAGGGAAACAGTTCCTGCTGTCAAACAGACAACATGTATGTATATATAAAGATACAATAAATGCAAGATCGTTTTAGGAAGAAAGGTACTAGCAATTGGAGTATTCATGTAGAAGGTAGTACTTGAGATCCATCTCCTCCTTCCTTTTCCTTTGGAGATTAATGTTATATTGAGTTCCTTCATGGGCTTTTGCAGATTTTGCATTCTATTATCACCTTGGGTAACTAACATAAGGATTATTATTCTGAGACTCCAACTAGAGAACTCCATATCCAAATAACATATTAGAGTCTTCCCTGGGTTACATTTTTGTTAAATCAAGTTGATTTGATTTGATTTAAATTGTTATCCAGGACCACTGGATTGAATTTTGGTGGCTTGTTTTTTTGTTTTGCTTTGTTTTTTAAGTATAGTCTTATAAGATATAACCTTAGATTCTTCAACTTAAGTGTCGATGTCTATTTCACAGGTAGAGAAACTTCATTAAAATATTACCAAACAGGGTCATTCCACTTCAGTTTTCTTCTGATGCCTCATTGTGATGTGAAGGACATCTTGTGTTATTGAAGTCTGTGTCAACAGATTGCATCTCTGACAGGTCCTACCAAGCTGGAAAAGCTTCAAGTATGGACCCAGGTGATAGACATTATATATCTTTCATCTAAGGACCAGCTTAGCTAAAGATACTAACTACCAAGTTGATCACAAGATAATGGATTTTGCAACCACAGCAACTGCCCTCTCCTGGGGTTTAGAAGGGATATCATTTTATATCCATAAAATAATGGAATCTCAAATTATTAATCAGAAAGGTCTCTTCCAGCCTTATTATTCATTTTCTAGGTATTAAGCCAATGCCTGTGTGACATTAGAGAATCCCCTAACTTCCCTGGTCTCAATTCCCACATCTATAAAATGTATATTTGGTATTAAATTAGTAGTTCTCAAACTCTTTGTGATCATATCACATTTTTATTTGCCAGAAGGAATCTCAGAATACTAAATATTTTAAATTGGGAACAAGTAAGGGTTCCTGAGAAGGAGGGTCTCCAAAGCAATGGACTTTGGGATTCTTCTGCCTTTCCTTCCCTTCACCTCTATCCCCTTTCTCCTCTTCTTTAATTCCCCAGGAGTCACTGTAGAGCTGGCAGGTTTGTATCTCCCAGGATTGGAGCTGTTATTTCCTATACCATGCTAAGAAAAGCAGGCAGCAAAAACGGCAGCTAGGAACAGGGACCAGTGATTTTGCAGCACACCTTTTAATAATCACTGGATTACTTGATCTCTGAGATCCCTTTAATCTCTACATGCTATGATAACCCCTGGGATAATGCCCAGTATTTAAGACTTCTAGAATGTTCTGCTGACTTATAGAGCTTACTTGATGCAATTCAGCAAGCATTTATCAAATGTCTACATTGTTTAACATGCTAGATGCTGGGAATGCAAAGAAAATAACAAATAGTCCCTGCCCTCAAGGAGCTTACATTCTACTAGGGGAATACAACATGTACACAGATAAGTATAATGAAAGGTAAGGAGTGAAGGGGGAAAAGAAACAGGAGACAAAGTTCTCTAGAAAAATTGGAAGAGGGAAAGATTAGTCAGCTGAAATCGGGATTAGGAAATACTTCATAAATTTGGTAGCATCTGCTAAATCTTAAAGAAAAAAAAAATTTAGAAAAGTAGAGATAAAAAGAGAGTGCTTTTGAGGCATGGCAGTTGACCTGTATGCATGTAGAGATGGGAAATGACTAATACTTTCTAAATTCAACTTATCTGTTTGGCTGAAATATAAATTGAATAAATAGAAGAAATGTGAAATAAAGATGAAAAGCTAGATTAGAATCACCTTTTAGAAGGCCTTCAATACCAGACTAAGTCATATATTTTATCCTAAAGGCAACAGAGAATCATGGAAGGTTTTTCAGTATAGGAATGTCATGGTCAGACCTCTATCTTGGTAAGATTATTTTGACAACTATGTGAAAGTCATGCTAGAGAAAGGAAAAACTAGAGGTGGGGAGATCAGTTAAGAAGTCTTTACAATAATCTAGAGAAAAAATGAAATTCTGAAATAATATGACAGCAAAGAAAAAGGGAGGTGTTTCATGTAAAATTGAGGTCTTGACACCTGATCAGATATGATTAGGGTCAAAGAGTAGGGTCAAAAATAACTGTAAACACATGTATAGTTGATAAATTGCTTTGTTTCTCAAGAAATAAGAAAGATTGAGAGAATTAAGAACTCAAAATTTTGAAAAATGAACGCTAAATTTTTATATGTAATTTGAAAGTATTTAAAGAAATAATATATATGTGTATGTATGCCTGTATGTGTGTATTCATACGTGTGTGTGTTTCTTTTTAATGACAGCAAAAAAAAATTACAAACCTTGATGAACAGAAATAGGAAAGTTTATAGGAAGGGAGGATTTGGGGTCGGAAGGGTGTGTGAAAAGATGATTTCTGTTTTGGACATGCTGAATTTGAGATACTATGGGGCATCTGGAAGATGACAAAGACAATCCAGGAGAGATATTAGGACTGGAGATGTATGTAGGAGTCACCTGCCTAGAGGTGATAGATACTATCTGTCTAGGATAGTAGGTAAAAGCCAGTTAGGGAGAGAAGTTAGTGAAGTATGGTCGGATGAAGCCTTGGGTTATTCTCACACTAAGGGTTAAAAGATGGATAGTGATCCAGCAAAGGAGACTGAGAAAGAGCAGTTAGACAGATGGAAGGAGAGCTAGGAAAGAGTCATCATGAAAGCCAAAGAAGGAAAGAATATCAAAAGGAAAGGGTGTTGTTTATTTAAAAAAAAAAAAAATTTCTATGCAATTTCAGTAGAATGGTTTGGATGGAAGTCAGATTTTGAGTTACCAATAAAGTGAATGGAAAGTGAAGAAAGGGAGGCAGCCACGGGGTTCTTTCATTAGGAGTTTATAATTACATAAAATATTTTATAAGTTACATAAATAAAAATAGTATAGTAGCTTGAGGGGACAGTGTAAAAGGGTTTTTTTTTTTTTTTTTAAGAATGAAGGGGGCTGGGGCAGCTAGGTGGCGCAGTGGTTAGAGCACCAGCCCTGAAGTCAGGAGGACCTGAGTTCAAATCTGGTCTCAGACACTTCCTAGCTGTGTGACCCTGGGCAAGTCACTTAACCCCAATTGCCTCAGCAAAAAAAGCAAAAAAAAAAAAAAATGAAGGGGACCTCAGTATATTTGTAGGCAAGAGGGAAAGAGGCAATAAATGGGGAGCAATTAATTATGAGAATGATGGGGGAACAATTGGAGTTATCCGCTCAGATGGATGGGATAAAGGAGACAAGTAGAACAATTAGCCCAGCAAGTGGAAGAGTCACTTCATCCTGATTAGAGCAAAAGATATGTGAAGTTTTAGAAGGTTTTTGAGGTATTAACTGGGAAAGAAAAAGGACCTCTTGGGGCCCCCACTCAGGTTGTTTTTTTTTTTGTTTGTTTGTTTTTTGACAAAGTAAGTTCATCTGCTTAGTAAGTATTGGAAGGATAATGTTGAAAAAGGATAAGCTTTGGAATATCAATTGCAATGAGTGTAATAATTGCAAAGGCTAAAAGGAGTGCCATTCAGCAATGAAACCTCAGTTTGAGATTATATAACATGAATTTATGGTGGACTCAACATGGTTTTGTTTTGTGACTTCCCCTAACAGTATTCACCAGGGGAATTTACTAAAGGACTTCATTATAAGCAATAGACTAGGTAAGTAGATATAAGCATCAACAACAAAGTTTGATAGAAGATTTTTCTATAACCAACAAGGCAAAGGAGTCTGTGATTAAAATGATGGGGAATTTTGACCTGCTTTCCAAGCAAAGGGTTAAAAATAAACTTGGAATAAGTATATAGGAAGGCATTCCAAACCAAGGGAAAGTAGAATAAGAACAAATTCATACAGAAAGAAGTACCAGGCCCATGACTACCTATAGTAGTCTAACTGTCCACCAAAAAAAGCTGCAGATTATGGTAGGAAAGCACTAGATTAGAGATCAGAAGACCTGAATCTTGAGTTCCAGATACAATGAATTCCACTCACAAGCTGTGCGACTTTTAGGCAAGTCAGTTAATCTCTCTGAGCTTCCATTTCCACACCTCTAAAATGGGTGTAATAGCTGTTACAGAGAGTGTGTGTGTGTGTGTATGTGTGTGTGTGTGTGTATGTAGAAGTTAAGTATTATTCTTGATGGTTGACATGTTTGATGTGATTGAAATGAGATCAGTTTCCATAAGATATGCTATGTACCTTTTCTCATCTTCATTTTTCCTTGCTTTAGAACTACCAGTTATAACTTTCAACATTCCTTAGTCTAGGATAATTAGGACTTAAAAAATTAATAAGCCTTAGTTTTTAGGATGAACATTAAGAAGATTGCTAGCTCTGTAAGAGCAGCCATAAAGATAAAAGATTATCTGTGGGTGAGCACCAGTAAACATGTAAAAGAATACTGGGAAGGACAGCATTAGTCTGGAGTGTATGAATACAGTTTGAAAACTTCACTTCTTCAAAAATTGAAGTGTTACTCCTGTTGGAAAGTTAGCCCTTCCATCTTCCATGCCCTAAAATTAGTTTGTTATAGATACCTCTGATCATCAGTGCTGCTTAGCAGAGACATAAAACTAGCAGTGAAAAGAACAATTTAGAATCAGAGGACATGAGTTCTAATCTTAGCTCCACCTCTCACTGGTCCTCACAAGGTCCATGACCTTGGACCAAACCCCTCCATGCCACTCTGCTCATTTTGTAAAAGAAGGAGGTTGGACTGGTAACCTTTAAGACCCCTTTCAGCTCCAGATTGATGATCCCAAATCCCTCTTCTCGAGATTGTTAACTCTCTTCTTGTCAGGGTTATTATAAAGATGGGGATGAGAGGTTAGAATCAGTGATCTGTAAGATCTGTGACTACAGATTATATCAGAATTCATATCTGGATCAGGGGAGAACAAAACCTCTGGTTCTTCAGTGTGGGCAAAGCTGAAGGTAATTACCTTTCCTACTAGGTTAGAGGTATGGTCTTCCTCAGAGGGCCAAAGTGGCTGAGTTTTAGAACCCCATTTCTAGCACGCTTGGTTTAGGCTCCATGTTGTGAACTGCTCATGATAAATCAACCTAACAAATGGCAGTCATAAGCCTTCTGTTTTAGGATAAATTTCCAGGTGTTATTTGTTGCATTGTTTCTAAGAAGTATTAACAGATTCTGTGTAGCCACTTCCATGCCTGATTCTCAAGGGAAAGTAGAAAAAATAGCACCTCCCATGTGGGCCTGCCTAGAATAACCAGGAGTCAAAGCACAAGCCTTACTTAATACCATATATATATTTTTGATACTGGATAACCCAGAGTTGGGGAATGAAGAGCTTCCAAAGGTTCTCAACAACATTGGTAGGCTACCTAAACACCCAAATACAAAACATTTGAAGAGAAACCCTTTTACTGATAAACAAGAAAGTGACTGGCTAAGGCTGAATTTAATCCCCAATAATTGGTTCCGTCCTGTCCTGTCTTGACACCCTAATCTTTGCCTTTAGTATAGCTCCTGACAGCGAAGTTCCCTAGTGCTGAAGTGAGAAATGAGCCGCTTTTTGAACGTGCTGCGCAGCTGGCTAGTTATAGTATCCATTATAGCTATGGGGAACACATTGCAGAGCTTCCGAGACCACACCTTCCTCTATGAAAAGCTGTACACTGGCAAGCCAGACCTTGGTGAGTATCCTGTCTATCATATTCTATCCAGGAGTTGGGTGTGAATGATGATCCATTGCTCATGGTTTTTTAATATTTTTAAATTTTTTTTGTCATTCTGAACTTAAACAATAAATGTGAGCAAAATATGAGAAGAAAATAAAATTATACATGACATTTACATTATTTATAGCTTGGGTTTTTAAAGATATGTAATATTTAGTACATTAACTCTTAAGATGTTCTATTTATGTTTCCCTCTGAACTTCTTTTTCTTCTGTTTGCTTTTTAAATGCTTTTTTTTCTACTTTACTGTTGTCATTGCCCCTCCTAATATTCTCCTTCCAAAAAATTAAAAACCTATAATCAATAGTGAGATCTTTCTCCAGAGAGAACCCTAGATAAAAACTGAGTAGGACCAATGGGGCTTTAGCAGCAGATTGGCACCTCTTTGGATAGTCTGGTGACACATTGGAGAGAGTGCCTGGCCCGAAGTCAAGAAGACATCTTTATAAAGATGAACTTCATAGTTTAAATCTGGCCTCAGACACTTATTAGCTGTGTATCCCATAATCCTGTTTGCCTCAGTTTCCTCTTCTGTAAAATTAGCTGCAAAAGGAAATGGCAGACCATTCCAGTATCTCTACCAAGAAAATCCCCAGTGGGGTCATGAAGAGTCAGATATGACTGAAATGACTAAACAACATCAACTACAACAAATGGCCCCTCTTTCCCTTGTGAGATGCCAGTGAAATATTACTCTCATTTTTTATATCATTTTTAGTAGCCTTTCTTATTATTTATAAAATCAAAAGGCAGTGGCTCATTGGGTTTTCCCTTCCAAACAGATGGAGAATGATTTACCTATGGAAATAACAAAGTCAGGTACAGCCCCCATAGGAAACAATTCAAACTCTTTTCCCTTGACTATATTCCCCAGAAGAATCTGTTTCCTCAGGGGGGAATCAGAGATGGTCACTCACATTTTTCTAGAGCCTCTCTGCTATCAATACTGTAAGATTTTTTATTTCTCTGATGTGATACAAACTATATAGAACCAACATAGAGAATTAATCTGGCTTTGGTTTCAGCAGAAATCTCCTAGCAGCTGACAGTTCTGTGTCACACTGATAGCTAACCTAGATAGAAATTCTACCCTATTGTCTGCAACATCTGGAAGGAGAATGAGCTGGTATAAGCTATGCCTAAATTTAAACAAAACCAGTACAAAATACACAAGAAAGAAGTATCTGAAGAAATTAGTGGGGACCAGCCTGTTAGAAAAATTTTTTACCAAAATAAAGGTTTTATAGTCCCAAATGTATATTTACCATCCCTCACTTACCAGGCAATCCACTCCAAGCTTTTCAGACATTAGAAGACTTTAATTCATTGCTCCAGTCATATAATTTCTTGGCCAGATCATTTGCCCTGCCCTTAGCTATTCCAAGAATTCCCATATAAAGCCAAGCCAGTTTTTCTTCTCCCATTTGAGAACAACACAGAGAAACTAGAAGGAATCTAGCTTTTGGTGTCTATAGTAGAAAGGAAAAGGAATCTCTAACAGTTGCTAGGAGCAATATACATCTTCAGCAAAACTATAAGCATCTATGGATTGTCCACAGATGGACATCACCTAAGGTAATTAAGTGGCACTGTGGATAGAACTCTGGAATGGGAGTCAGAAAGACCTTATTAGGCATATCCTAGCTTCTTGAACCTGGGCAAGTCATTTGACCACTGTCTACCTGCTTCCTCATGTAAAATAGGGATAATCAGAGCATTTATGTCACAGTGTTGTGGTGAGGATCAAGTGAGATAATATTTGTAAAGTTCTTTGTAAATCTTAGAAGCGCTCAATAAATGCTAGGTCAGAGAGAGAAGGAACTGCTTAGGTCTTGCCAGAAGCAACAAGCTGCAAGAAACCTCTGATTGACCAAGAATGGTAAAATAGTCCCCATTAGCTCTTAACAGTAAATGAGAAAGAAGAGGAGTTCAACTGAAATAAATATTGTGGGATTGCTAAACAAACTTTATTCTCCCATCTGTCATCTCCCAACTAGATTGCATTAATTTACTGTCCTTAGGAATACTCTGAAAGATCCCCCTACAAATGCCAGCTGATGTTTAATTGAATTAGAATCTGTGGCATATACTAACTTTATATTTACATTAGCTAGGAAAAAAATGACCTTTTTCTTATCTCACTATTATAACAAGTAAAATTGTCTGTAATATAGCTTATGGTTTTTAAATTAGTTGGCCTGTCTTAATAGCATTTTCAATTCATCACAGAGAGATATCATGAAGTTGGAGGAAGACTTAAGTGTGGGGTCTCTTCTGTTTAGAAATCTACAATTTTGGGATTTCAGAATGCTGACACAGACACACTGAATTATATAGCAATAATAATTTTTCCATTTGTCAATCTCTTGTGACATGAGATACTAGGAAAGTAAATTTGCTTCCATGGTGGTGAAAAATGCTCAGTCTTTTCACAGATGAAACTTAATTATGACCTATGTTTCAGGAACCATTTTGGTAGGAGTAGCACATATTTGAATAGGTTGAGCTGCTTTATCCTTTTTATCCTTTGTCATTAATAAAAATCATGTTTATATTATTTTCTGAACCCTAATATTTCCTGCATTTTGAGCCCATACCTAAATTGTTGGATTGGCCTGAATTAAACCTGGCCCAGAATATTTGGCATAATCAGCAGAATCTAATTCTATCTTAAAAAAAAAAAAAAGCGTTTGTCATAAGGACATAAGGAATAGAGGACACATGAAGAGAGAGCATAAATCAAGTCGTTTTTCTTTGAAAAAAAAAAAAAAAGAGGGGCAGCTAGGTGGTGCAGTGGTTAGAGCACCGGCCCTGAAGTCAGGAGGACCTGAGTTCAAATCTGGGCTCAGATACTTCCTAGCTATGTTACCCTGGGCAAGTCACTTAACTGCAATTGCCTCAGCAAAAATCAAAAAAAAGAAAAAAATCTTCCCTTTTGCTTTCTTCTATTGGAGAATGGGTTACAAAGGAATTTACTCTTTGTGGGACTAAGTTATGCAGAACTCCCCATTTTAGCCATCTTAAAAAGGTGAAAAAAAGCATTCCCCTATCCAAAGTCTTTAACTGTTTCTCGTCACTTTGCACATTTATAAGATATAATAAACTGTCCTTATGCATTAGGCAGTTAGTGATAGAGTTGAATGAGCTTTTTTGATTTTTGATGTCTGTACCTTGAAGGAAGAGGAGCAGCTTATGAATCTAATAGCATTCATGACTTCATTCAAAGCAAGTGGTACAGGTTTTTTAAAAGCCATTAATAAGAGCCAAGGGTTAATTTATTCTGCTGCATTTTTATTTTCCTTTTCAAACTTCTTAAGCATCCATCAAGTTAACCTTACAGAGTGAATGGGAGCTTCCTCTTTTTTCTACAGATAGTTCCCCATATGTTCCTGGCAACTTAGTATACCAGAATCTTGTATCTGATATTTCAGTCACCTGAGACTGTTTCTTCTCCACTTTCCTTTCCCCATTTAACAATGACTTGGACAGTGAACTTTTTTTTTTTTTTTTTTTTTGAGGCATTTGGGGTTAAGTGACTTGCCCAGGGTCGACACAACTAGGACATGTTAAGTGTCTGAGACCAGATTTGAACTCAGGTCCTCCTGACTTCAGGGCAGGTGCTCTATCCATTGTACCACCTAACTGCCCCTGACCATGAACTAATTTTAAACAACCCTTCCAAATATTCTGGAAGAGGTCTAATTCAGGACAGTCTAATGATTCGAGTTGGGATTTAGAATATAATGAGATATTTATGATCCATAAAATATAACAGTAAAATGACTTTATTAATAACAAAAGACACAATAACTTAAGTTTAAAAAAGGCTGCTACACACACACACACACACACACAAAATAGGTTGCTTCCCTCTGCCCCCACGTTCACCACAGCAGGAAGGCATTCTAAGTCAAAATATTCATTCCCCAGGGCATTAGGAATTTGATACCAGGTTCCTATGTTAGCCCTTTTATGAGTCAGTTGGTAAGAAACAAATTAATGATGAACATAAGAAAAGCCTCCCCTGTTCCTGCCTTATCAAGAAACTAAACCCACCTACATAAACCAAGTGATGCACTTATAGAGGAGGCAGTGGCAAATGTAAGATAGAAAATCCAACCATCTTATGCAGCACTTAATGAGGATACTCAGACTGTTGTTGCATTTCCTCTAGGGTTGTCAATTACCTTGCCCCAGATGCATAAGTAGATCAGACCCATACAGATACCTTAATGAACATAACTTTATTCACAACTAATCTCTAATTTAGTCCTAATTCAGAGAGTATAGGTATAGATTCAGTAGAGGACCCATGAACTTGTCTCTTCTAAAGGCCAGTTATGAACATTTGTTTCATTCTAGAGTTTCTGGAATCTTTCTTGAGTCAATCTTGGAACAGGCCTGATCTTCCTATATGTTCTCAGACATTAAACAAGATCTCTAGGAACAGCTCTGGGCTTTGACTCCTAAGCCTATTCTAGCCTGAACCTTCATGATAAAGCCAGACCTAGAATGAGCTCCAGGGACAGAAAGAATGAGGTATGATTAATGTGAACAATATTCTGTATGATATAGATTTTCCCACTTCTCTGTTCTTTCTCTATCCCAGCTTCTTCTGTAAGCCCTGATCTCTGCTTCCTTAACGTTGGCATTCCCAAAGGTTCTGTTCAGAATACTCTTCCCCTTTCTTTTAAAGAAAAGAGTTAACTCTCTGAAGATGACTTCCTAATATGTATTTTTTCACCCCTGCCCTCTCTTTCTATTTTCAGATACACACCCCAGATCCTAAAGAATAGTTTTACCCAGAAATACTACTTACATTTCTAATTCATTATGTCCAAACATAAATTTTTGGTCCACTCCTTTATTTTTCTTCTCTGAGGAGAACCTGTGAGTTATCTTTCTATCTAGTTTTAACTAGTTTGTCTTCTGATTTCACTTAGAGTTTGCCTATTAATGTGATTGTGTTTCTGTTTTTTCAATATTATGTTAACTTTATATTGAACAAAGATTTCACATTTAAAATATCAACAGTTAAATTAATATTTTAGGTCTGAATATAAAAGATTGCAACATTTAAGAAATTAGGAGAACATAAAAGCATTAGGTACTCTTTACAAGCATGGCTAAGAAGAGAATTATAGGATTATATAGGAAAAAATATCTTTTTCCTCCTTCCATTTAACAGATACTTATTAAGCATCTGCTACTTGAAAGGTACTGAGCTAGGACCTAACAGAAACAAAAATCACAATAAAATGTGAAACTCTTTACTGTCCTCAAGAAGCTTGTGTTCAAGGAGGCAGGCACAACATATACTTGAAATTTGAAATTACTTTTTTTGATCACTGTAATATATTTTTAAAGTTTTTGTTGAAATTTTTTTGATTTTATTGATGCTTTTGGGATTTTTGTTTTGCCTCATTTCCCAAAATGCTTCTCCCTTATCTCTTTCACAAAAAAGACATTCTTTGTAACTAGACTGGAAAAAGAAAGAGAAAAAAAAAATTCAGTAAAACTAACCAGCATATCCAACAGGTCTTACAATCTATGCAATGTTCAATACAATATCTTCCCCCTCTGCAAAGAAAAGTATAAAGTACATTTTCTCATTTTTTCTTTGTAGCCAGCATTGGTCATTTTAATTATATAATATTCAGTTTCTGACATTTTTATTCTTTCCATCTCCATTGTTTTCTTAGTAGAATTCTTAAAGGATAAGGGAGATGATAAAAAGTAGACAGTTTTGACTACATAGCATTAAAAAAATCTTTTGATTAAGATGGAGACAAATTGAGGAAAGAAAGAGCAGAAGAGAATTGGTGAGGAAATAATACAATTGATTATATGATTGGCAATATCATGGAGGTGAGGACAACAACCTTAAGAAAAATGAGCAAACCTTCACATGGGACACTGACTACCCCTCTTTTTCTTAGAGGAATGCTTGATAGATTTTATGAGACCCATCAGCATTATGAGGCCATTGATAAGGACCAGGAATATTAGATCACTGGCTCCAGGGAGTGAAATAAGACCCCTTTTTAATTGGGCAAGGATTGTCAAAGATGGGACCAGTTGGGCTTTTAAAAGGCTTAAAGGATAGCAAACAGATATTGTGGAGGCAACAAGACTATATGATGATCAGTTCTGATGGATGTGGCTCTCTTCAACAATGAGATAATTCAAACTAGTCCCTATTGTTCAGTGATGAAGAAAGCCATATACACCCAGAGAAAGGCCTGTGGGATCTGAGTATGGACCACAACATAGCATTTTAATGCTTTCTGTTGATGTTTGCTTGCATTTTGTTTTCCTTCTCAGGTTTTTTTTCTTTCTAGTTCCGATTTTTCTTGTGTGGCAAGATAACTATAAATATGTATACATATATTGAATTTAACATATATTTTAACATATTTAACATGTATTGGACTACCTGCCATCTAGGGGAGAGAGTGGGGGGAAGAAGGGAAAAATTTGGAACAGAAGGTTTTGCAAGGGTCAATGTTGAAAAATTACCCATGCATATATTTTATAAATAAAAAGCTTTAATTAAAAAAAGAAAAGGGAAAAAAACAGATATTATGGAGTCTTTTAGGAGCCAAAGTTATGAAGAGTAACAAATTTTATTGGCTTAAAATGATTTATTTACAGGAAGTGTTGAGATAATTCCCTTTGTTAACATATTTTTTGAGAATATTGACCCTCTAAACTTAACTCAGTTTTTCTTTAATTAAAAGTTATCAATAGTGAAAACTAAACTTTTGCATCTAAGTTGAAAGAGGAAGTTGAACTTCTGGGCTTTTTTTCATTCAGAGATAGAGAAGAAGGCTTGGCTTGCTATATAAAATGCAAAATAGTTATAGAATAGGATGAACTACAGAGCGAGATCAAATATAAAATACAAACTTTCTTTTTCTCAGTATTATCATTTTAATTTTGTGTGCTGCATTTTATAGGTTATTTTGTGGTTGTATTAGGAAAAGTGCTGATTATCAGAATTAATATTTTTTTTATTTATTTATTTTTTAATATATAAAGTTTTTTATTTACAAAACATATGAGTGATTTTTCAACATTGACCTTTGCAAAAAACTTTTTTTTTCCCAAGCTTTTCCCCTCCTTCCCCCCAACCCCTACCCCTAGATGACAGGTAATATAATACATGCTAAATAGGATAAATTATATGACAAATACAATACATGTATACATATCTATACTGTTATCTTACTGCACAAGAAACATCAGATCTAGAAAGAGAAGAAGAAAAAACAACCTAAGAAGAAAACAAAATGCATGGAAATATTCACAGAAAGCTTTAAAATGCTGTGTTGTGGTTCACACTCAGTTCCCACAGGCCTCTCTCTGGATGTATATGACTATCTTCATCGCTGAACAACTGGTTTGAATCACATCATTGTTGAAGAGAACCATGTCCATCAAAATTGATCATCGTATAGTCTTGTTGCTGTGTATAATGTTCTCCTGGTTCTGCTGATTTCACTCAGCATCAGTTCATGCAAGTCTCTCCAGTCCTCTCTGAAATCCTCCTGTTGGTCATTTCTTACAGAACAATAATATTCCATAACATTCATATACCATAATTATTCAGCCATTCTCCAATTGATGGGCATCCTTTCAATTTCCAGTTTCTTGCCACTAAAAAAAAGGGCTGCCACAAACATTTTTTGCACATGTGGGTCCCTTTCCCTCCTTTAAAATCTCTTTGGGATATAGGCCCAGTAGAAACACTGCTGGGTCAAAGGGTATGCACAGTTTGTTAACTTTTTGAGCATAGCTCCAAATTGCTCTCCAGAATGGCTGGATCCGTTCACAGTTCCACCAACAATGTATCAGTGTCCCAGTTTTCCCACATCCCCTCCAACAGTTATCATTATCATTTCCTGTCATTTTAGCCAATCTGACAGGTGTGTAGTGGTATCTCAGAGTTGCCTTAATTTGCATTTCTCTGATCAAGAGTGACTTGGAGCACCTTTTCATGTGACCGGAAATAGTTTCAATTTCTTCGTCTGAAAATTGTCTGTTCATATCTTTTGACCATTTATCCATTGGAGAATGGCTTGAACAGAATTAATATTTTATTATAAAGAATTTTATGCAAAAAATTATTTTAACAATCTCTAGCAAAAGATTACCATTTGGAGTGGTCATTGGAACCTAATCCCCTATTTCCCATAGGTTCAATGGATCAGTATTTGAGTTAGAAGAGAAAGCTCTAGTGTCTGGGAAAGAAAGAGGGGATAGGAGGGGAACCCGAAAAAGCTTCTGAAGAAAGTGACAGAGCTGGTAGTGATATAAATGAGCTTAGGAGTAAGAGATGGTATGGAATATCTGCTGCAAAGTATGAGAGGGAGTCAATCAGAGAAAAGCACAAGGATTGTCTTACAGCAGTGAGAGACCCATAGAGATTAGATGACAAATTTGTAGAACTAATCAGCAAAGTTGTACAATTTCTTATGGCATCTTTCAGTAGCATGTGAGTAGGAACCTTCTCTCTTGGTGAATGATGGGTAAAATACCCATATCAGTATTTGGAAGAGGACAAGTGAAAATAAGGCAAAGGGGAAAAGGATGTTAAAGTAGGAGACAGTATGAAGTTGAAATAGATAAGAAGAGTTAAGATTACCACTGGTTTTAGTGTCAATGGCCAACCTATTGATAAGCCTTTCTATATTTAGCTAGAGCGTTCAGAACCTTGAACTAGTGGGTTTGTTTGTTTTTCCCTTTCTCATATCCTGTATCTAATTAAAACTCTCTATCCTCAACCCACTAGTATAAGCTTTTGTTACCACTTTCCTTTGTCATTTTTTTGTTAATAGATTTTTATTAGTATCTTTTGTTTTTATATCAACTAAATTTTTTTCTATGTCCCACTCATAAAGAATCATTCCTTATAATAAAGAACTTTTTTTAAAGGAAAAAATGAGCAAAACAAATCAATATATTTTTTTAAAAATCTGACATATGCAATGTTCCATAACCATGGACCCCTAACCTCCCCCCCTTCTCCGCCTCCAAAGGAATATGGGCGAGATACTTTTTTGGAGTCTTCCTGACATTCATCTTCATAAATAGTTTTTGTTCTTTCTATTTACATTAATGTAATCTACACACACACACATACACACACACACACATACATACATACATACATATATAGTTTTTTCTGGCTACTTCACTTAGCATTAGTTCGTGTAAATTTTTTTATGTTTATATTCATCTTAGTCATTTATTATAGCACAGAAATACTTCATTAAATTCATGCAACACGGTTTGTTTCCATTTATTTGCTATCACAAAAAGTTTAGTGTATGTGGAGCCTTTCTTTTGTCATTGACTTTGTTGGTATATACACCTCATTATGGAATCTCTTGTTCAATGAGCATTTTATGAGCATTTTAGCCACTTATCTGCATAAATCCAAAATGCTTTCCAGAATTTACTGCTCAACCAACCATTACTATGCCTGTCTTCTCATGTTCCCTCCAACATCGACTGTTCTCACATCCTCTCATCTTTGACAATATGCTGGGAATGAGATACAACCTTGGGAGTTTCTATTTCTATTTCTGTAATTGTTAGAAATTTGGAGATTTCATTGATATGGTTGTTAATAGTTTACAATTTTTCTTTTGAGAGAATTGTCTGTTCATATGCTCCAACTACTTTTCTTAGGGATTGGCTTTTGGTCCTAACTACTTCTGTTAATTTTCTATATATCTTGGATTTTAAACCCTTATCAATTATTTGATTCAAAGATTTTTCTTTTTCTTTGTGGACTATTTCAGTAGTCTCTTAATCAGTCTTCCTACTTCTACTCTCTCTCTCCTTCAGTCCATGCTTCATAGTACTGTCAGATTAATTTTCTTTATGTACAATTTTACTGTGTCATTTCTTTGCTTAAAAATCTTATGATCTGTCATAAACCTTACCTTTTTGCCCTTCTTGTTTCACTTTGCTAAAAGAGATATCCCTTCTGTACATCCATTGTTGACCTGCCTTTGTATCTTTGCTTTTGATGTTCTGTATTCCTGGAATTTTCCTTCTATCACCACCCGCCCAACTCTACCAGTTGAAATCTTGCCTTTCCCAACTATTTCTTTCATGAAACATATATTGATTTCTTCTACTACACCCTAGACAATTAAAATCTTTCTCTTCCCCCCCTCCCTGCCCCCTGCCATAATGAACTTTGAGTAATACTTATTTGGACCTTTCTTATACATTTATATCTTTATGAGTTTGTGTGTATATATGGGTGTGTGTGTTCTTACCTGTCTTCTAGAACTCTGTGAGGTATTAAATAATGTGTTTTTTTTTTTCTTTTCTTTCCTACACTATCTAATACATAGCATGATTACTCCTAACAGATACTTAGTAAATAATTGCTATGATTGAAGTTCTATGACAGGTGTACTGTTTGCCCACCAATGAAAAATACTTTAGCTCAGCAATTCTCACTTTTAAAAACATGACCCGTTTTCTACATTTCCCCCAAAGGAGATGTCCTTGACAATCCCTATGTTATACACATCGCAACCTCTCGTTTCTCCAACCAGAGTAATTTCAAGTCTAGCTCCCTATCTCTCAAAAGTTCCTCTTGGTTGCAGATCAGATTTTGGTAGAAATACACCCTATTGACATGTTTCCCATTTCTCTACCATGCAGTGAACGGTCTCCAAGCCCGGACCTTTGGCATCTGGACTCTGCTGTCATCAGTAATTCGCTGCTTTTGTGCCATCGATATTCACAACAAGACGTAAGTAAAGGCAGGAGTAGCATCATTGTCCTTCTTGTGAAGTTGCAGCTCTATTTTCAGCCATTTGCTTCATCATAATTATGTTCAGTTTCTATTGATAATGATGTTAATCACTTCTGCTCTCATGGGTTCTGAGACCCTATTTTAATGTGCTAAGATATGCTTTTGAGCCAGCAGTGTGAATTGATGCTGCTATCACAATGATGTCCTTTTTTTATGTCGTCTCCCAAGTTACCTAGAACAGATCCCCTAAAGTACACTAAGTCTCCCCTTAAAAAGCAGAAGAAATTAGACATTACAATTTTCTTCTTAAAGCCAGAGACGCTCTCAGAATTATGCAGTGAGTCATCAGAAAGAAGTCTCGAGAGCCTGACTTTTCTTTCTGATGCCTCATTTTGTACACTAAATTTGAATATTCTTAGTGTGTGAGCATTCTATGGCCAACTCCATTTCTACAGAAGAAAACTTCATTGCTTCAAATTGATTCAAAAATCAGACAGTAATTTAATCTTGTACACCAGCATTTCAAAAATGATATTTTACATAATATAAATGGGACCAAGGAATTGAGGAGACATTTGAAAGAATTTTATCAGTAGCAGTATTTTCTCATCTAAAGTGTTAATGTTTTTAGATCTATAAATGTTCAGTCATTCAGTTGTGTCTGACTCTATGTGATTCCATGGGCTTTTGTTCAGAGAATTTTCTTGGCAAAGATATTAAGAGTAGTGTGTCATTGCCTTCTCCCCATGTCCCCTTTTTACAAATGAGGGCAAATATGTGGCAAATGGAAATTAAGTGACTTGCTCAGGAAAGCCAGTCTGAGGCCAGATTTGGGCTTAGATATTCCTGACTTAATGTCTAGTGTTCTAACCACTGTATCACTTAGCTATCCCTGAGCTATAGATATAAATGCAGAAAGGTCAGCATTTATATTGTATGGCATTTCTTTCAGTATGAAAATAGGATTATTTTTCTCTGAAACTTCCCTGATCAACATTTATGGGTTCTATCAATGTATTTCAAACTTCAAGCAAATTTTAATTTGGAATGCATTCCTAGCTAACATCCTTTTTTTCACCGTTTTGAACCACTGGAGGGCGCTCGAAGCTTTCTTCTCTTTTTAGCACTAGCTCCCAAAACAAAATCCCAGATAGTTTTTGAGAGCCACATATGTGTATAAGAGGCCACGAAATGCCAAGATACTTAAAACTCCAGCTTTTCAATACTCATTTTAGTATTTCATTCCTGGCCCCTGAAGCTAGCTCCTAGGACACCAAAGTGAACTGAACTGAGAAAGATTGGTTCTGAGAGATGTGCAATAAGGTTGCTCTCATTGTGGTTTCCATGGGCTCTTTGTAATATTTTAAGCCTAAAATGGTGCCTTTTTTTTTATCTCTGTGTCCTTAAGTATGATTCCTGCCAAAGAATTACCCCTCTGGCAAGGTGAGAGATGAGTTGTTTCCTAAATGTGTGTGTCATTTACTATTTGATTGTGCTGTGGCCAGAGGCAACCCTTAAAGAGATCAGCAAAGGATAATTGATATAAGATTTTGAAGGCAGTTTGGTTCAGTGTCTACATCCTGGGATTCTGTTACATAGAATTTGTTCTTTACCTAGCCCTTCCACTAACTAGATGCAAGTTGTTAAGCTAGTGATTGGTCATCCCTACCAGGATATACCACTTATCTAACAAATGAAAACCTTTATTCTAGTTCTATTGACTTGGGTTATGTTTGAAGAGGAGATGGTACCTCCAAAAAGGCCAAGGCAGAATTCAGCTTATTTCTAGAACTTCCCTAAGAATTAGGGAAGCACATGCTTTCTCTTGATAGTCATCTGTTCCCGAATGTTTTTATATGTTGTAGCCATTAGATTCTTTTCTATTGAGTTAAATATTCTGTAGTCCACAAAACAATAACTTCACGCTCTTACTATCTGCTCTTCTGCAGCCTCTACCACATCACACTCTGGACCTTCTTCCTTGCTTTGGCGCACTTTCTCACTGAGGTGTTTGTATTTGAGACAGCTGCTCCAACAGTTGGAGTCCTGGCCCCACTGATGGTGGCAAGTGAGTATAATGTAGCTGCCTTATTCCCTCTCACTGAAGAATGGTTCATATCCTTCTAAACTGGGCCTGAATGTGGGAGGATAGGAATGAAATGACAAAGGGTGTGACAATTACCATGTTCTTGCCAAATACTTGATCATGCCAAATACTTTTCCTGTGTATTTAAGGTTTCTCTGTCTTTGGAATGCTGCTTGGGCTGCAGTACCTGGAGGTTGAGCGAGTGTCCCGACACAAGAAGAGAAAATGAAGTCCTGAATACATCTGCTGTTTGCCAGTATCACTTAACACATGGCTGAGCCTTCTTCTACTATGTTCTCTCCCCACTTATCCTAGTGTCTTTCCTCTCCTTAGCCATCAGTCCCTTTCCCACCCCATTCTCTTAGTGTTTTGAATTGCAGCCACAACTAGGTTTCCCTGACTTTTACCTTCTTTTTTGGTTTCATCAGTTGTTTTGCTTGTGTGGAGGGAAGATGAGATCTGGAAATCCTAAAATTGTCATCCTATTACAGAGCATCTCTAATAGAACTTTGGTACTAGGAATTTGACTGATTAAAATGGGGTGGACTCTTCAAAATTACTAAGATAAGAAAATTGCCCTGTGAACCAGCAAACCTATAGAAAGCTATATGTTACTTCTGAATTTGGAGAGAAAAGTTCTATGTCTTATTGTAGACTTTATGAAAATTGGTGTCTATGTAGGTTGTTTTGTAATAAATGGTAAACAAACATGTGCTTCTCTGGGTCTTTTTGCTCTAATTTCATCTAATAGAGCAAGAGTTTCCCTGCCTTACCTGTGCCCTAAAGCAAGGGAAGAAAATATAGCCATTTATTCCATTTCCTCATCATTAAAATGACAGATCTCTTTATTTTTAAGGAGCAAGGTCCACCTATTCTAGGAATTCTAGCCTTTGTCTCTAATAGCAATGAGCTTTTAATGTGTTTGCCATTCATGACCCATGCACTCAGGAAAATCTTTCCCCTAGGTCTGGAGTTCATAGTTACACCCAGTTACCAGGTCCTATGTGGTTTCCTTCTCCATTCATAACCTCAAAAATAGATGAATAGCTGGAAAAGCAGAGGGGGAAGGTATATTTAGGCCTTATAAAAGTAAAGAGGCATCAGAAGCTACAGGATGGTAGCTTCTTACAGGTAGGTAGGCTACATACCAGCAAATATATGAGCCAGCATGGAATAATAACTAGAAAGACAGATTGGAAATCAGGAACACCTGGGTTGAAATTGCACCTCTGATATTACTGGTATTGTCGTGGAACTAACCAAGATTGGTAAAAATGAATGTGACCAAGGTTACTGAAAAACAAATTAAGGAGAATCAGAGGAAAGAGACTGCTAAAAAAGGAAGAATAGTCAAATGGGGTAAGTGGACAGGGCCAGGAAACAACAGTAGAGTGACTATTAAGCTGGAATAGCAAAAAAGGCAAAGTGAGGAAAGAAAAAGTCATAAATTGTTCTAACATTCTTTCATCTAAATCTAGACGTTCAGCAGCATTGGATATACCCATACAGAAATAAAGATATGAAACTTGTCTTTAGTCAACACGTTTGATATTATATAATTTGGTCCCAAATCCTATGGTGTGAGTCTAATTTCTGTAAGCATTCAGAGAAGAAATTGAGGAACAAAGTAATCAGGCGAGTTTTTGTAGTGGTTAAGACTTAAGCTAGGATTGACATGTGATTCTGGACTTCTAACCTCAACCTGCTTGTCTCTGAGGAGTATGGGGGAAGAGATACATACAATCTGTTTCAGATTCTTTTCTGAAACATGAAGAACCTAATAACACCAGCCTCATGACAGTAGCTACAATATAAAAGCAAATGCCAAAGGTAGCTGAATTCAAGTTATAATGGCAATATAAAACAGTAACCAATCTTGGTCCTAGACTAGATTGTAATACTTTTCTTAGTAGAAAGGAAGAATGGAGACTACCAGGTGCAATCAGTTTTGTTTATCTTTGTTTTTGTTATGAGAGAACATATTAGAAGTTAGGAGGTAAGAAAAACAAAAGGTATCAAAGCTTACAAGTAACTTATTGTATTTTTTGTAGTTTATCTGTTTGAAGTATCAAATAACCTTATAAGGATACTATAGCTCTTGTCTCTATTATTACTAATTGAGAAACACTTGGAGAGTTTAAGTTGGCTTTTTAGGTATACTGCTTTTGGTGAAAATACTTCCTTTTTGAGGCAGAACACTAAAAAGCAATGGGCTCTGCAAAGAGATGCCAAACCCTATAGCATTGGCACAAATGGGTCATATTCATGAACCAGCATTGTTTGAAAAACAAAGCATGACCTTTTATAGAAGTAGGGATGGAGTCTGTGATAGGGCCATGGTTCCCTGTTTCCCTACGATAGGTGCTGTTAGTTTTCTCTAAAAGGCAACAGAGTCTGGGCTTGGAGCTTGATTGACCCCCTACTTCCATTGATGTAGTTTGTCATAAAAAGTCCCACCCAAGTGGGGAGTTGTTGAATTTCTATCTTCCAAAGTCGACAGATTTTTGAAGACTTTGGGTCACCATTTCCTTCTCTGCTGAGCAGATGAAATTCCCCATGAAGATGAGGAGGCCAGGGAGAATCTAAGTGCTGTTGTATCCTTGTTGCATTAGGGCAAAGTAACTTCTTTCAGTTAATCATTCAAGACTTACCAGTGTCCCATTGCATCCCAACATTGAGTGTTGAGATTAGGCCTTACGTTAATAGGGTCTCTTCTGGATTATAGGGCTTCTGTTCCTATCTAAATGCAAAGAGACTTCCCTCTGTTGATTTATCTCCAATTTATCCTATATTTAGCTTGTCTATATAGGTTGTTTGTGTGTTTTCCTTCCCATTAGCTGAGTTCCTTGAGAGCAAGGATTGTGTCTTGTTTTTTTTTGTTGTTGTTGTTTTTGTTTTTTTGTACCCCAGCACTTAACATTGTCTGGACTATAGTAGGTATTTAATAAGTATTTATTAACTATTTTTCTTGACCCTTCCACCTCCAAATTTATGCCACAATTTCATCTTGGTTATTGTTCTCAGATACATATGCTGTCATTCTCCAGGACTGACACTTTGAGAGACTTGTAACTTCATTGACAATATGGGCATTGTAACTTCTACTACTGCGTATAGAAATACTTGTATTTTTCATGAATTGACAGTTTAAAAATCCATCTTGCAGCCTTCTGGAGATATAACTCTATGAACTTAGTTAAGTTTGGCTTCAGACAAGGTATATAATCCATTATCAAAGAAAGCTCTGATAAATTGGTGAGATCTATTAGATTTTGCATTCTATTAGCAAAACATTGAAGAAACCAGGGTTCCCCCATTTACCATGAGTCTCATCTGAATAGAACATTTCTCTCAAAAGTCATTCTTAAAAAGTCAAGGGACAGCTAGATTGTGCAGTGGATAGAACACCAACCCCAAAGTCAGGAAGATCTGAGTTCCAATCCGCCCACAAATACTAGCTGGGCTAGTCACTTAACCCCAATTGCCTTGCCCCTGAAAAAATTAGAAAAAAAAAAAAAGTCAAGGCAGTTTACTTGGGAAGTCATATATTTTCTTACAATTCTTAAATATATAATATTTATTGTGAAATATGGCAGCATTTGATAAATATTTGTTTAAATGGGAATAATTTTGTTAAACTAAAGGGAATAAGGAGATATAGATATATACACACATATGTATATCTTTCCCTATGTACAATTTAACATTATCCCTACATGCCTTCACCAGCACTCATCCATTTCCCTCCAAAAGTCCCCAACTATATCTTCACAAGTTTTTCCATATACATAAACATATTCCACACATGCACAATGACTCCTTAGGGTCATTGGTCCAAGGATTTCCTGCAGGCTATCCAGCTTTTAAGCAGGCTAAAATCCAGGAACTTTGCAATTGCAAGGGTTTTCCCAAATCCTTCATTCTCAGGAAAAACCTCCAAAGCCTAAGAGGGGAGTCAAGTAAATGGTCTGATAAGACTCTGGCCTGAGGTGATTTAAAGGGAGAAGCTTTAAATTGTAAATGTTTGATGAATACTATTGCTAAATCAGGGCAAAGGAGAGTACTGAATACTGGATGCCAGGAAAGGGGCCTGCCCAAATCATATATCTATTTTAAAGGTCACTTTTACCTCTGCTTCCTCCCACCCACTCAGAAGATGTTCTGAATTTCTTAGAATAATTGGAAATTATGTGGAACAACAACAACAAAAGATTACTGTTATCATCTTCAGTTAGGGCTCTGAACTAAAGGGCTCACAACTAAAGACCTCTTTCTCCAGGTAAAGTTAGAAGTCATAAGTTATTTGTACAGATGCTTCTCTGAAAATCTTCCCTCCCCCCCAAAAAAAAATCAAACAGCCAAGATTTTCAAATGTAGTCTTCTGCATGGGGATAGATTATTTATTTAGCACTCACTGCCATAAAGTTCTTAGCCCTCCAAATTATTTCTCCATGATAACAAAAGAAGTATCTTTGAAAAAGAGTATTTGATTTAACCAGCTCTGACGAAAGTTTGGAGAAAGATTCCAACATTAAACAATTTGAACTCAGTTCCAAGTGTCTTTGCCTATGACACTTCCTCTTTTCTCCCAATGTCTACACAGTAGTCGGCTCTGGTCAGCCCAAGACTTCTTGGATTTTGTTTTGTTTCCCTTAAAGTAACAGCTAGTCCTTGCAAAGTGCTTCATCCAGAGGTCAAAAAAGTCACTAAAGGAAAGTTAATATCTTAGGAACTTCCTTCCAGAATGATTATACAGGTCTTGTCCATTGAAGAATGAGGGTTAAGAAGGAAGAGTCAGAGATTCAAAGTCAAGATTTGGGCTGCAGATTGCTCCCTTGGCCTTTATCAGCACCATCTCCACTAATTCAAGGCAAGAGAGGGAAAAAATAATTCTGATTAAATCTTCCCAAGTCCCTAGAAAGGGACTTCTAGAAGAAATAGATCCTTTCCTCTCAAGTCCTCAGTGGAGAACCTCTTGCTGACAAACAAAATGGGATGAAGACAGGTCACTGCAATTCAGCATCCCACAGATTCCTTCGATTCCTCCTCTCAGAAGTGTTCATCAAGCGAAGGATTTGGATGTTTGTCCTGATGGGGCTGCTCATCTGAGATTTTCTACAATTCCAAAGAAACATAGCATATGGAATATGGTTATGACATCAAGCAAGAGTGAATTGAAAAATTAAGTATATAGCAGTTCTGCAGCTCTACAATGGAAATGAAAGAACCTAGTTGAGTCCAGTGTCCCAAAGTATGCTTTTGTACAAAGATACATATGCACTGCATCACTCACTCTTTCTCTGTCCCTCTGTCCCTCTCTTCTTTTTCTCTTCTTCGTCCTGCCTTTCTCCCTCTTTCCCATTCTCCTCTTTTTTCCTTCCTCCTGCCTTATCCCTTTTCTCTTTCCCTCTCTTCATCTCTGCTGGAATAGTCTCCATATTGTCCCCATATCCACCAAATGTAAATTCCTTGAGGCCAATGACTATCTCATTTTTTAAAAATGTGATTTCTCAATGTCCCAAACATTTTAGAAGCACTTGTTGGTTGACCAACTGATTGGACTGGTAATAATAATATCTGAGAGCACTACTTCTCTTTCCTTCCTGCTACCACTTGCCCCTCTCCAATAGATGTAAGATAAAATAATAATTATCTTGATGATGATAGCATTTATCTAATGCTTTATGTTTTGCAAACCACTTGACAGTATCTCATTTGATCCTCACAAATTCCAGCAAGGTAGGTGTTACTACTATCCCTATTTTACCGATGAGGAAACTTGAGGCAAAACAAGTAAAGTGACAGGACCAAGACCAAATAGCTAGTAAATGTATGAGGATTAATTTGAACTCAGATCATCCTGATTCTAGGCCCAATGATCTATCCACTACATCGCCAAGAGGAGCCTACTCATTCTAACATGTCTTTAGAACACTGAGAAACAATCCCCTTTTTATTGTCCTAGACATCGAATTATACCCTTTCTTAATTTGGTTCCAACTGAATATAAGAAATGGGCATAATTTCCTGTTCTAGATCAAACTAATCAGTTTATTCTCATCCCTACCTCCAATCTGCTGCTTGCTTTTCTAATCTGTCTCTTTAAAGATTTAATAGATCCCTGTCAATCCCAATCCTACCTTATCTCTTCTAGTCACAGCCAATCTTTCTCCATATCATCCATGTATCAGCCCAAGCAGTACACCCTAAAATACTACCAAATATTAGGGGAGTCCCGGGTTTCAGACTTGACAATGGTACAATCCAAGATCTTGCCTTTACACGCCATCTAGTAAGAAAGCCTTGAGACTAGGACTTTCTTAGCAAATTTTGTAACAATAACTACATGTCATTTGGGGGTGAGTGGGGTTACAGCCTGAGAAAAGGAAGAATTTTTGTCATTCATTGCTATAGGAAAAGGAATCAAGGAAAGGTCCAGGTGAGAACATCTGGAGAAGAATAAGTGCTTTCCAATTAAGCATCTGGCAATTGATTGATAGTGTCTGCACTGTTCTGCTTCTAGCCTTTGAAATCATTCTCTTTCAAAAGACAAGCAAAATCATTCATTCTAATGTTCAAGATGCCCTAGTTTTTCCTATTGCCTACATCCTACTTAGTCCCTGGGTTAAGAACCCAGGAATCAGGACTAACCATGATATGATATAGAGATCCACATACTCACCGTGTTAGGTAACGCATTTGCTTTTTGCCTCCGGAGATCTGCCTTAATGAACACTGAGCAAAGGGGAGAAAAAGAGATACCAGAAATCATTAAGTGGGCTATTATAGACAAGTGCAGAAGTCATTTTCTCCACAAATAACAGCAATATGAAAATGGAAAGATTGCTGGACTTTGAGTCAAAGGATATTGCAGATCTAATTTCATCCATGCCACTAGCTTTTTAACTATGGGGAAGTCATTTAATCTCTGAGTTCTCAAGTCAGAAAGACTTGGGTTCAAATCCTGTTTTAAACATTATCTGTGTGACCCTGAGCACAAGTAATTTAACTCCACTGAGTCTCAGCTTCCTCATCTGTAAAGTGAAAAGGTTGGGCTCTCGAAGGTCCCTCCCTAGCTCTACATCTATGAACTTAATGCATTTTCTCATCTCTCAGATGCAGGTGATATCTGTAATACTTACCTCAAAAGGGTTGTTATAAGGATCATATGAAATCCTGTTACACTATAACATAACCTAAGTGTTGTTGCATTTTGTAAATCTCTAAGCTTTATATAAATTCCTATTATGGCACCCAAACTCCTGAAGAGGAAACTTAAACATCAACAACAGGCTTGGTGAGCTTTCAGTGCCAATGAACTTGATTAAAAGGAGGTAATTTTCTCCTGATTGTGCACTCTTCTTCACCCAGCTATGTATGATTAGCTGCTTTTATACACCTTTTAGTGATCTAAACTAGCTGGCAGCTTTACATTTTGCCATTATACCGAAGAACTGGAAGCTCTGAGCATTTGATAGTATTTGCTAGTTATGAGAGTGCCTAAGACATATAGTGGATAGAACTCTAGGCCTGAAGTCAGAAAGATTTAAGTTCAAACTCAGCCTCAAGATATTTACTAGCTGTGTGATCCTGGACAGGTCACTTAACCCTATTTGTCTCAGTTTTCTCATCTATAAAAAATAAGCCAGTGAAGGAAATAGCAAAACCAATCTGGTATCTTTGCCAAGAAAACCCCAAATGAGGTCATGAAGAGTCAGATACAACTTAAAAAATGACTGAACAGCAACAACTTACTTGTTATGAGAGTTCCAAAGGCAAGAAAGATACACAGAAAGACATTCCCAGCTAGTGTTCCAAAGTGGTCAATGATCTGGCCCTGGCCAGTAGTGAAAATGATCCCAAATATCTGGAGATGCAGAAAGAAAAAAGATTGAGGGATGGGGTAGGGAAACAAACCATAAAACAACCAAAAATAACAAAATCCAGCCATCCAACCAATTTGATCACATCTGAAAGAAAATCATTTGTCTGTAGACGGTTTCAACCATAGCCAGCCAAGAAAATGGAGAATGGGACATACCTGGGCAGACACATTAAGGAGGCCTGAGGACATTCCTTCTGATTCTGGGTATGTCAGTTCCACAGCAAATTCATACCCCAGGGGGAGGTACCCAGTCATGAAAAACCTAAAGATAATGTCACAGGAACAGCTTCTAAGATGAAGGGATGGGGTAGGAGTGACAAGTACACAGAATTCTTTCCACTTCCTCTCCCTTCCCACTCCTTTCTTCTATTTCTTGCCCCAAAAGCACACTGCTTTCTCTGTTATATCTTCCTCATTCTAGTAGCAAGGTCCTTGCTGGCATCAGGCCATCCCTATGGAATATAGGAGACCAAATCCCCAATCATAGAACAGAAAGAGAATAAGGAACTGGCTTCAAATACTCAACTGACCTTTAGAATTCAAGGAGAAATTCTGATGCAGCACAGGATTAAGTCAATGTTTACAAAAAGTGAATGGCAGAATACCTAGTATACCTAGCCAGAGCTGCATCCAGAAATTTTGAGAAATCCATGAATTTGTATTAGAAAAATATTAATTGTTTTTTTTTACTTTTTATTTACAGAACATATGAGTAATTTTTCAACATTGACCTTTGCAAAACTTTCTGTTCCAAATATTTCCCTCCTTCCCCCCACCCCTCCCCTAGATGGCAAGTAGTTTAATACATGTTAAATATGTTAAAATATATGATAAATCCAATATATATACATATCTATATAGTTATTTTGCAGCACAAGAAAAATTGGATCTAGAAAAAGAAAAAAAAAATGCCTAAGAAGGAAAACAAAATGCAAGCAAACATCAACAGAAAGCATTAAAATGCTATGTTGTGGTCCATACTCAGATCCCACAGGCCTCTCTCTGGGTGTATATGGCTTTATCACTGAACAATAGGGACTGGTTTGAATCATCTCATTATTGAAGAGAGCCATGTCCATCAGAATTGATCATCATATAGTCTTGTTGTTGCCGTGTATAATGATCTCCTGGTTCTGCTCACTTCACTCAGCATCAGTCCATGCAAGTCTCTCCAGGCCTCTCTGAAATCATCCTGCTGGTTGTTTCTTACAGAGCAATAATATTCCATAACATTCATATACCATAATTTATTCAGCCATTCTCCAATTGATGGGCATCCCTTCAGTTTCCGGTTTCTAGCCACTACAAAAAGGGCTGCCACAAACATTCTTGCACATGTGGGTCCCTTTCCCTCCTTTAAGATCTCTTTGGGATATAAGCCCAATAGAAACACTGCTCGGTCAAAGGGTATGCACAGTTTGATCACTTTTTGTGCATAGTTCCAAATTGCTCTGCAGAATGGTTGGATCTATTCACAATTCCACCAACAATGTATCAGTTTTCCAGTTTTCCCACTTTTCCTGTCATCTTAACCAATCTGGAAAGTGTGTAGTGGTATCTTATAGTTGTCTTAATTTGCATTTTTCTGATCAATAGTGATTTGGAGCACCGGAAAAAATAATTTTCCACCAAATTTTAACAGAAAGTGAGCAATCCCTTCAACCTTTTAATACATTATTCTGAGAAGGGATCTGAGAGGGGATTCTGAGAGGGGGACCAATGGATATTAACAGTTTGATACCAAAAAAAAAAAAAAAAAATGAGAACATCTGGCTTAGAGCCTTAACTGAGAGATGGTGTTTACCAGGAGTTGTTGAACTCATCAGTTGTAATAAATTTTGGTCATTGGGGGGAAAACATCACTGTGGCAGAGGCTAGAAAGCATATACAATGCCTGAGCTCTCCAGTGACTTCTATAGCACATCAAGATAACTGTAATCAGACCAGCAATTCCATCTGAGAGCCTCAGGATGTTCCCCATTTCCAGTCCCTACTGAACTGCTGAATCCCACAGAAATGGCTCACTAGCACAACTAGATGCCTGGAATACTGTTGTTGGCTCTTTTTTTTTTTTTTTTTGGAAGAGGATCAATGACATCATGGGGCAATATCCTGACTTGTGCAAGAATTTGATTTAAGTGAGGCAGAGCCACAAAGTTGTCAGTCTCATTCTCTCTTTCAGAGTCATAAGAATTCACTGACAAGAAAAATGTCAAGACAGCTGGCAATGTCCTTGGATGTAGTGCATGATCTTGGAGAATCTGTTATTTGACTAAGCTCTGAGCCCTTCCCAGCACCTGCTTCACCTACCTTCATGGCCATTGAGACAAATTGTTCTCATCTGCTATTCCACCAGGAGAGGTCTTCACATGCTTGGGGTAGACATCCCCCTAATTCACTATCAGTTACCCTGGTTTAGCCATCAGCCCCAAATGGTTTTTATCAGGGTGTGGCCTCTGGACATGTTATAGCTTCTTGGAATCAAGGTGAGACATGTGGGCACCAAAGGTGGATAAGCTGCCCTAGAAAGGGCTCAGCAGGCCCTCACACCAGAGGTGCTAATCCTCACTGAACATATAAACAAGATACATAATAGTATCTACATATAGATAATTATATCTATAAGATACATACAAAATAGACAAGATAACCTTGAGAAGACCTATAAAAGGTGAGCTTGAAAGTGAGCTCTGGCACCTGTGTAACCCAGCAAATCACTTAATTCCTCTGTCTTAGCTTCTTCATCTATAAATAAGAGGGATTAGACCAAGAACTTCAAAGATCAATCAACTAAACATTTAGTCACTGTATGGATACAGCCTTGGTCAAACTGAGTTTGAAAACTAGTTTAAAAGGCCAAGGTCTCCCACTGCATCTGGTCATCCTGATCTATATCTGGCCATTGGACCCAGTTGGCTCTGAAGGGGAAAGTGAGGCAGGTTACCTTGCACAGCCCTTTTTCACTTCAAACCAACTCACTTGCATGTTATAGCATCACCTCCCAGATGTCATGGTCCTCTTCAAGAACAAGACAAACAGCAAGAACAACATTATTAGACAATATTAATGTCCTACAGAACAGAACAGAGAAGGAGTGGTAGGGCAAAGGATGACCAGAGACCCCATAAACAGTGCTTTCTTTTATCTCTCAGGAGTGATTTCTGTAAAATATTCTGAGGGATTTCTATATATAGCATATAAATATATATATATATACATGTATATATATATATATAGGGAATAATACTCTCAAAAAGGGCCTGGTTAGTTGTCCTTCATTTTCGAAGAAGACCAAAATGACATCATTATGTTCTCCTGGAATTACAGTGTGTCTGACTGTGGCTGATCAGACTCATACAAACTCGGAATGCTCTGCCCCAGGTTGGACACAAAAAGTCCCTGTGAACATTTGGGGTGGATTCTCTAACTTTGTGCATTTCATGTTTCTTCTGAGCTAATTTAATTTTGCTTTGCTCATAAAGCACATCACCTTCTCTGATGAAGATATTCCATATTGTGGAGTTCTGTGCCAGTTTCTACCATGTCATATAGTCAACTCTAAAGTTCTTAAGACGGATCTTGAGAGTGTCCTTTTTTGTGACCACCATGTGAAAGCTTGCCCTATGGGAGTTCTCAATAAAATAGTCTTTTTGGCAAGTGTACATTTAACATTTGAACAATGTAATCATTGTTCAAATAGAGTTTCACTCTCTGCAGTAGAATTTGAATGTTTGGTAGTTTAGTTCAAGAAAGGACCTCAGTGTCTGGTATCTTATCCTGTTAGATGATCTGAAGAATATTCCTAAAATAATTCAAATGGAAGCAGTTCCATTTCTTGGCATGATGCCGGTATAAGGCACCCAGGGGAACTCTGAAAAGAAAGAATCCTGAAATTTTCTTTATCTCAATGAAGTGACAGGGACCTGAAGACAAGAAACCTTAGCTTGTGCTTCCCAATCAAGCAGAACAAAAGGCCCATTTTTAAAAGCCTTCATGTAGATCACTCGGTTCATATTACAGATTGGAGAAGGTAGAAAGGAGCAGGTATTGCTTCCTAGGATGCTAATTTATTGAAGGATAAGTGGACATTACCAGGTGCATATATTAGCTGCAACTTACCCCAGTATGCCTGCTGTAAGGAACACAATCCAGAGGTGCCCAAGGCTCAGGGTCATAGTATATGCTACCATGCCCACTAGGGTCATGGAATAAACCACCAGTGTTGTCTGTCTGGAAACAAGAGGCCAGAGAGTCAGCAGAAAGAACCCACATGTTTCTTGTTGAAAATTGATCAGACATGTTCCTTATGAAGCATATTTGACCAGCCTAGTTCCTAGCTCAAGGGTTTCTGTCCTATTCATAGTGGCAAACAACTAACTGAGGAAAAAAGAGCCTCTGTATATCAAGACCTTCCCATTTTCTTAACCAGAGAAAAAAGTAAATCTGCAGCCCTACACTGCATTCTAGGTGAGAAGGTAAATGGGAGCATCAATAACATCTTTCTAAAAAGACAGATGGGAGAAAGAACTGTCTCAAAAAAGACAATTATTTTACAATTTTTACAATATTATCTCATATGATCTTCACCATAACCCTGGGAGGTAGGTGCTGTTATTATTCCCATTTTACAGATGAAAACATTGAAGCAGATAAAAGTTTAATGATCTGCCAGAATTCACACAGATGGGAAGCATACATATGAAATAAGTTACCTATAAGATAAGGTTGGATTTGAATTCAGATGTTCCTGACTGGTTGCAGGAATAAAACTAAGGGATTACTCTCCAGATTTCCAGAGATAGCCCACTTTCACTGCTGGGATTTTATCCATTATTACTACCTAGTCTGAAAAAGGGAGTAGCTAGTAGCATGGTGGATAGAGTTCCAGGCCTGGGATCAGGAAAACTCATCTCCCTAAAATCAAGTCTAGTCTTAGATACTTCCTAGCTATGTGATCCTGGGCAAGCCACTTAAAATTCTTTTAATCTCAGTTTCTCCCTCAGTAAAATGAGCTAGAGAAGGAAATAACAAACCACTCCAGTGTCTTTGTCAAGAAAACCCCAAATAGCATCACAAAGTGTTGGACATGATTGAAAACAATTTAACAACAAAAATAGGAGAAGGAAGGTAGGGGAGTTTGGACCTGTATTTCATCAATATGAATAGCCTGTAGCTTGGAAACTTCCTTCACTAATTCTGATTGACAACTCAGCACTAACTTACAATCCTAGAAAATTGCCTAAACATAATGAAAAGTTAATTGACATCACTCCACTAGAATTCCATTAGAAATGAGTTCTACTACAAGATTTTTCTTGCATAACAATGACAAGTTTGGAAATATGTATACATATATTCGATTTGCCAATATTTTAACATAATTAACATGTAGTGGATATCCTGCCATCTAGGGGAGGGGTGGGGAGTTGGGGGAAAAATTTGTAACTGAAAGCTATGTAAGGGTTATTGTTGAAGAATTACCCACACATATGTTATGCAAATAAAATAAAAAAAAAACTTAAGGAAGGCATCAGACTCTGTCTCATTTTAGTAGAATATAAAATGAGGTTAAAAATCACGTTTCCTCCTGAAGACAGAGATGTGAGGCTGAAAGCTATAATAAAGGCAAAAGTGTTTAAGAAAACAGTATAAAAAAAAAAAAAAGAAATGAGTTCTACTAAAAGTCAACTTCATTGACTTCAATCCACTAATATTTGTCAGAAATGGGACTTGAACTCTGATTTTCTTGATTCCAAAGCTAGCCTCCTATTTACTACATTATGCAGCATCTCAGTATATATATATATATATATACATATTATAAATAATATTTAATAGGATAACCATGCCTTACAATTTACAAAATACTTTCATGTAAATTGTCTCATCTGAATCTCACAAAAATCCTATTAAATACAAAAGGCAGATAACCATTATTTCAGTTTTACAAATGAGGAAACTTAAGACCAAGTAGTTAAGCCAATTGGATAATGACACTTGGCTGGGAGATGACAGAACCAGAACTGGCTCCTATTACAGTCCAACATTGCCTTGCCCTACATAAAAAGTAGCACAGACATTTCCAATTACAAAAAGCCAGAAATCATTCTATGCCCTAGCACAACCAATTCCAGTGACCATAGTTAAATGACAGCAACAAGCATGACTATTTCAGAAGCAAGGATATCATAGGAGACTGTGTAATAAAGTAAAAAGTACAATGACTCTCAAGACAGAGGACCTGGGGTCAAATATCAGGTTTTCAATTCTGGGCAAATTACATAACTTTTGTGGGCATCAATTTCCTGATTGAAAAAATTAGAGAGTTGAACTGACCAATCTTCTCTAAGGTCTTTTCTAGTACTATATCCTATGATTATGACAATTTTGCCTCTATTTTCTTGATTTTGATCAGAAACCATGTAGAAATACCATGTGACAGTGGTACTTTTGGTTCCTTTTCTGTCATCTGAGGCCACTTCCTGTTATAACTTTGCATAGTCTCAGAAAACTGCAATTTGTTTTACTTAATCTGGTTTTATTTCAAGCAGTCTAGCCAGCAGTTAGTAGATCTACTCTTTTAACCCCCAAACCAAAGAAACAGGATACAACCTTTATAACAATCATCTCTTCGTCTACCACCCTTCCCCTTCATCTATATCTCAAGGAAAAAAAATACCAGTCATACACAGATGTTGCAGGAGACTGTGTAGTAAAATAAAAAGCACAATGACTTTCAGGACAAAGAAACCGGGATCAAATCACTTTTCAATCACTCTAGTGTGTGAAATTTAGACAATATAAACATTACATTTGTCTATTTTTTTTAAACTCATTTATTCCAACTGCCTCCAAAGACTTAAGAATGAGTTCTACCCAGAAGACAAAGGAAAATTGCATGGTGAATTGAAGCAGGCTACAACCAACATCTAACTAATGAGGAACTCAAAGAAAAATAGAAGTAAAAGGTATATTAATTAATTGATATGATGAGAAGAACTGGTCAAATGCCAAGAATAAGGACTTATTTATTAACAGCCCAATTACAATTTCAAGAGGAAGTAAAGAAGGCCTTCAATAGGGCAGATGATTGCCTACTGTGAAAGTAGGGAAAGTAAAGGGAATAATAAAGATAATAGCTATATTTACGTAGTGCTTACTATGGACCAGGTATTTATTGTACTAAGCAATTTATTTTACTTTAAGCACTTTGTCTCATTTATCTTCACAATAACCCTGGGAGGTAGATATTTCATTATCTCCATTTTACAAATAAGGAAACTGAGGCAAACAAGTTAAGTGACTTGCTCAGGGTCATACAGCCAGTAAGTGCCTGAGGTCCCCAGCATTGAACCACATACCTGCCACTAACATGCCTGAGTCCATTTGAGAATTCTAATGCCGCTGATGCCCCAGCTCAAACTCCATTTTAAGGAAAGTACCCAGACCAGCCATGTTTACTCTTTTCTTCTTTTCTAGATTCCATCTCTGACCCTCTGAACTTTCTTTCTTTAACATGGCCCAAACTGGGTTGTCTTTCCCCACTACAATGTGAACTTTCTGATGACAAGGGCTACCTTTCCTTTTGCTGCTCTTTGTATTCCTAGCACAGTGTCTGGCACATAGTGCTTAAAAATACTAATTTATTTGACTTAACTATTCCTTTACCGTAACAGAGAGAGATGAAGAAAATGAGATCTCAAACTGACGAATCAGAAGAAACATTCAGATTCTGACAAGGCTGCAGAGAAAGCAAAGTATAACATTTTCATTCTCTTTCTCCCTTAAAGAAAAATGGAATTCACCCTTGTGTCCTCTCCTTTAGTCTGTTCCTCCTTGCTAGGATAAAGCCTTCCCCTCCCAGATTTATTTATTTATTTACTTTTTTTTTTTTTTTTTGGACTAGGTGAAAAAGGAGATTCTTTGCCTCAATAGCTACATAACCTTAGTCACTGAAATGTGTGCAGCTTCAGTCAAACTGAGACCTGTTAAAGACTTTAGCATAAAAAGGCCAAGGTCGGGGCAGCTATGTGGTGCAGTGGATAGAGCACCAACCCTGAAGTCAGGAAGATCTGAGTTCAAATCTGATCTCAGACACTTAACACTCCCTAGCTGTGTGACCCTGGGCAAGTCACTTAACCCCAGTTGTCACAGCAAAAAAAAAGGCCAAGGTCTTTCATTGTTTCCTGAGCCATCTCCAGTCATCTTGATCTCTATCTGGCCACTGGACCCAGATAGTACTGGAGGGGAAAGTGAGGTAGGTGACCTTGTACAGCCCTCCCTCACTTCAGTCCAATTCACTGGCAAGTCATGGTGAAGACCTCCCTGACATCATGGTCTTCCAGAATGAAGGACAAACAACAATAATAAAAATAATCCTCTCTAGGATAATCTCTTCCCAGCCTTGAAAATCCTGGGTGCCATTTTCCCTTCTCCCTTCTTGATTGGAAATTCAAGCCTGTGGGTTGGACTAGATAACAACAATAACAAAACAACTAGCACTTTAATTGTCCCTACTATGTGCCAAACAGATGACAAATATCTCATTTGATGCACACATCCTGAGATCACTTCCCACTCAGGGACTGTACCCATTAGGCCACTCTAGTAACTATTTCTTCACTCCACCTAATTAAGTTTAATTCTTGTATTATTTTCATATCATGATAAGTTGATAATGCTGTTTTTCCAAGGTTCCAGAGCTGTCAGTTATGATTCTGCTCACACCTACTTCTTATCCTTTTTCCAATCTTATTTCTTTTCATGGTAACAGGAAAGGTTTTCCTGATGTCGCTGGCAAGCCCCAGTTCTCCAAACATTCTCATCTCTTTCTCAGAACACTTCCAATGCTCCATCAGTTTTCTAGTCTGAAAAACACCTGGATCTCTATAACACTTCTCCAGAAGCTCAGAAATACCCAGGAGCATTGTGGGACACAGCTCCTACTGATTCCAATTAAAGTGACAGTTGATACAAAAAGCTTTGGTTGCCTTGGCAGTTCTGAAAGAAGCTCTTGGTTGCCATAAGCATTGTGACCATAGAAATAGAGTCCACTGAACAGTCAGAAGCAGCTGGGAGTGAACAGCCTTCTTCCTTCTCCATTCCTTCTATCCCTGCCTACTAACATTTACATTTTAAAAAATAGCTGTGTATGTATAAATAGCACGGTGAGACCACTATTCTCACCACTCCCACAAGTTCATCAGGCAGTTAACAAGCATTTTTTAGACTCTATGTACCAAGTCCTGTACAAACTGTTAAGAATCATCTGTACCAAGATGATCATTGCACCCTTGATGATAAGAAATCAAATGAGAGAGTATAGAGAAAAAAGAGGATAGAACCAGAGGACAAAGAAAACCATGAATAATGGAGGTAAGTGGGATAAAGATCCAGCAAAAGAAACTCAGGAAAGGTCTTCAAAGTAGAAGAACCAGAGATTATAGTGTCATAACTAGAAAATTTATCTATGTACCCACGGATAACTCAATCTACTGTGGGCAGAATGAAAAGGTTACTACACTAGTCCAGGTGAGAGGTAATAAGGGAATGCTCTAGGGGGGGAACATTAGGAAAGAGGCTGACAGTGGAAGTTTAGAGGTGAAGGACAGGGAGACCACGTATGAACTGAAGTGAGACAAACCAGCATAATACAGTCCTTACCTCCCAAGGCCAAACCTTCTCTGAGGGGAAGCACTAAATATAAAAACCAAGGGGCACGTCATAGACCACAGTATGAACTCTTCCTACCACTTCGTGCAAATGACTTCATCTCCTAGTGTCCCAGAGGTTTCTAAATTAAAGAGCAGTAGTGATCTGCATTATTTTGTTTTGTTTTACTTTTCCATCAAGAAATTTCCTAGGCTAAATTTCTTACTCAAGATTGGAGAAAAGAAGGTGTGAGCAGAATCATAACTGAGAACTCGGGCACCTTGGAAAAACTTACTCAACAGACTAGCATGTACCATAATAAGCACTTATAAATGCTTGTTAAGGGTACTGACTATACTAATATAATTACAAGTGCAGTCCAAAAACACGCACATATTTATATATATATATGTTCATATGTATATATGTATGTATAATTAATGCTTATCATTTGGCTGTCAAAACCTAATGGCTTGGGGGAAGTGCTGAGACCCAAAGATTTCATTTTCTCCCTAGTCTCACCACAGTGAACCCTGGAAAGAGGAAACTTCAATAGTCTACTTATGGAGTAGCTAGTGTCCACCTCCCTTTGATTCACCAAGCAAGAGATGTCAAGGTCTCTTGCCATCTCATCACAAGCAATCCAGTTTCACCAGAGTAGAAAAGGGAGAAGGGAGTGGGGAAAAATAATCTTCTATGCTACCTGCTTTACAAATATTATTTTATCCTTAAAACATCCTTGTGAAGTAGATACTATTTTTTTCCATTTTACAACCAAGTCAGACACAAGTAAAGAAACACATCTGGTATCTGAAGTCAAATCTGAACTCTGGTCTTTCTGTCTCCAAATTCAGCACTCCATCCACTAGAGCACCAAATTACCTCATCTGATCAGCAGTACACAGATGCTAGTTCATGATTCTGGTACTGTTCATAGCCTATAGAGGGTAGGAACTGTTGGAGGCCCCAGCCTGCTACTCGTATCCCTTTGTAGGAGAACTCTGGTGGCTTCCCAGAGAGTTTGAATCTATCATTGGCTCTGTCAGTCAATGTACTCTGAAGAACATACTATATGTAGCTACTACTGTCCTGTGCTGTGGGGAGATTCAAAAGCAAGGAAAAACTGAGGAGGTTCATACCCTCTAGGTTAGAGATTAAAACCTGGAGAAAATATGACCTTAAAAAAAAAAAAACTTAATAGTTATATATGTTATATATATGTATATGTATATATTTTAGTGATATATCTATAATATATCATATGTATATATGTGTGTTATATACAATTCTTTATTTTAATGTTTTGCTAGCTGTAGTTGATTGCCTTTGTACTTCTATATATGTTATATTATGCATTGAAAAACATTATTCTGAAAAGAGGTTCTATAGGCTTCAATAGAAGCCAAAACAATTTATAATACAAAAATAGTTAAGATCCTCTCAAGTCAGAGAACCTGAATTCAAATCCTAGTTCTGTTACTTACTGTTAGCCTCCCATTGCCATAACAGTATAACTTTGGGCAGATTGTTTAACCCCTGAGCCTCAACTGGTCTGCTAGTAATGATCTCTAAGGTCCTTTCCAGCTTTAAATCTATGTTTCTATGGGTCCACAGCACCAAATACCTCCTCTGAGAACATAGACCAGAAAAATGTGAAATAAATTTTAATTATTGGTCCCTCCCCCCCCCCCCCCGACTTCTTTTTCCCTTAAATGTAGCTGCCTCAGGAGGCAAGAAGGAAAGTTTCCCTCTGACTTTTTCTTTCACTGCCTACATCTCCCTCCTTACTCTTGGTCCCAGAACAGAATATTCATTAATGAAATTATTTAAGAATAAAAGACACTTACTTGTATGCTTTAGTTTTATCCAGCCAGATGCCCGAGATCATAGCCCCAGCCATTCCTGAGAAGATGATGGTCAGACCAATTCTGCCAGCATTTATTTCTTCACCCTGGGACACACACACACATACACATACATGCACTCTCAGATCTGGGAATAACCAGGAACAGCACATAGATAAAAGAACTGTGAAACTAAAGAAACAAAAATAAGTAATTTCCTCCATTAGAAAACCAGCTATTTAAGGGTCAATGTTGAAGAATTACCCATACATATGCTTTCAAATAAAAAGCTTTAATTAAAAAAAAAGAAAAGAAAACCAGCTATTCAGAGAAGTTGCCAGTTTGTCTGCTAAGCTGAGGCAAGAAGCAGATTTCTCCATTTTCATGTTGTTCCAGCAATAGATGTTGTGATGCAGCAGGTACAGCAGCTGCATCCCAGCTTTTTCAGAAGAGATATTGCTCATATTCCCACCCCCATAATTAACTATAGAGAAATTAAGTCACAGAAGAACTTGGAAAACATGCTAGGTTGCCTATGAACTACCCACACACATCCTTGAGCAAACATCTTACTGGGTAGTTGAGGGTCACCATGCGATTCAGTAACGTTGATAGGGCATAGAAAGAGCCAGTATTCAAACCTGTAGAAGAGTGGAGAAGTATTAGGTCACATGCTATCTTTGCAGCAGTTACAGATATAGGAGGCAAGAAACCCCATTGACATTTCTGTGGTTCCTGAAATCCCTGGAGAGCACTGGCCTGGGAAGTTAGAAATCTAGCTTATATGAGCCTCAGTATCCTTCAGTATAAGATGGGGATGATAATCTACCTACCTCACATCAAAGTTGTGAAGGAAGTCTCTCCAAAGAGAGCAGAGCTTTAGAAATGTGAACTGAAGTAAGGCATCTATTTTGATCTACTCCACTGGTTTTCCCAAAGAAACATTTATATGGTCACTAAAGACAAAAATCTTTGTCAGCATCTTAGAGCATTTGGTTTCAGTTTTCATACTAACCAGGGAATGCATGCTTGTTTTAATGCTACGTTTCTCTAAGGATGGGAATCAACAATAGTTGTCTCTTTCAGTTAAGTTATATCCCAGCTGTCCTTTTACCCACTTTTTCCCTTAAATTAGTGACATTCTTCCCAGAGTCCTTCAGACCACTGCACAGTGTGTTTCTTTACCCCTTTCCCCTCCATGGCACTCTATTCCCCACTTAAAAAGAGGTAATATAGTAGAGTGCAGAGTATGATTCAGTTGCAGTCAGAAATCCTGGGTGCAAATTCTGTCATTCCTGTGTGATCAGAGGTAAATTACCTAATCTCTCTTGTCTTCAATGTTTTTATTTGCCAAATGAAGGAGTTAGATGACTTCTAAGGTCCCTTCTAGCTCATTGTCTTATGATTTCTCTCTTATCTCCCCCCTTCAGGGAAAGTGGGATTAAATGACTTGCCCAGGGTCACACAGCTAGGAAGTATTAAGTGTCTGGGACTAGATTTGAACTCAGGTCCTTCTGACTTCAGCACTGGTGATTCATCCACTGCACCACTTAGCTGCCCCTCAATATCTGTCATATCTTTTATGTGTAATAAGAGTTGTTCAGGACTCCCAAGAAATCCCTTCCAAGTTTTGTTTAAAAGTATCAAAAATGTTATTTCTAGATGCAGCTAATTATTTTACTGGAACTCCAATATCCAAAGCTATCAGTTTGACTGAGGAACATCATCTAGATTTCTCCAGTGGGTAAAAAGATAAGACAGCTTTGCCCACATCAGCAATGAAAGAGATAGAGGAGAAATGTGCTTCAGATTAGAATGTATATAGTAGAGGTATAAAATATTGATGCTGGGGTTTATGGAATAAAGAAATGAATTGTTTTCAATCTTCAAAAGAATTGTTGGCTCAAACTAAAGAGAAAGTTGAAAATGTAAAGAAGTTAACCCAGGAGAGGAGAGACCTATGCCTAATACCACTCTGGATTTATATGACATCTTTCTTCCAAATATCACTCAAAGTGGACCCTTATAGCCCAGAAGCAGATTTTATTATTATTCTGTTGTGGAAGGGAAGAGTTTTCAGAGAAGTCAATGAATTGTTAAAAGAGTATATTCTGAAGAAAAGCCAAAACTGAAACTCAAGCTGACCAATCTAAATTTCTCTATCTAGCATTCAAGGCTTTCAACAAACTGATTTCTTCTGCCCTCGGATTCTCTAGGTTCCTACCACTCCCTTCCCCAGTAAATGTTCTCTATAAATATGATACGTGGTTCTCCTTTTTCAGGAAAGGAAAATCCAGAATGGACCACATTTAAACACACACACACACACACACACACAACTGATTGAGTAGAGTAAAAATGTACTGGTAGATGATAGAGATTCTTTGAGTTATTAGTGTTAGGAATGCAAGGCCACAATAAACCTTTAATTTGAATAGTTATCACCACCTCCCCTCCCCAAGGAGATCTAAAAGTTCAATTAGGGGAAGCATTTGATTTGTTTGGACCTATGATTTCATGGATTCAGGGAAACTTTCACCAAAGAAATTTCCCCCTCTTCCCATTCAAATCAGCAACTTTTCAGTGATTGAGAGACTTGATTTTTTTATTGCCTGGGGCATTGAGAGGTGACCAATGACATCAAAGGTATATAGGCAATGGATATTGGAGGCAAGACTTGAATTCAGGTCTTCTAACTCCAAGACCACTTTCTACCTCACACTGCCTAGTATACAAATCAAAAAGCAGACCACTTTCCATAGAAAACCAACCTGGTATAACTATATGTTCAATTCAGGAGTTTTTCAAACTGTCCTACTATGTATATAGTAGAGACCAAAAGAAAGAAAGGCAATAAATAACAATAATATTAGCCAACATTTGTATAAGTGCTTTAAGGTTTACTGTATGCTCTTATAAACATTATTTCATTTGATTCTCACAACACTCTTAGGTAGCTACTTTTTTTATCCCTATCTTACAGCAGAGGGAACTGAGGCTAAATGCAATTGTTACATAGCTAAAGTTTTGAAGCAGGATTTGAATCTTGGTCATCCTGATTCCAAATCCCATGTTTTCTCTATTATATTACTTGACTATAAGCAGCAAAGGAAGAGAAAAATCAATGGACTGGCTACCAGAGTGGGTAACTCAACATTATTACCACAAATAAGAATCACTCCAAATCAAGAAAGGGAATTAATGAAATAGGCTGTAAAGTCAGATTAAAATTTAAAAGGAGCAACACTAAGTAAAAAACAAAAACAAAATCTTAATAAGTAGAGCTCCATTACCTCTAAATCCCAAAATCCAACTATAAGAGCAGGAAATAGGACTCATTCCAAAATACAGAGCAAGCCCTTAGTCTTTTATCATTATTAACTCTAGTCAACTGACCCAGTACATTACAGGCACTTAATAAAATTTTGTTGGATTGGAATACCTGATTTGAACTCTGGTCTCCTAATGGTGGTCTAATGTCAAGTTTAGCCCTCAATCTACTTCACTCCTCACAGCCTCTTCATGAAGCAGAGTGGAACAAAAATTAGATCTCCATTTTAGACATAGGAAACTGGCACTCAAAGGTGATTTGCCCAGGATCACATAGAGCCAGAGCACAAATCCAGGTCTCATCTCTTGAAATCTGTGCTCTTTGTACTACTGTGGGTCTAGAGGAGAATACATTATCATGGCCTCAGAGCCTTCTACCTACAGAAATCCTCCTGCTTATCAGATGTGAATCAACAAAAGGATTAGTTGCCTACAGGCAAAAGCCTAAGGCTGACCTATCTTCAGATTCCTTATTATGAACCACCCCACACATCTCTCCCTCCCCTTCCTTCCTCAGTCCCCACCCTTGCCCCTGGCTGATCTAAATTAGATTAATCTAACTCCTTTGATTTAATTTTTGGCCTTTAATTTTTGGGCCTTAATAAATGCCACCAAGTACTTTCCATAATTTCAGAAATTCAAATGTAAAGGTAATGAACTGGAGGTATTTCAGTAAGGAGAAGGGAAGGAGAACTAGGAAACAAGCATTTAATAAGTGCCTACTATGTGCCAGGGAAGCACATAGTGGTATTGCAGTGTGTAGAGTGCTGACTCTGGAGTCAGGAAGACGATGATCATGTCCCTGAGTTCAAATTTGACAAATCACCTTACCCTCCTGCCTCAGTTTTCTTAAATTAAAATAATCTAGAAAAGGAACAATTTCAAGAAAACCCCAAATGGGGCCACGAAGAGTCAGACATGACTGAAAATGACTGAAGGAAAAAAAAAAAAAAAAAACAACCCAGAAATGGAGCAGACACTGTGCTAAGCTATGAGGTAGGTGCTCTTATGATTTTCATTTTACAGTTGAAATTGAGGCAGACAAAGGTTAAGTGACAGGGGTCATAAAACTTGTAAGGTCAAATTAGAACTCAAGTCTCCTGGCTCAGTGCTCTGTCTACTATACCACCTGCATAGTAGAGTCTGGGTGATTCTTTGTTGGAGATTTTGTACAGGGAGTTCACTTATAAGGACATCTTTGGACTAAATGGTCTTTAAAAAGATTTGGATTCTGTAATTATTGTCCTATTGTGGCCTTGTTAAGCTCATATTTACTTCCTGTTTAATAGGTTAAGCAAATAAACAGGAAGATTCCAAGGTGCAGGATTAAAGATAACTAGAAGGCATTCTGCCAGATGAAAAACAGTCAGCAACCCCAGCTTTCAAAAACAGAGAAGGGTGTTTCTTTTGCCTCCCAGAGATGAATCCCTCAGTGATCACTGGCAAATTTTCTCCTAGAACATCACATTTTTGGTTTTTTGCTTCTATGGCTCAATGCCCTGACCCTACTACTTCTACTACACTTGAAGGTTATCATTAGAGAATGAAACTTGTACCTAGTCACCATTGTGTCATTCATCATATTTTTAAAATAAAGTATTTATTAAGCACTCATCTGCATATGACTATCTGTAATCCCAAAGTGGACTTCAGCCTAGCTTTGGTGTCAGGCTAGGATAGATTGCTGTGATTCTCCAAGTTCAATGTACCAACGGTATTTAACTGATGAAAAGGCTAAATGTTTATTCCCTTTCTATTTTTTAAAGTGCTGTAACAGGCAGCTAGCTATCTCCAGAAGTACTTCGCATTCAATTATAGAAAGGAAAAAGTTCTGACTAAATCATTCATGATCATCCAGTCCAATGCAACCTTTAAGCATCTGCTATGGGTAAGGCACAAGAGGTAAGCACTGAGTGTTTCAAAACAAATAGATGTTTTCTACCCTAAAGGAAATTACTTTCTCAGGAATGGAGAGTTGATGGAGGGATATGAGGTGTCAACAGATAAGCATATACCTGAAAATGGAAGAGCAATTATACTAACAAAGAGGGAGTTTAGGAAAGTCCTTCCATAATCCAGTATGCAAGTAATAGATCAGAAACAAGTAAAAATATAAGCAAGATAAGTTGACTGTAGTAGCCATAGTAAGAACAGAAAGTCTTAAGTTAGGTAAGGGATGAAATAAGCATTTATAGTTGTTTTTGTTCAGTTATATAGTACTCTTTGTGACCCTATTTTGGGTTTTCTTGGCAGAGATACTAGAATGGATTGCCATTTCCCTCTCTAGCTCACTTTACTGATAAGGAAACTGAAGCAAGCTTGAAGTGACTTGCCTACAGCTAGTTAAGTATCCAAGACCATATTTGAACTCAGGAAGATGAGACTTCATTACTCTAGGCTTGGCACTCTTTCCACTTTGTTATCTAGCTGCCAAGCATTTATTAAGTACCTACTATGCTCCAATCACTGTACTAAATACTTTGTAAATTTATCTTATTTGATTCTTACAACTCTGCAAGGTAGGTGCTTATCTGCCTTTTATAGCTAAGAAAACTGCTAATAAATGTCTAAGGTTGGATTTGAATTCAGATCTTTCTGGCCTCAAGCCCCAAGCACTAGACACTGCCTCACCTAGTTGCCCCAAATAGTAGAATGTGAGACTAAGTAACCCAGAGCCTTATGTGTAATCACCAATATCCAAAGGAATCATACATCTTTTATTTTCCATACAAAGAGTTGAACCCTCAAAAAGTCATCAGCTATATCTAGGCTCAGGTATAGACTAATTGTTGCTACTATAAATAAAATAGAAAGGACTTGGGGTGGGGGGTGGAGTAAGGATGCTAACATTGTCAGTTTTATTAGTAACATCAAAATGAGATAATGTCTAAAAAAGCATTTTTCAAATCTTAGAACACTAAATAAATGTCAGCTATTGGGTGGGGGAGAAGCAGGGGTAAAGAAGTTTGGATCTATAAATGAATAGGTTGAGGGAACTCCCTCTGAGGAAACTCCCTCCATTGGCTCTTTTCTCATCTATAACAGTTTTAGCCCAGGTACTTAAAGATTAGGTAAAGTATCCGTGGTCATTCATTCAGTCATGTATCCAGCAGCAGAATCTGAACTCAGATTTTCCTCACTCTATCTTCTATGTCCAGTTGTCTCTATAACTATTAGAAATAGCCTTTAGAAGTTTAGCCACAAGAGATTGGGGGGAGAGGGGTGGAGAGAAGGATCAAAGGATGGTTTTTTTGAGAATGGGAGAAACATAGGCATGGTAACAGGCAATAAGGAAGTAGCCAGTAGACAGGAGGAGAATAAACATAAGTGAGAGAGTGGGGATGACAGACAAATCTGTTGGATGAGGCTGGATGGAATGGGATCACTCACACAAGTGGAAGGGTTGTCTTGGTAAGCAGTAGGGCTGCCTGGTTGCAAGACAAGATTGAAGGAGGAGATAGTGGCGGAAGTAATTTGAGTGATTAGAAGAAGAAAAGAGGGAGCTCTCAAAGTGACCTCAATTTTTTCAATAAAATAGTAAGAAAAGTTCTAAGCTGAGAGGTTAGAAGGAGAGATGTTTGAGGAGGAATGAAAAAGTTTGGAAGAACCTCTGTAGTGAGTTGGACAATGAGTTAATTAGGGAGATACAGAAGCAATGGGGGCTCAGTTCAGGTTATGTAACACAAATCTGGGGGGGGAGGCAGTTAAATTAGCTGCATGAGTTTTTTCTACCTTCATTCAGCAGCATATGTGTAGAAGGAAAGGGAGTGAGTCACGGGAGTACTCAGCATGTGATTTGTCAGGGCACAACCGGCAATATTTTAAGGGGGCAAGGGACTCCAACAAAGACATAATAGAACTGAACTAACTCACCAAGAGATCAGGAGGGGAAAGGAGGAAAGTGTTCATGCAGAGGTGATAAGAACTGAGAAATATAGCAGCTGCATGGTCAACGTGTAGACAAAGGTCAGGTTTTAGTATGGGAAGCAAAGGGAGAAATACTGTGATGGGATAAGGGAATTTCAGAGCATGTGAACATGGAGGCAGTGCATTGGTACCTGATGGCAAGAGAAGGGTAAGACCATCTTTGTATGTGGCTGAGGTGGAATAGAGGAGAATATCATAGAAAATAAGTAGTTTGAGGCACTGTGAGGTTAGTATATTTGGAGGATCCTTAGTGCAAAGGCGTTTGGAGTTGGAAATGAGAGAAATATTGTGACCCATGAATTCATTCCTTGAGGAAGAAGGGGAAGTGACCTGGAGGTTTACTGACGACAACTAGCAGAAGTTTGATTGGGTAGAAGATGTGGATTGCATGATTATCTTTAAATCTTACCATAGCTGATGAAGAGTAGCACAAAATTTGAGTTTTTCATTAACCGGGCAATGGATTTAAAATAAGAAGCTCTCTGTGTTTCCATCGTATAGCTCAAGTATTGGGCTTGGCTTGGAGGATATTTGGGCTTTTCCTTGAATACTTTAAAAAAAGAAAAAAAATATGAATAAGTTAGTAACCTGCATATAATATTCAGCAGCTATAAATTAAAGTCAAGCTCCTTAGCTTAATATTTAAGACTCTCCACAATCTATCCTCCAACCTATCTTATGTCTTATTTTATCCTACTCTTTTTCACACTTTCTATACATTCTCAAGGACCACACCACCTACTTCCTAATTATGTCCTAAATTTTCTCACTTCTACCTATTCATCCTTATTATCTATATTCTCTCATATCTCTGCCTTTTCAAATCCATCCTTTTTTTTTAATTCAAGTACCACCACCTACATGAAACTATCCCTAATGATTTTCCCAATGAAAAGCCATTTATCTCTTAACAAATATTCTTATAAGACTTTAGTTCTTTATTTCACCCTTATACCTTATATGATACTTATATGTATGCATGTCATGCTTTCCTCGGAAGATTATAAGTTCCTAGAAGGCAAAGACTGTCATTTTCAACTTTCATATTCTCAGAGTCCAGCACAGTATATTACATGCAATGTTGGCTTAATAAATATGCAATTTACTTAATAAATTTATTCACTTAAATATAGTTTATTATTTACATTACATATGTATTTATATATAGCCACTTCATAAACTGATTGATCAGGAAGAAAATTGATTCCTTAAAGGCATAGCATTTTTTGGAAGCTGAAATTGGCACACTGACAAGAGTTGCCTCATCTAAGGAACAGAATGAGCATAAAGTTTAATTCTGGAACAATTCCCAACAGCCTACTCCCTATAGCTCCTTCTCACTGTTTTTGGCTTAAGAAATGTTCTCTATAGTTAATTATTCATCAAAGTTTACAGAAGGGCATGATCCCTCAAGTACGGATGCAACAGTTTGGGGAACTGAGATTCCCAGTAATATGCAATGAAATAACACACCAGAAACCCATAAGGACATTGCAAAATTCCAAAACTATAATTTATAATGATAACCATAGCAACACATTTATCAACACTCTAAGGTATGTAAAGTGTTTTTCAAATATTTTCTCATTTTATCACCACAATAACCCTTTGAAGTTGGTGCTATTATCTTCCCTATTTTGCAGATTATGAAACTGAGGCACATTGAGGTTGAAGTGGCTTTGCCCAGGATCATATAACTTGTAAGAATCTCAGGCAGGATTTGAACTCAGGTTTTCCTGACTCATAGTCTAACACTCTAACCATTGTACAACCCAGCTACTTATGTAAGAACAAGGAAAATTAAAAGCAAGAGTAGTTGGCATTAGTCCTCTGGAAAAACTGATTTTAAACACATATTTCAAAAAGGATCTAAAAGGAATTTTTAATGAAGAATCTAAATGCTCATATTCTGACACAAAGGATAGAGGTGAATGCAGGACAATTCAGCATATATTTCTTCTTCAGCCTTACCCTTCCTGCAATTTTCTAACCATTCTAATCACGGGGTACCTCACATCTCCAAAATCCATTTGTAGCACTCCTTTATGTGTAATTTCTCTCTTTAGAAGGTAAACTCCTCAAAGATCGGCACTGTCCCATTTGATTTCATCTGCATATCCCATTGTTTAGCACCAGCTCTAAACATAATAACCATAATCTTATCTATCTAATCTCTACCCCTCTTCTTCACTCCACTAACCAAAACAGTGGCACACTGATTGAATTTATTAATCAGGTCTAGCTATTCAATCCAGTAGAGCCACATCTAATTTGCTTTTAAAAAGTCAGAAGTTGTTTGGCTTAATTCAATGAGAATGTAATATTTTTGTAGTATAAGCAATTTAAATGTGATTCTTCTTTATCAAAATCATTAATATCCCTCCCCCTCAACCTCCATGTATAGGTCTGAATTATCTCTAAAGTTTATCTGGAGTAAGAGGAAACCCTGGAAAACAAGAATGGGCTCTTTTAGAAGATCAAAGCAGACCTTTCACCCAGAAAATACTCAGAAATCCTGACTTCAAAGTTCAGGCTGCTCACTCTCCTGGAAAAGTCTCAGCTAACTTTCCACCCACCCAAGCATTGTGTGATCCAACTCACTTCCCCTTTAAGTATGGGAATGAATACAGGACAAGATGACATCTCTCTAAGAACAAGGAGCAATAAGGTTCAGCAATTACAAATCAAGCAGACCTTTTTGTAGTGGTAAGGAACTGGAAACTGAGTGAATGTTCATCAATTGGGAAATGTCTGAAAAAGTTATTTTATATGAATGTAATGGAATATTGTTCTATAAGAAACGATCAACAGGATGATTTCAGAAAGGGCTGGAGAAACTTACATGAGCTGAAGCTAGGTGAAGTGAATAGAACCAAGAGACCATTGTACATAGCAAAACAAGATTATATAATGATCAATTCTGATGGATGTGGCTCTTTTTTTTATAATTTTTTAATAAAGCTTTTTATTTACAAAACATATGAGTGATTTTTCTACATTGACCTTTGCAAAAACTTTTTTTTCCCAAGCTTTTCCCCTCCTTCCCCCCACCCCTCACCCCTAGATGACAGGTAATCTAATACATGCTAAATAGGATAAATTATATGACAAATACAATACATGTATACATATCTATACAGTTATCTTACTGCACAAGAAACATCAGATCTAGAAAGAGAAGAAGAAAAAAAAAAAACAACCTAAGAAGGAAAACAAAATGCATGGAAATATTCTTAGAAAGCGGTAAAATGCTGTGTTGTGGTTCACACTCAGTTCCCACAGGCCTCTCTCTGGACGTATATGACTATCTTCATCACTGAACAATAGGAACTGGTTTGAATCACATCATTGTTGAAGAGAACCATGTCCATCAAAATTGATCATCGTATAGTCTTGTTGCTGTGTATAATGTTCTCCAGGTTCTGCTGATTTCACTCAGCATCAGTTCATGCAAGTCTCTCCAGGCCTCTCTGAAATCGTCCTGCTGGTTATTTCTTACAGAACAATAATATTCCATAACATTCATATACCATAATTTATTCAGCCATTCTCCAATTGATGGGCATCTTTTCAATTTCCAGTTTCTTGACACCACAAAAAGGGCTGCCACAAACATTTTTGCACATGTGGGTCCCTTTCCCTCCTTTAAAATCTCTTTGGGATATAGGCCCAGTAGAAACACTGCTGGGTCAAAGGGTATGCACAGCTTGATAACTTTTTGAGCATAGTTTCAAATTGCTCTCCAGAATGGTTGGATCAGTTCACAGTTCCACCAGCAATGTATCAATGCCCCAGTTTTCCCAGGATGTGGCTCTTTTCAACAATGAGTTGATTTAGGCCAATTCTAATAGACTTGTGATGTAGAGAGCCATCTGCAACCAGAAAAAGGACCATAGGGACTGAATGTGGATCACAATGTAGTATCTTCACCATTTTTGTTGTTGTTTGCTTGCTGCTTCTTTCTTTCTCATTTTTATCCCCTTTTTGATCTGATTTTTTTGGGGGGCAGAATGATAAATGTGGAAATATGTTTAGAAGAATTGTACATATTTAATCTATATTGGATTACTTGCTGTCTTGGGGAGGAGGGGAGGAAGAAGGGAAGTAGAAAAATTGGGAATACAAGGTTTTTACAAGGGTGAATGTTAAAAACTATCTTTGTATGTATTTTGAAAATAGAAAGTTATTATAAAAGTTATTATAAAAAAAGATTTATTTACAAATCAGAATCCTGTCTAGATTTCTAAACTCTTTAACCATTTTCACCAGCACTTGGTAAAAACAAACAAAACTAAAGAAAAACTCAGAAAAGTAGTAATTGTTGACAACTGCTGTCTACTGAAAATGTCACAATCTGAAAATAACTTCATGGAAATTTGACATTGATCATCTGGCACTTGCTCTTTTAGCCCTAATTTTGCTTTCCATTCACCAAATGAAAATATGCACAGCCACCAATTTGTGAACAGATTGCTGTGACAGCCACAGGGTTCACTAGCTCAGAAGGATCCTTTCCTCCTCCTCCAATCCCCAAGATGTCCGTCAGGCTACAAGTTTGACATCTCTGATCTGGATAACCTCTCAAGTTCCTTTTAAGTTTTGATCTACTATCATCTATGAAATAAAATTTTCTTGCTATCAGAACTTCTTAAATCTATCCCACTGCCTAAGACTCCACTGACATTCATACGAAAGAGACATATTTATAAGAACAGAATTTAAATGAAACTTCATCATTGTAGGAGCCTAAGAAGTCTGTGACCCAAATCCTAGTATCAATAAGCATTTATTAAGAGCTTATTAATAATGTGTGAGGACAAATCAATACATCTAAACTTAGTGCTAATAAGAATGGGAGGACTATTTTCCATTCCAAAGGGAAAATGAGAACAAAATTGAAGTGAGAAGATAAGACACCATTCCCCAGCAAACTATTCCAATATTTGGCATTATTAATCAAACAGGACCTTTGATTTTATTTTTTCAAATACATGCAAAGATAATTTTCAACATTCACCTTTGCAAAACCTTGTGTTCCAAATTTTTCTTCCTCCCTCCTTTCACTCCCTCTGATAGACAGTAATCCAATATAGGTTAAACGTGTAGGGCCTTTGAGTCTTAAAGTCAAGTCCACACTATTCCTGGCTCCTAGCAGATGCTTAATAAATACTTGTTAACTATTCAATGCTATTGTCATCTTGCTATCAATGCTTCCTCAGTAAATTGAGCAATTTCTTCCAAGAGGATCTGAGATCCAGGCTGTGACACTCTGGAAGCTAAGCTCACAACATTCCCTATGGACAGTTCCGCATCTCAATGAAGGTCTTTTGGATCAACTCCTGCTATGTTAGGCTTCATATACTTACTGAAGATGACAAGGATGAAGAGCAGGGAGGCCACAGCTCCCGTCATGTAGAACATAGTGCTGATGTAGTAGGCAAGTTCATCCCGGTCCTCAATGTTGGGTATCAAAACAGGAGGAATCAAGAATCCTATGGCAATACCAACCTATAAGGAGATCATATCACTCTCGTAAAAGGGATATCAATATCTGTACTCTTGTTAGAGAAAAGGATGTTAGAATCATATTTTCCAAGTTCACCCTTCTCAAAACTCAGTGCACAATATTTTCCCCTCAAAAAAATAAGAAAAAAGGGGCAGCTAGATGAGCATCAGCCCTGAAATCAGAAGGATTTGAGTTCAAATATGACCTCAGACACTCAACCACTTCCTAGCTGTGTGACCCTGGGCAAATCACTTAACTCCAATTGCCTCAGCAAAAAAAAAAAAAAAGAAAAAAAGAAAAGAAAAAGAAAAAAGAAAAGAAAAAGATCACCCTCATTTATAAAAATAGATGAAACATTATAAATAAAATCTTGACATATCTTGTAAAGTTATAAAAAAATAATACTAATTTTAACTACAAGAAAAATTGTGTACTATAACAGTGATTGGAAGACAATTTAGTTATGTGACAAGATTTTAATACTTTGTAAAAGTTTGTTTTTACAAACTTTTAGTTAGTAAGAATTAAAGAAAAGATAATTTGAAAATAAAATGTAAGTAAAAACTAGGAAAGGCTAGCCACCTATCACCCTATCAAAAAGGAAGCTGTGGTTTGAACTGTGTAGTAGTAATAGTAATTATCTACATTTATATAACATTTTCTATGGGCTAGTCACTATGCTAAGTGCTTTACCATTTTTTCATTTGATCTTCACAAAAATTCTTCTAGGTAGATACACTTAACTCATTTTACAGATGAGAAAACTGAGGCAAAAAGAGGTTAAATGACTTGCCTAGGATCACACAGTACATAAGTTTCTGAGGTCACATGTAAACTCACTCCAAGTCTGGCATTCTATCCACTGTATCATCTCTATAGCAATCACATAGTACCACAGTTCCTGTGTCCTTATTTCTAAGTAAGGATAAAGTGATGCTAAATTTTATTTATGCTATCTAAACCTTGTTTTTTTTCTTTTTCTAAACCTTGATTTTTATTAACATTAGTAATTACCATTTTAATAATTCATATTATTTATTATAAGTATTAGACAACTTTTTCCTTTAAGCACTATATAAATGTGACTTATTGTGATTAGAATAGACCTCAATGTGACATGGAGATGATATTTCAAAAGATATATTTGCAGAGCACAAGCTTTAGTGGTCCAACCAACCTGGAAAGGCTTTTGAGTATGGGCAGTGATGGATTATATAACTGTCATTCAATGACCAACCTAGCTAAGTTTGGAATATCATCACTAGGGGCACAAAGACTTTCAAAACTATTGATTAAAAACTGCAAAGGGATCTCCATTTATGTCGATCATAGATGGCATGAGGGCTTACCCTGGGTCCTTGAAGCATCTGAGGGGCTATCAGAGAAAAATAAAGCTGTTCTCTAAGTTGAAGTGTCTTAAAGAATGCAAGTTAAGTTTCACCAAATTCGTGAAAATTAATTCCACTGCCTGAATGAAAAAAGCAAGAACCACTACTTAAACAGAAAACAATTTTAGGATTATAAATTTAAGCTTGAAAGTACCTGATAGGCCATTTACTCAAACCCTCTCATTTCATAGATGAGAAAACTGAGACCCAAAGACCGAATAACTCACCTGAGTTCATACAGGAAATAAGTGGCAGAGTTAGTATTCAAATCCCAGGTTATCTGACACCAAATCTAGCCTTCTTTCCAACATACTCTATTGTCTCCATCCAACAACAACTCATCACCAGCTCATATTTAAAAATGCACAACATATACTTGCAAACATAAACAGACACTCACAGTGACAACATGCTTTTCTTTTTAATGGAATAGCCCTCTAATGTGGTCTCTATATGGGCTATGACTTTTCAGTGTTTCCTGCAATTATAATCATCTTGATTCAGACACATAAAACCAAACTGGAAACTAATCTTAAACCTCCTTTCTGTACAGTTGAAGGTTATTGATGACTTTGGGGCAGAAACCAGGAAGTAGGACTAAAACAGGCTTCCAAATCCCAGCAGTAAAAAATAAGTAATAGATTCTTTTGGTTTTATGCTTTACTTTGCCTTTAAGGACCTCTGGAGGATGAGTTTCTAGTCTCTTAAAAGACATGCTGACCTTTTCTTTTTGGACAATTACATCAAAACTTGACAGTGATATGATGTGGCATGGTGGACCTTGTGTCAGAATTCAAAGCTAGTTTTTGACTCCTATGTGCTGATGAGAGGCCAGTTGGCATAAAGAAACGGAGAAATGGAAGAAGAAGAATCAGAAGACCTGGTTTCAAGTCTTAACTATGAGAGCCACATTTTTGGGACCCTGGATAAGTTACAACCTCTCAAGGTGACCAAGATAACTCTCTGTTGTCTAGAAATGGAAAAACACATGCCAATTTGCATTGGTAAAAGGAGGTTTTGTTTTGTTTTGTTTTTTTTATTGGAAGTTCCTCATACTAATGAAATCCTCTCCTCACTCCTATCCCCCAAAATGGTGAAAAAAATCTCTTCGTTGCTGTGTGTGAGATATCTCTGATTGAGGTTTCCATAAAGATCAATAATGCCAGTTATCAATGCTAGATGTAAATTAAGGGGATGCTATAGGTATCACCTAGATTTTAGTAAAACATTGGACAATTTATCAGTTCTTTCTAATCACTTCCAATTAGGAGTGTTTTGGAACAAATTCTTACCATGAAGTGCTGATTGTTAAATGTTTCAGAATGAGCATTTACACCTTGGAAATTAGCAATGTTACAAAGTAAGGATTTATTTATTATTGTTACATTTTAAAAAGTAATAAAGAAAATGTTAAGGGGCAGCTAGGTGGTGCAGTGGATAGAACACCAGCCCTGAAGTCAGGAGGACCTAAGTTCAAATGTGATCTCAGACATTTAACACTTCCTATCTGTGTGACCCTGGGCAAGTCACTTAACCCCAATTGCCTCAACAAAAAGCAAAAAAAAAAAAAAAAAAGAAAAAAAATGTTAATCCAGATTAACATGAAAAGTCTATTATGTACCCACAACACACACATATATGTTGATTTGTTTAAATATTTACAAACATGCCATTACTTCCAATTCTGATTATCTCAAATTAATTTCCATAATCTGGAGAAATTACTTTCTGATCCTTCTGCTTACCAGTAGGAGTAATTTCAGACATTGAATTTGTATTCTCAACATCTAGTACATATAGCACATATAGAAATAAATACTTGTTGAGTATTTGATTGATTCAATTTTGATGTGGTCAGTAAGACTAGGGCTCCCTAGGTAGAGTGAAAGTAGAGACTTTGGAGATCAAATATGCATAAAGACAAGTCAAGTGAGAAGTGGAAATAACCTCTCTAGATTGAGCTGTTACCTGTTTCTGAGCTAGAACAGAAAGGGGAAGTTCTTTGGACCCAGGTGCCAATTATTGAAAACCACATTTGATGGCTGAATACACTAATTTCACACCATCATCCATCAACATCTGAGTGAAGATAACAGTCTCTGCTGTTTAAGAACTTAAATCTTTTCAGTGAAGGGAAGGAGGATGGTTTCATTATTTATAATTTTTTTTTACAAAAAAAGATAAATATAGCCTTAATTACTCTTGTTTTCAATTTTCCACTTTATTTTTTGCATTTGCTATAAATTATAAATAGAAGAGACTAGGTACAAGACTTAAATGTCAAAGTCTATGTGTGTCTTCAAATAAATTTTATGATTACTGATAATTTTCTTCAGATTCTAATAACACATGGGACCATGTTAGGAAGGCATGAACAGAATCAGTATTTGTAAAAATATATCCCTTGATATCCAGGCCCTACCTACATGGAGAACAGAAAAGATTAAAATTAGTTTATCCAGAAGGGGATTCTATTCTCCAGGAGAGGAGTCTCCAAAGTGAGAGCTGTGGAACAATTCTAAGGAAATCCTGACATGACCCTAAAGGATGTTGATAAAACTGAGCAGAAGGTAGCCATACTGGTACTTACCACTCTCCTTATTTCCACTCAATTGCTTTTCTTGTGGACTATTCTGACTCCTCCCAATGACCCCAGCTGACCATTTTCCCCCTTCTTTTGAGTATTACCTTGAACCATTAGGCTGTATGCTTCTTGAGGGCAGGGGCTATCTTTTCCATATTCTTATGACACATAGTGGACTTAACGCTTATAAAATTATGCCAGTCTTCTATTCTAGCCCTTTCTACCTCGGCACTCCTAAGGTTGCATTGGATGAAACTCCTCAGGGTGGTTATAATCTAATTAGCAGAAGCTACATAGACAAAATTCTACCATTTTCCCCCACCCCCCAATAAACACACATATATATTTCATTTTTTGGTAGTCAAATGTGAGCAGCATCAAATGAACAGGCATGACTGGGCTGCAATTAAATTGTTTTTCTCAAAAACTCATCCCTCTTCCCAACTTCTCAATTTCCATTAAAGTTACCACCATCCTTCTGGTCTCCCAGGTTTCCAACTTCCAGGTTGCATTCTTGATGCCTCATTCAATTAAAATTGCTCCCTTAAAGGTTACCAGTTGATCTCTTTTGACAAATTTAATGACCTTTTCTCAGTCCTTATCTTTCCTTACCTTTGCAACCTTTTTTTTCCCCCTGAGGCAATTTGTAACCGTTAAAACTGGTGAATTAGCCTCTCTACTCTCTCTTCCTTAGATAATCTCTCTTACCTATATTTTTGTAACACTGCTCCAATTTTCCTTGACCTCCTACCCTTTCCTTTCTGATAACTGTTCTTTATCTGCTTTTTTGGTTTATGATCCATGTTATACCCTCTACAGTCTTCTCCTGAACCCTCATCTCTTTTCTCTCTGTTAACATTTGGTGGTCTCATCATATCCCATGGGTTCAATTATCATCTCTGTGTGAAATTCCCAGATCTATTTAGCTAGTCCTACTATTTTTCCTAAATTCCATTCCCACACCACCAACTAATAGATGTTTCCAGTGGGATCTTCCACAGGCATCTCACACTTAACATGTTCAAAATAGCATTCATTAATACTTCCCCAAAAAACAACCTCTCTTTTCTGAACTTCTCTATTTCTGCTCAGGGAATCATTCTTTCTCATTATCCAGTTTCACAATATTGGTATTATCCTAGATTTCTCACTTTCATTTACCCACATTTCCAATTCATTGTCAAGTCTTGCCATATCCATGTTTCTCACATCTGCCTCCTCTCCATTCATAAAGCCAGTACCCTAATTCAGTACCCTTGATCATATCCTATTTAGACTATTATAATAACCTCCTAATTGGTCTCCCTGCTTTAAGTCTCTTACTCTTGAAACCATTTTTCAAAGAGTGCCAAAGTTATTTCCCTAAAGTACAGGCCAGATGATGTTATTCTCTTATTCAATAAGTTCAATAAATTCTAGGATAAAATGCAATATCATACTTAGTTTGTTCCCTTTACCCCCAAGACAATCAGGATTAAGTGACTTGCTCAGGGACACACAGCTAGTAAGGATAGTCTGAAGTCAAATTTGAACTCAGAGCCTCCTAACTCCAGAATTGGTACTCTATCCACTGCACCACCCAGCTGTTCCCTCCCCCCCCTTTTTTTTAACATCTTTTTCAATATCTATTTTTTTGTAAGTTTAATAATGTACATAATTATTAGCAGAGTAGTAAATATACATATACATAATATATGTATATATGAGGTATGTGCTCAAATATATTTTTTTAACCGATCAGGGGCATATTATGAAGAATATTTGGAGACTATTGTTCTAGGGGACCTTTAGCACAATGCAGGATGGGCAGCAAGGTGCTGTGGAATAAGAGAGGAGGATTTGAAGCTTGAGGAGCTAGGGCTGAATCTTGGTTTGGCTTCATATAACTTATGTGACCTTAATCAAGATACTTTCCCTCTAAATCTCAGCTCCTCATCTATTCAAAACAAAACAAAACAAACAAACAAACAAAAAACAGAGTTGAATGTGATAATCACTAAGGTCCCTTCCAGCTCTGGATCTATGATCTTGACAAACCCTATAAACTAGTCATTGTCATTCATTTGTTAGTTGTTGTTCAATCATTTTAATCATGTCTTTGTGATCCCATTTGGAGTTTTCTTGGCAAAGATACTAGACTGCTTTGCCATTGCCTTCTCCAGCTCTTTTTTACAGCTGAGGAAACTGAGACAAACAGGATTAAGGACTTGCTCAGAGTTACACAGCTAATAAGTGAATGTATGAGGCTATGGGGAGATGAATCTTCCCAACTCCAGTTCACTGTGTGACCTACCTGCTTCATTCTTTCACTTAATCATTGGTTATTAAGCACATTTGCTATATGCCTAATGGGGCATAACAATGATTGGACACTCACAATGGACAAAAAGACCAAAATTGATTAAAGTTGCTGGAGAAAGAGGGATTCCCTCCATCTCATTTCATGTTCACAGGGATTACATGCATTCCTATTATCTTAATGGGATTATTAGTATAAATGCACATCAGAAGATCCACTGACTCTCTTATAAGAACCAAAAAAAATCTGTGTCTAAACCAGATGAATGGTAATATCTTCAGTCCTCATGGCTGGTTCCTGTCTGAATCCTCTACATTAGCTTCAGATCTGTCTTCTTCATCTCCTTTAAGGGACTAAGAACCATAAACCATGGAGAAACTTCCAGGATAAGCAGAGAGAAGAGAAGCTACATAGCTAATAATCACATACAGGGGAATAAAGAAGCCTAGCTTTTTATTCCAGCTCTGTTTCTAGCTGGTTTAATGGCCTTAAGAAAATCACTTGATCACTTTGAGTTCTAAGATTCTGTTATTGTGTCTGCTGTCATTCAGTTTTGTTTCAGTCATGTCTGATTCTCCATGACCCCATTTGAGGTTTTCTTGGCAAAGACACTGGGGGGGGGAGGGGGTTGCTATTTCCTAAGATAGTTCCAAAGAACCCTTCCATAGAAGAGGCTAACCATATGATTCTGTGGTTGGAAATTTTTTTAAAACAAGGGTAAGGTCACATTTTCTATTTTAAGCTGAAGGTCAGGACATTGAATGGAAAATAATCTCTCAAACCTTTGTGATTTTTAAATTCTTGTTATTTCCATGAAAATAAAATGACTTAAAGATAATAATGATCACTCAAAGGTCACAATGGAATCCAATGTTTGCAACTGAAAAAAAAACCTTTGAGAATATCTAGTCTAACCCCTCTTTTTATAAATTAAGAACCAGAGGCCCAGAGAACTGAATTGACTTCTCCATATTAGAACTCTGGGCCGCCTTACAAAGCATCATTTTTACCATTATGTAGAAGCAGTCCACGTGAGATTGATTAAGCCATCAGCTCCCTGAGATACTCTAATATGATCTTCATGGCAACAGAACCCTGAAGGTATTCATTTATCCAAACCACAACCTTAAAGTTTTGAGACATTGAGGTTCTGGAATTATTAGTCACTGTGTCGACTGATTTTCCTCTAGGTGGAGACTCAATATTGTTCAGTCATTCTTCTCCCTTAGTGAATCCCTATAAATGTTTCACAATAGTTCTTTGATTGCCTTTTCTTTCTTTCTTTCTTTCCTTTTTTTTTTTTTAATAAGAATAGCTTTCTAATTTTCAAAATACATGCAAAGGTAATTTTCAACATTTATCCTTGCAAAATCTTGTAACAAGTTTTTCTCCCCCTTCTCCCAAACAGCAAGTAATACAATATATATTAAATACATGCAATTCTTCTAAACATATTTTTTTACATTTATCATGCTGCCCAAGAAAAATCAAATTAAAAGGGGAAAAAATGAGGAAGAAAAAAGCAAGTAAACAAATAATAAAAATGGTGAAAATACTATGTTGTGATCCATATTCAGTCCCCTTAGAACTCTTTCTATCCAAGATGGCTCTTTCCATCACAGGTCTATTGGAATTAGTCTGAATCACCTCATTGTTTAAAAGAGCCAAGTCCATCACAGTTGATCATCTACATAATCTTGTTACTGTGTACAGTGTTCTCTTGGTTCTATTCACTTTACCTAGCATCAGTTCATGTAAGTCTCTCCAGACCTTTTTGAAATCATCCTGCTGATGGATTGTTTTTTATAGAGCAATAATATTTCATTATATTCATATACCATAACTTATTCAACTATTTCCCAATTAATGGGCATCTACTCATTTTCCAGTTTCTTGCCACTATAAAAAGGGCTGCCACAAACATTTTTGCACATGTGGGCCTTTTTTTATGATCTCTTTGGAATACAGACCCAGTAGAGACACTGCTGGGTCATAGGGCATACACAATTTGATAGCTTTTGGGGTATAGTTCCAAATTGCTCTCCAGAATGGTTGTTCAGTTCACCAACAATGTATTAATGTCCCAGTTTTCCCACATCCTCTCCAATGCTGAACGTGTTTTCTAAACTTGTCTCCAATCCTAATTACTACTGACCTACTCTTTTTGGAGGAACCTGTCACTGACTTCATTGAATAAATTAAACCTTCTTCATACAAGTTCCTATTACTTTACTTGAAAATTTACCCCTATCTTTACTTATCTTCTTCCTTTCTACCTGTGTAAAAGGAAGAGGGAGGGGGAACAAAAGTTAGCCATGTTACCTATAATCTTGGATTGATTTCCTTGATTAAATTAATGCATGTAAAATATATAAATATGAACTATTATGACTTTCTTTTACATCCTTTAGGACCATGTTCCATCAATTTTTTTTTCTAATTTTCTTGTAATTTCAATGTTTCCTTCTCCAGGGACTTCTACTCATTCTAAAATTATGTTATTTCCCTTATCCTAGAAAAACCCTTCTTTCAGTCTTAATTTCCACAGTAATAACTACAATCATAACAATACTTAGCACATTATAGCACTTTAAAGTTTACAAAGTGCTTCACAAAAATTATCACATCTTCTCTTCCCAACAACCATGAGAAGTAGGTGCAATTATTATCTTCATTTTATAGATGAGAAAACTGACAAAGGTGAAAGGTTATATGACTTGTCCAAGAAGTGTCTGAGGAGGGAGTCAAACTCTAGGTCCAACATAAGGTCTAGCAAATGTACCCTTTCTTTTCTGCCCTTCACTGTCTAATTTCTCACTATTTCTACTTCTTTATCATTCTCTTACACTTTAATCCCATGTAATATGAAATTTGACCCCATTGGCCAATTTCCTTCTCAAAATTTCTTCTTTTTTTGCTGAATGTCCAGAAGTGTGTAGGACATTTTGTCTTTTTAAAAATTTCATTATGTTCTTGTAGGAGAACAGTCATTATCACATTATCTCACTGCCATCTGTCATCCCAGGCAGAGACTCTGGCTTAGAGGGATTTCAGGTGTTTTTCTAATATTCTGATAGTCTGCCAAGACTGTAGCATAATAGATAGAGAGCTGGCTTCAAGATTGGAAAGGTCTGGGTTCAAATCCAGACCTTGACACCTACTGGCTGTGTGACCCTCAATGAGACATGCTTGACCCCTTGACACTCTTAAACAATCCTGTAAGACTAGAAATTTCAGTAAAGATGCTGACCTTCAGGGTGGAGTGTTTCTGAGCAGGAACATCCTATGCCAAGAGCATAAATGGTCTTATTCCCATTCTGGTTCTTAGCTTTCAGATCACTCCTTATCTATCCCATCTTTCTCTTCCCACTTTTTCATTCAAGGCCCCATCTTGGACTTCTCTCTATGTGCTCTCCCTTCTTAAAAATCCATTTTTTAAAAAAAAATTAAATTTAACTATCCCCTCTATTCAGAGAATTTCTGTTTCATATTTCCCACCCTCTGCAGACTGGTTCCATCTGTCCATCCTACCTCAAAATCTCTAACTGAAAACATCATTTCATCCATCTTAACGTTTCTCTTTCTGTACTTTATACCATTATATAATAAAGACTCAAAACTCTGGAGTCATTTTTGATTAGTTTCTTTCTTTAGTTCCCCAAATATCTAATTATTCCTTGATCCTGACAATTCTTCATTCACAAAGTCCCAAGTATATCCCATTTTCTATTTGTACTACTCATTCACTCTATGATCTCAAACCCATTAGCTTATTATAACACCCTCCTAATTGGTCCTTGATCCTTCCTATACCAGTATTTTAATTATTACTCCCTTTGCTGACAAACCTGCCAATGGATCCTTCCTAACTCCCAAATTAAGCACATTTCCTCACTCCAACCTTTGGTTATCCTCCATCACCTAGGTCCAATCTACTTTGTCTTAATTGTCTACCATTATACTCCTACACATCAAGGAGCTTACATTCTAATGGGATATATTCCCATTAGAATGTAAGCTCCTTGATTGAACAGGCTATTTTTGCTATTAAAAAAAAAAAAAAAAATCCCAGTGCTTACTTAGCACAGGATAAGTGCTAGTAAATGCTTCTCTAACTTTCCTTTTCCTTGTCTTTTTAACTTTGCTTATTCTGTTCCACACACTTGAAATACTTTTCTAATATGATCTCTTCTTACAAAATACACTAAGCTTTCTTTCAAAACTTATCTCAAATGCTATCTCCTCCAGGCAGTTAGTCCTATTACCTGATCTAGAAGTCTACTCTCTCCACTTAGCCTCTATAGTATTTTTGACCCAGTTTCTTAAACTGTGATTCACGGGGTCTCATAACTGAATGTGGAGGTCATGAAATTATGATTTATTATCAGCTGATTTGTAAACCTGTTTTATATACCTATATATATCCAGGGTTATGTAAAAATTTCTCCAGTGAAAAGAGGTCATGAGAAGAAAAAGTTTTAAGAAGCTCTGGTATATAGTATCATACTATTTAGTTATTTGTGTAAATTCCCTATCACCTAACTAGAATGTAAGCTCTGGGAGGGTAGAGATCATGTCTTATACATCTTTATAGTCTCCACAGCAGCAAGCATGGGGGACATAGCATGCACACCATACACATCAGCTTAATAATAAAAGGACTTTAGATCAGATGCAAGATATTCAGCTAGAAAGTCAAGTGAGAAGGAGTATAATTCAGTAGAAAAAAAATACTTCAATGGGAATCAGTTGTGTCTTGAATTATAATCTGTCTGCCAAGATAGAATGTACCTTCTCTGGCCAAGTTACCTCATCTCTAAAATGAGGGGCTGAGAGTCTAAAACAAGATGCTCAAAATTCCAGGATCCCTGCACTAATCAGACAACATCTGCGTTAAATTCTAGACAGCACTATAGTTTTGGGTTTTGTTTTTTACCTGAGATAAGAATCTCAAATTGTATTCTTATATCACTCATCCATGTGGTACAGTGGATAAACATCAGGTGTAGAGTCAGGAAGATCTGACTTGTAATGTGACCTTAGATCCTGACTAGCTATGTGGCCCTCAGTAAGTCATTTCACTTTGGAGAGAGGGGGTTCATGGGGGTGGAAAGTAGAAGGTTCCCTTTTGTTTGAGGTCTTCACGTAAATACTAGGGGTATAGTAGAAGAAATTCTGTCAGGCCACACATTAATCTAGATGGCCAAATTGGATTTGATTCCTCCTCCCCAATTTTGCATTACCCAATACATACATACAATCTTCAGGAATTAATTTATTACAGAAGTCTACAATTTTATGTTGCTACACACACACATACACACACACACACAGAAATACATGAACAATTGTACTGTAGTTTCTGACATTTGTTAATATTTTGACTTTCACTACCTCTAATTCTTTTTGTTCTAAGTTTTATCACTGAGAAAAATCAAACTATTTCATTTCAGTGGATAATATCTAGAAGGAACCCTGGGAAGTTTCTTCCAAATCTGAGATTCTACAATTAGATCTCTTAGGTTCCTTCCAGCAATATCACTCTCTAAGTAAGGTCGTATACAGAATACACTTTTTAATAATGAAATTCTTTAGGAAATGCTATTTCTTTTAGAAAGGCTCAGGTCAGGTGATCATAATACTTAAGAGCCAGTCATAGATATAGACCTACTTTTCACCATATTATCAACTGTACTAAAACCATCCAGTTGTCCTCAGTAACAAAACTTGAAGCAAAAAGATTCAAGGCCCCCACAATTCAATAGTAAACATCAGAAACCACAATAAAACTATGCTTATGTGTGTGTATATCTAGAAATTTCTGTAATATGTCAAATCCTAAAGAATTTTTAAGTGGCAGGGGTTGATGGGGGAAGTCAAATCTAATTTTAAATGCATTGGGAGAGTTTATTCTTGAAAAGATTTTGGCTGTAGATTTCTCTTGTAAAAGTCATGGCCAAGTTGAATTATGAGATACATCCTAATTGGATGCAATCCTACAATATAAGAATCTTAGACCTCAAAAGGCTTTGAAAATCATTTAATCTAATTCTACCATTTTATAAATGAGGAAAAAGATACTTAGAAAGATCAACTTGTTCTATTTTCATATGACAGGTACGCTTAAATGAAAGTTGAATTGTTTAAAAATATATAGAGAACAAGGTTAAACACAATAAACATGTCTTTGAAAAATCCACTACTAGAATGAGATGTGTGTGTGTGTGTGTGTGTGTGTGTGTGTGTGTGTGTGTGTGTATACTAGAGTTTACAATTAACCGGTATTGAAAATTTAATTTATTCAGTGCCTTAACCACTCATTGAACTGAATTAAAGTAAAAAAGATTTGTTCTGTGGTCACCAGGGTAAACAAATTGTGACATATTCAGAAACATAATAAACACATCTAAAGAAGTATTTCTTAATTTGAATAAATACAGCTGGATAAACTCCATAATAGAAAATTCTATTATCTATTTGGGGAGCAGAGGACTAGGTCTATGATTTCACTTATTTGGGGAATTTCCAATAAGGAAGTTCTCTGTCAGAGGCAGAGCTCATTGCCTGCTTTTCCTTGATCTGAAATCAGTCCTCTATAAACAATACTATAGCTATGTCTCATCTAGTATCAAAGAAAATTTATATTGACACGTTAAAAACAAAACAAAATAGTATGCATAATTCCTATTCTATAAATAAAAGCTATACAGATATATTATAGATATATCTAACATTAAATAATTAGCCATTCTGAGATTAGATGTGACTTTTTGCCTTTCTTAGCACTTAGTGCAATGCCTGATACAGAGTAGGCATTTAATAAATGCATGTTTATACACACACAGACCCCCACACACACATACACACAGAAGATTTTATATGTAAGCTCAAAGTGTTTGGAGCAGTTCTGAATTGCTACATTTATTATTTTCACTTTAATTCTTAAGTTTGCAAATACCACTACTCTTAATAGAGAGAATAAAAGCTCTCTTTATTTTAAGGCTAAGTCAAGGGAATACAGCTGTCCCTTAAAAGGTTACTTCAGTGCTTACTCCTCATAATCCAGACATTTGAAAAACACTCATTCAGTAACACCATTATTTTAAGCAAATTTAAGCATTATTTAAACATATGTATTTGTGTGTACTTACATTTCTCTATATATTCACAATATGCATGTACATATGTGCATATATATATATTATATACACAGGTCTAACTAGCAATTTTGGCTCCTGGGGCAATCAGCTCAAATCGCTTTAGAGCAAGCAGCACAAAATACCTTTCCAATTAATTCTTTGTGTGAAGATTATGCAATTAATGAAAGCAGATCTGGTTGAATGAGTAGACAAAAAAAAAAAAGAGAACCTTCATCCACATACTAAGACTTTATAATCTGGTACTCATCAAGACCAGAACTGTGGGCTGGCTCTGACAAGCCTGTCGGGGTTATGGCCTTTCTCACAAACATATTTGTCAAAGACCAATAATTCATATTTATATGAAGCTTTATGACTACTAAAGCATTTAACATGGATGATATCAACACCTGTATGTACAAGGCAATATATTATTTGTGTGTGAGGCAAATAATATAAGTATCCATGATAGGTAAGGAAACTGGAGCTTGAGATTAAATGATGATCAGATAGTTAATAAATAACTGCATCTGAATCTTCTTCTGAGTCAAAATTTAGTCACTCTAGTGGACTCATGTGGCCAGAAGAGCAAGTACAGAATGTTTGGGCTGTCTTCATTTTAGCTCCAATAACCCCCATCCTACTCCCAGCTCTGAGAAGTAATTTCAATAAGATCTAAGACAAGGTTCTAGCCCAGTGTGGATGTATTCTGAATGACCAGATAACTTTAAGATCTTTGAAAGCTGCTCAGTGGTGGGAGTCCCTAGAACTAAGCAACAAAGGAACCAAAGAAGAAAGTCACAATAGAACCATTTTACTACTAGTGGGGTGGAAACAATCGCAGGGTTCAAAAATGTAATGTATTACTTCAGTCATGAGCTTGGGGGCCAAAGTCATTCAGGAATGTTGAGGGTACCTAGCAAAACCTCGTGGTATGCAATAATAGAGCTTGCATATACTCTTCCCTAGGCTTAGCTCTTGAAATCATTATATCTAAACACTAAGCTTCCTCCTCAAATGCTAATAGCATGGCAGCAAACCCACAGGACCTCATGTAATCCCTAGGATTTAATGGAACTCCATCAAGATAGGGAGTCAGAAGTTGAGTTAAGTCTCTAAGAACAAAAGGAATAAAGTTGTACAGTTGCAAGGGCCCCAAATCACTGAGTCTTTTGGCAAAGTCTGCAAATACAGTGTTGGCTTCCATTACTCTACTGCCAAGTTTTTCTTAATCCATCTGGGACAGTGTCCAACAGTGGCAGTGGCAATACAGAAGCCAAGACTATTCAGGAAGTCAGTAGCGAATCTCAGTCCTCCATTCTTATTCAGCCCAAACCATAAGAATGCTAGGAAACATAGGTTGAGACCCAAAGAAAGGCCATTAGGTTCTCCCCATTGAAGCTGCTCTGCTTTTTAATTTTCTAGTACTCTAGCCTAACTCTCAGACAGGCAGGATGCTGCATTGGGGCTGAAGAGGGGTGTTATCCTATTGTCTACATCACTCATGCTGTACTAGAATAATGTATTGTTTAAAGAACTTTTCAATTCTGCATTTTTTCTTTCCTTCCAGACTAAGTACTTAGAATATAGTAAGACATGTATATAATATACATAATCTTACATAAGTTGTTCCTATACTGTTGACTAGACTCCTGAGAGATTGAAAAGTAAATCTCTTTCCAAAGGTCTGTGTCATTAAATGATTCAATAAAAGTTATTCCAAATATCTCAGGATAGTTTAAAATAGTCCTGAGATATTTAGGGCATGATGTATAAGAAATGAGCAGGTATGCCTTATATTGAACAAATAATATACCTTATTTTATATACGTACACATACATATATGTGCTCTTGTGTTTAATGAAATATACTTCAATGGATCCACCATCTCATTGGCATAAATCACAATTTCTGTCAGAATTCATGCATGTGCAGTGCAAAGTGCACATATTGTGTGTTCAGAACCAAGACTTTGGTGAAGGCATGATTCAACCTAGGCAAGCACTGCCAGAAACACTTTGGATTCATTACATATTTGATTTTGAATTAATTTTTGGTCACTGGCATTTAGAAACCTTTTACTTTTGCCAAATTTTTCATGTTCAGTTAGATAATCCCAAATGTTTTCCCACAGTTTAAGAAGCTTTGTCTTGAGCTGAAGTCATTATAGGCAAATAGATGATATAAAAAATTAGCCTTAGAGACGGGAAGACCTGAGTTCAAATTCTACCTCAGATACTTATTAGTTGTGTGATTCTTGCCAAGTCACTCAGCTTTCTCAGTCTTACTTTCCTCATCTATAAAATATGGCTAACAATAATACCTACCTCACAGAATTATTATAAGTAATCTCACTGGATTCTCACAAAGGTTATTTGAAGTGAATGCTATTATTAGTACCAGTGCTTTGCAAAACCTTAAAGTACTGTATAAATGCTAGCTGTTATTATTTTTATTGGGGAAAAAAATCCTACAGCCTGCTTGTGCCCCTCATTCATTTCTTCAATATTTTTTGGATTAGCTGCAACTTTACTTTGAAATTTTGGTGTTCCAAGATCTAAACCCACACAGCATCACCAAAAGAACTTATGCTTATACTGGGGAACAGCTTAGAATATTAAAAATACTATAAAATTTCCCAAATTAACAAAACAAAAATTCATTTAAATCATTACTAATTATACTGGGGAACAGCTTAGAATATTAAAAATATTATAAAATTTCCCAAGTTAACAAAATGAAAATTCATTTAAATCATTACTAAATAGTAGCTTTATGTCATTACTCAGTAGGTGCCTTATAAACATTTACTAATTATGTATTTTCCCCAAACAACATATAGTAATTAAAAAAAAAAAACCTATTACCACATGAAAATTTGTTGATGTTCCTGTTGTTAAAAGGGGATCTCCTTTAAAAAATATAGGAACCATCCTCTTGTACTTTGTATTCCCCACAGCAAAGAGCTGTGGATGTGGTAATTTCATTCGCTTATTGCCTATCAGCTATGTTCAACCAGTACACAAATAGTTATGCTGTCTCTCCCATTTTGATTGGATGCTAAAACCAAAGAATTTCCAGTTTAACTATAACCAATAGATTCCTGTGTTGTAAGAGTCATCCAACCACACAAATTATGTGGCTCCAACTACTAAAAGACAGATGCTAGTTTAGAGTAACAAAAAGAACCTTCATTTGTACAAAAAAGAGCAGGACTGTGATGGGCTGGCCCTGACAGGAATCTGGGTTGAGGTATTTCTCACAAACCAGTTAGTCAACAGTAAGACAACTCATATTCCAGAAATCTTTATGACCATAAAGTATTTAACATATATGATGTGTGTGGCAAATAGATAAGAAATTGTGACTCAGAAAAGTTAAATAAAGTCCAAATGGCTAATTTCAGAGCTGTGAATGAAGTCCTTTTCTTCTGACCCCAAAGTAATTCTATTTTCAAATACATAGCACTAGTTAAAAGGCTCAGTGAAGTTCAGAAAATCTGAGTTTAAATCCAGCCTCAGACACTTAATAGCTGTGTAACTCTGGGCAAGTCACTCAGCTCTGTTTGTCTGTTTCCTTATCTATAAAATGGGGATAATAATAGCACCTACAATAGCAACTCAGGGTTGTTGTGAGGCTCAAATGAGATAAAATTTGTAAAACACTTAAACACAATGCTTAATAAATGTTTGTTTCCTTCCTATGAAAAAAAGGATTGGCTGCCTCCCCAGTACAAGGAATTGCTCTCCTATACCAGCCCAGAAGACTAGCAGACTTTCTAAAGCCAAAGAGTAAAAGTGTAGCCAGCAAGGGTCTTATTGGTTTTCTTCTTCCCAGAGTTCAATTCATTGTTAGTTTCCACATTCAAAGGTCCCATTGATTTAAACTGTCACAGGCGAGTGATGAAACAAACCTAGCAAGTTTCCTTAGTGACTCAACAGTCACTAAGTAGAATGAAGACTAAGTTTGGTTTCTCCTGACAGACAAGAAACAACAGCATAGCGATCAATTCTCCCACATGGAGAATACTAGGAGGAAAAATTCATTCTGTCCCCCCACCCCAGATGTGAGTCTTGTATCTTGTAAACTTAACTCAAACTCTCTAATTCAGTCCTGCTAATTCAATCCTACCCATAACTCCAACCAAGCCTGTGTTCCTTTGGTGTCCATTATTATCATAAGATGGCACTTTCACATGCTTGCTGTTTTAAGATACACTGGCCAAATCTCCTTTGTTTGATTCTTGTGATCCTTCTGAGATTTCGTGTGACCAGAGATTTTGGCAACAGAGAATCTTGTAAACTTTTAACAAGAGAGCCTGATCTTTGCCCTCTGGAATTCCTACTCCATAATTAATAAACTTCTCTTCATTTTAGATCCTTTCTCTTTATACTTCTGGCTTTTAGAGACCTAGCTCTCCCATTATATCAAGTAAAAATGTACCCCTGGACGTCCTTTACAACACTGGCTTTATTGGATAATTTCTGACCTGCTGGTCCCAGAGGAAGAGTCAAAATGATCTTTGCTCCCCTTGTCATTGGCTGACTCATATTCTCTTAGAGCTATCACTCAGCAATCTTTCCTCCTTTAAAGTTCAGCCTATACAAATTGATCACCCAGTCCAAATTCTTATGGCCCTTATAGGACATTCTCCCTCCTTTTAAAGTGAGTTATTGCCTGGCTCACAGTATCCCTTTCCATCCCAAGTCCTGCCTTCATACTAGGAGACTTCAACATAGATAATGAACTTCACCAAAGGCTCTAATTTCTCAGTTACTGAAATCTATTTACTTCTCATTCTACCTCATTTATATATAGATATGGTCATATTCTATGCTTTATCCTTATTCACATATGCTTCATTTCTAAGGTTAAGAACTCTGAAATTCCTTTATCTGATGATAATCTTCTATTATTTCTTCTCTCTTTATGCTTTACTCCTCCTCAAACTAACTTTGTCCGAAGTATGACTTCCAGTCCCTTCTTTTTTCCCTCAATACCTTCCCATGTCGTAATCTTGGATTTCTTCCTTCCCATTCTTGATGCTTTAATGAACTAGTTCAACTTAAACTATCCTCTCAAGGCACTTGTTTCCTTGTCCTAATATTTTCTAATAATATTGATTGTTCTTGGTTCTCCTACTACTTAACTGCTCTCTCAGTCTTGCTTATGGGATCATCATTGACGTCATACCTACTAACAGTTTGTACAACAAGACTGTGTCCTAGGTCCTCATGTGGATTTGAAAGAGAAGTTATTCAAGACTTGAGGAGGGAAGAGAAGGTTTATAAATATATATTTATACTTACACATTTAATTTATATAGCGCCTTAAGTTTCTCAAAGTACTTTATAAATATTATCTCATTTGATCTTCACAACAATCCTGGAAGGTAGATGATATAATCCTCATTTTACAAAAGAGGAAACTGGGAAAAATAGAAGTAAAATGACTTGTCTATGGTCACACAACTAAATAAAGGACTGAGGCCAAGTACTACACACTTGTGAAAACATGTGTGTGACACTCCTATATATATCTGAGAATGAAGGAGAGTCATGGGATTTAAGCAGATCAAGAAATTGGGAGTTTGGGAAACTTGTGTGAGCATTAATATAGATGTTAAAATCTCCTATTATCAGCAAAGTATAAGATAATGAATCAGGTGGTGACCTTGAGAAAGCAGGAAGAATGATTAGTCAGGGAATATGTGATTGTTTTCCACAATATAATCTTTAATACAATCAAGCACTTTATAAGGGAACTTTATTGGACTTAAACTTTATAGTGGTGTGTACAATAATAGTTTGTTACTGTTATCTCCATAGATTAGATTGGTATCACCAGAAAATGCATTTAAAAATTAGTATATTTGTTCTAGACCTTTAAATCACATTTTAGCAACCTTGAATCAAATGGAATCCAAATGGACCAAAAAAAAAAAAAGAATATACCTCCATAAAGATCTTATGATTCAGGAATGACTTGGAGACTAAGGATATTTTTATTTATTCTCATAAACTTCAGAATGACTAACCGTGACATGAATGACTTTCATTATTTTATAAGCAGAGAATGTGAAAGAGAAATTCCTGAAATATCTTATTCAATATCAAACAGTGAGTCAGAGGCAATTCCAGGGGAACAAGCCCTAGGAGTTGTACTCTGTCCACTAGAAAAGTGGTAATGTGAGGTACTACTACTTTATCAATCACCGCCACTTTAACCAATGTACCAAGCTAATTTAGGAATCTGGGACAGGATTTAGCTTTGAAGGACAGAAGGTCTCTGTGGTTTCCTCAGAGACCTAACTAAATGTAAGAGTTGTAATTCAGTGCAAGAAATTTACTCGCAGGATAAGAAAGACTGGTATTTATACCTAATCTTATTAGAATTTTTTTTAGTAGTCTTTTTACTGCAGTCAAGCCAGACTAACTGGCAACCTGAACTCAACGTGGCATCTCTGGCTTCTAAGCAATCACAAAAATTGTAAAGCACTCCCTCTCCCTCTCTCTCTCTCCCACATTTCAAAATCCTCTTCCTTCAAGTCTCAGCTCAGATGAGACCTCCTCCATGGAATCTCTCCAGATGCCCTAAACTTATTAATCTTTTTTCCTCAAATATTCCTTCATCATTACATCTGTCCTCTCCTTTGTCCTTTTCACATTATCACTGAATTTATCTATATATTTTTTATGTCTTCCCCGTACCCAAGAATAATGTGAGCTCCTAAGTGGCAGCACCCTTGCTTTTGTCTTTTCATACTTAGAACCTAAAACAACTCTGCCTTGCATTTAAGAAATATTGGAATATAAGGTCATGGAAGCTAGGCCACTTTTTCCATGTTTCATATATTAATTAAAAAAACTGAGATCAAACTTAAGACTTTTTGACTCTAAATAAAAACTTGATGCCACCAATATCATCATGATGGTAAAGAGACTTGAGTGGGGCTTCTGGACAGTTTCTGTATTTGTTAAGTATAACAAATGTCTCTAGATTTGGCCTCCAAAATGGCCTCTAAAATTTCAGCATGGTGTCCTAAACCTCTTCCTATTTAGGGATGTCCCCTGTACACACACTTTTTGAAATATTTTATTAGCAAATCAAAGAGTGGAGAATGATGTGGATCCTGAAATTAGCTTATTCTCTCCCTTTTCCAGGAAATTTTTATTATTACCAAAGTTAAAGCAACTAGGATGTGCCCAGGCTGCCTTGATTAGCATCTAGATATCTATAATGGAAACCCAGATTTTCCTAGACTGCCTTTGTTAGTATCTTCTCAGCATTCTCAGCATCCCAATTTACATCCTTGTTGCTGCCTTTGCTTCCCTTCCTCCCCTGGAAACCCAAGGTTGTATGTACCCTATAAAAGATGAGCCCATGATAAAGATCTTGGTTAAGTCCTTTTCAGGACTAAATCCACTATGAGGTAGTCTTTCTAGCCCTCACAGAGTCTTTCCTTTAATGGCATCTTTCTCCTTATTGTAGCCAACTCTGGTTAGGCTGCTAAACTGTTCTATGGATTTAACTTGCCAGTCAGTAGAAAATGCAGGAATATTCCTTTAATGGATTCTTCCAAATTCCTTTCCTTGAAAACCCAGCTGCTCTCCCAAATCTATTTCACATTTGCCACTCTTGGTGTCTATTTTACCTCTTCATTTTGTCTATAACCTCTTCTCCTAAATAAAACAATCTTTAAGCCAGAGAGAGAGAGAGAGAGAGAGAGAGAGAGAGAGAGAAGAAAGAAAGAAAAGAAAAGAAAACTAGGGTACTAGGGTGGGAGAAGGGACAAATAAGGAAAAACCCCTTACCCCATTATGAATTATGTAGGGAAGAATGAAAGCCACTTTGGATCAAATGGATCATAGATAGAGAGCTGGCAGGTTTTCTTTAAAGGCGATCTAACTTAAGAAGCCTCTCCCTTTACCTAAAAAGAGAAAGGTAATGTATGATTGTCCACAATTATAAGGTTAGTGGCAGAGGTGGAATTTGTCCTTTGTCCTTGAGATGGTAGGCATTTAATAAATGTTTGTGGAATGGAATTGAGAGTGAAGAGACACTCCTACAAGGTGCAGATTAGCAAGAGAACATATGAAAAATGCTCCTTAGAAAGGAACTTTGTACCTTTGAAAGATAACACCCCCCTCTAGGGCTAACTTCTTGGCTTCCTTCATAAAACCAGGAATAGATTTCTGCAAGGAAATAGTTACAGAACATTTCTTATAATCTTTCATTACACTAAGACAACCTATCTCCGCCTCCACAATTCATCCAAATAAGAGTAGAAAGGAAGTTAAAGTTCAAAAGAAATAGGCTGGCTTCTTGAGCCATGGTACCAATCCTGATAGTAATATTTCTTAATCTATCCCTGTCTTGTAAATCTGTTATTCTATGTAGAATTTCTCAGGGAAAATTTTGATACCAGTGTTATTCACTTTCTAAAAAGTTTAATAATGGCATTCGTGTGTCCATATTCAGTATGAAAATAGGCTTAATTTCTTTTATTTGCTTCCAAATTTCCTCCTTGAAAAAATTCTGGAGCCATTCCTTGTCCCTGGGCTTCCCTGATTTAGCATTTATATTTTGCCCCACAGAGTTCTCATGGTTTGGAATTATTACCTTGAAAAATGCTACTCAAATTATCAAGGTAAATAACAAAGAAAGGAGAGACAATTCTAAATAGCCCCAGTATCTCAGTTGTCAGCCTGCTACTGCCTCTATTGATCTGCATCAACTTGAGAAAGGTCCTTGAGAGTAATTAAGCTTTGAGCTCTTCACTTTTCAGTTCAAGGAATCTCAAAATGGAGTTTCTCCAACTATGATTTCTTTTCATTCTTATTCAATATAAAAATGATTATCACTGATGAGAAGTCAAGTAAGACCATCTTTTCCCTTGCTTACTTCACTGGTAATCTGAAATTCATTCTTGAGAATTCTAGGACAGAAATGAAAGCACTGAGATGACAATCACTGAATTGCTGGGAAGAAAAAGGCTATAGAGAAAACAGTTATTCTTGAAAAGTTTCAAGTTTCTGTAGGATAGGTTTAATTTCTGACTATCTGGGAGGGACAAGGATCCACGGAGGGAAAATTGAATCACTGCATAAATAAAAGAGAGCAATAAAAAAAAATTTTTTTCTTAAATGCTGTGTTCCTTAAGGGCAGAAAAATTTGCTTGGCTTTGTATCTCTAGCACATGAGAAGACATACTGGGTAGTGTGTTGGCCTAGGTCAACTCCCAACTCTGACCCTTACTTGCCTGAGCAAGTTGTAATTCTTCAATGCTCTAAACAACTCCCTAAGACTATAAGTTACAAAAATAGTGCCAAGCTGCATTAGTAGATGGAGTTTTCTCAATTGAGAATTCTATATACCAGTGGAATCCCCAGGTCTAGTTCCTGTCCCTATTACCTAGTACAGTAGATGCTTCACAGATACCAACTGAATGTAAAGAATGAAACTCAGAGCAAAACCCAGAGCTGATTAGAAGAGGAAAGACACATTCAGCAGAGTGAGTTTGCTCCCTCTGCTTGGGGATCCTAAGCTTTTAAGTTTCATTAGTTTATCATTTCCAAGGAACAGCCTTTCAGAAAAGTCTGGCTACAGCAATTACCCAATGTCCATATTTGGTTTATCAACTTATAGTTCATTTTATCCAGTCCCACCAAGGAAGCAAAAATAACATCAGAATGAAAACCAATGGGCAAGTGTCAGCTTTCCTAGAACCCACTTGAACAGTAAATTTTGCCAGTTCTGGAAGGCTGAGACTTTTAAAGATCTTCTCAGATAAGATAGTTCCTTGTGTTAGTTAGCTCATTACTTTATGGATGTTTGTAAATGTATTTTCAACATATTAACTCATAACTTTTGGATGGTTGTAGATGTGTTTTTAACATCACAAGAAAGAGTCACGGGAAAACCACTAAGACCAGTATCTTTCTTTCAGGGAATAGCTGCTTCCTAGGAAGAAAATCCCATAGAATGTGGCTCAGCTGGTTTATAAGACTCATCCTTTTCAATTTCCTGTGCTCTCAAGGGTTGAAGACATAGAACATAAGGGAATGTGTGGCAATCAATAGCTGATGGTGAATAGAAAACTATTCCAGATAAAGCATTTGTCAATCTGAGTCATTTCAAGTAGAAACCAGGGATTCTCCCAGAAGAGGAATAGGAGAAGATGAGACAAGTCAGAAAAACAGACGGACAAGCACTCACACACTCACACACTCCCTGCTTCTACTTCCCTCCCCGCTGGGTACTCTGTTCATTCAAAAGGGCATTATTCTCTCCAGGGTACTGGAACAGAAATCAATACAAATGTTACTTTTGCATAATACCCACCATTATCCTAAAAATACACCTGCAACAGGAAAGGCTCAAAAGAAAATCAAACAGGCTGCCTTGCTGTTCCTCTTTTTACATCATTTCTAATCATACCTCTGATTCTTGACTACTATTCATCTCTCATACTAATCTGGTGCCAGGGTTTCTTTGTTCTACTTTCACAATATTTCTCTTATTCATTTCCTCCCTAACACAGAGCCACCTCACTAGTTCAGGCCCCATCACCCCACATCTTAATTATTATAATAAAATTCCTAATTAGTTTTCCTGGTTCAAATCTTTCCCCATTCTAGCCCATCCTCTCTGCTGCTGCCAAAGTGATTTTCCTGTAACATAGATTTGACTATGTCTGTCATTCCCCTACCAGGATGAAACATAAAGTTCTCTGTGTGGCATTTAAAGTCCATCACTCTGGCTACAATTGACTTTTCCAAGATATATATAAAATCATTCCTTGTCAAGCATTCTATGGACCAGCCAAAACATCCATTTGCAGTTTTTGATCTCCCACCACCTTTTTCTTGTACATACCATTCAGTATGCCTGGAATACCCTCTCACTTCACTTAGCATCCCTAGTTTCTTTCCAAGTCTCAGCTTTTACATGAATCCTTTCCTGATTATCCAACTGCTACTGTCCCTCCCATTACCATGAATTTATTTTGAATGCTTATACATATTTTCTCCCTCGGTAGAATGTAAACTACTCAAGAGCAGAAACTGTTTCATTTTGGTCTTTATCTCCCTAGGACCCATCATAATACCTGGGACATCTTAGGTGTTTATAATAAATTATTGTTGATTAATTATTAATTTGTTAATAATTAATAATAATTTTATTTATCACTTAATAAAATTACTGATAGCTGTTTCTCTTTCCCAAAAGGTGACAGGGAAAAAGATGTGAAGAAGTCCATATCATTGATATGATGGCTGCTTCCCCATGAATTTCCATATGAAAGTAAATTTTGGAGTTTGAATTGCTTGAATTTTTGTGATAGCAAAATTGGAAAGAAAGTAGATACCCATTCTTGGAGAATACCTAAACAAATTGTAATCTATGAATGTAATGGAATATAACTGTGCTATAAGAAATGACATGTGTGATGAATACAGAGAGGTATTGAAAGATCTGTATGAACTGAGAGAATGAAGTAAGCAAAGCCAAGAAAACAACACACAAAATAACAATAACAATGAAAACAGAAAAAACAAGGGAACACTAAAAAATAACAAATGAATGTAACAAAATTATGAAGCTAAAACAGAACTCAAATAATGAGATTAAGAAGATATCCCTTAACCCACCCTTTAGTGGAAGGTACAGAGGGGTATTATAAATTGCAAATGTTTTCTGACTTTTTCAATTTATTTCTTAGTTATGCTGTTTGGTTTTTTTTTCTTCTCTAAAAAATACTACTTGTTCACTTAACCCCAATTGCCTCAGCAAAAAAGCTAAAAAAAAAAAAAAAAAAATACTACTTGTTATATAGGACAGCTCTCTGGGAGGGAGAGAAGAAAGGATGGTTTGGATAACTGTGATGACATAAGAAACAAGACATTAATAAAAACTTATATAAATGATGCTTGAACTGTATTTTTATTCTGCATAAGGAAAAAAAGGACCTCTTTCCCAAATAGTATTTAATACCAAATAGTCAATGAAACATCCAGAGTTGGAAAGCTGCAGTTTCTTATCCTTAATAGATGTACAAGAGAAAAAAAAAACAACTCAGGGCTGCTGTTGTAAAAGATGAAGTATTTTACTTTGAATCAAAAAGAACTTAGAGAAGCTGTTAGGTGTTAAGATATTAAAAGTAAAGAGAAACATGGAAAATGTAAAAAAGAGTATAAGGAGAAAGTGAAATCTAAGGCTCAAACCAGGACTAGTATTTATTCTTTCTGCTAGAAAGAGTTGACTCTCTGGGCAAGGGATTGGGAAGCACATCCTGTTGCAACATTGCTGGAAGACAAACCAGGAAGCAGCTGTGTATACCTGATAGGTCTGGGCTGCCCCACTTCCTTCAGCAGGACTTCATGTTTATAAGACTTATCTGGCCAGCAGGATATGTGTCTCTTTATAACCCCAGGAACACAGAGACTTTTCATAGACAAAAACTGTCACTTTAAAGATGGTCATATCACTTCCTATCACTCCTAGAAGCTGTAATCATTAACTTTTCTGTAACAAATTAGCAGAAAGGATTTGGTGCCAAAATTGGTCTTGGTCTGACAGTTTTTCTTCTAAAAGATCCTTTTAAATTTCTTGCAAGTGGTTCAGCATTCAAGCAAAAAATATTCATTGAATATATCTCCATTCTAAGTACTATGAGATACAAAAAAAGGATCAAAATAAATAATCTTTGAATTGAGGAGCTTATTAACAAGGGGAAGGAGAAAAGAAATACCACATGAAAGAACTAGATAGTAAAATAAATCACAAAGTAATGAAAACTAAATTTTGCACAAATTGTAGAAGGAATTCATATTCCACATCACAGTTTAGAGGGTTCTTTCAAAACATTAAGTGAAATATTACAAAAGGGACAGTTATTCCATGGAAACAATTCTACAACTAGATGATCAGTTACACAAAATTATAAATTTTGCAGAATTACAGGGAGAGGTAGAGTCAAAATGATGTAGAAATAAGAAGGGCAACAACTTCTTTCTGCTGCAATTCTCCTCCACAATCTTCCAAAGAGATCTAGAAAACATACCAGACTACATTCCAATTAGGAAATCCAAGGGAAAAAAAAGAATCATTTTTTTCAAGCCCAGATCAGCAGAAGTAGACAGATAGCAAGGTCTTCTGATGGGGTCTAGTCAGGAGTACATGGCAGGCATATCAGTGTAAAAAGAAGCTGTGTACCAAGGCAAGAGGAGCATGTGAGGATCTGAATTTGTGTAAGGTATAGGAACAGGTGCTAACTGGTAACTGTTGATCATTCCCCAGTTCCAGGTTAAAATATCTAATAAACTGAGACAAAGACTTGTGCCTAAGGATGACATCCCAGAGTAGGGATAATTGTGGACCCTAAACTGTGTGTTGGGAAAAGAACAAGTGCAGAAACTAGCAGCAACTGTGTGGCTTTAATCCCAGTTCCAGCTTCCAGTCTGAAACCTGAAGAGGAATAAAGAAGGCAGGAATTCTAGGCCAAAGGGAAGACTGATAAGAGTGCTTCGAGGTCTTGACTCAGAAAGATCTGAATTCAAATTTAACCTCAAGCAAATCATTTTAATCCTGTTTACCTCAGTTTCCTCATCTGTAAAATGAGCTGTGGAGGTAAATAGCAAACTACTGCAGTGTTTTCATAAGAAAACCCTAAATGGAATCAGGAAGAGTTGGACATGCATGAAAATGACTATACAAAGATAGTTTATATTGATACAGTATAGACTTGAGGCTCAATTAAGTATAAATAAGAAGTAGATCTAAAAGGTGTTCTTAAAAGGAAAAAAATTCTAAAAACACAGCTATGTACAATGGTATTAATTCATCTGGTATCTGTGTTGGTGGTTTCAATTTCTGATTTCTCAATAGCAGGAAAATAAAATGAGTGATTTTTTTTTTCTTTAAATTGGGACTATACAAGGTCCTCATTTCTTCCATATTGGAATCTCCATCAAGGACCAACTTAGATTAAAAACTTGCCAACTTAGAATAAAATATTATTTTAAAATTTAAATTCACATACAATATAATAATGTATTAATAATATTATGACAATAAAACATAATACATTCAAAATATAATTCAGAAAATTACAAGAAAAATTTAAAGAAGCTTTTTAGATCACATTGAGATAAGAAGAGAATATAAAGATTCCTATAACCATTCCCATAATCCTGTAACCTTCACTTAGGAGCTAGGAGTTGCTTAAACTATTCTAGAATTAATAAATATAGATTAGCCTTTGAATAAGTTGTGTAAATAGCACAAAAGAGGGAATTGTGGGAACATCAGTAAAACTTTTTAGTTTCTCTAAACATTAAAAAATCATATTTTCTTCTAAAGCCTCTTCTAGATCCCTTAGGGAAAATGCCTTAGGAAGTTGCATGATGGACTGGGAAGGGGGTGGGGACCTTTCTTAACAAAATGGGAAAAACCAAAATTAGCATGATAAGATCATTGCCTTTCCAAATGGCACAACTGGAACAACTGGGGTCAGGGCCCAGTCAAGGGACATGTCTTCTTCCATTAAAACACAGTTAAGTACCCTTTCCATTTCATAATCATTTAGATTCTTGATAAAAATATTTGCCAGGAGCTCAACTGGTTCCTTAAGGAGAGTGCTTCAGGAAGAATGGAATGTTAAAACAGACTGTCTTTATCTTGTTGAAAATGATACTTGGGCAGCTGGTGGTGCAATAGATAGACTACTGGGCCTGGTATCAGGAAGACCTGACCTCAAATTTGATCTCAAATACTTATTAACTATGTGACCCTGAGTAATTCACTTAACCTTGCTTGCCTCAATTTCTTCATCAGTAAAATGACCTGGAGGAAGGAAATGGCAAACCAATCCATTCATTATCTTTGCCAAGAAAACCTTAAAAAGGGTCACAAAATGTTGAACAGGACTGAAAAACAACTAAACAACAAAATAAATGTCACCTGAAATTTTCTTAGAGCATCAAACCATGTTGAAGGATGTAAGGAATTCCTCTAATTTCAATAATTCTCACTAAAAGCAAGAAACAGCTTGAATATAGATGAATGGTAAATAAAGTTGTTTCCAACAAGACTTGAGTCAAAATCATATAGTATAGTAATATTGTTTTGTCTCCTAGAGTTCTCGAACTGTTACTCCAATTCCCACGAAATCATAAAATTTGGGGACCAAAGGAGACTGCTGCAGACATCAAGTCCAATTCACACCTCAAGAGAAATCCTCACCATAACATCTCCTATAAATGACCATTCACCCTTAGCTTAAAGACTTCTCCTGAAGGTCAGTCCACAACTCCTAAAACAATCCCCTTTACTTTTAAACAGCTCTAACTGTTAATATTTCTGATAACAAAACTAAATTGTTCTCTTTCTATCACTACCATTGCTCTTCTCTTCCTTCTAGGACCAGAAAGATAAATCTAAAATCTCTTTGTAGAACAACCCCTCACACCCTTAAAGATAGCTGCCCTTTTCACTGAGTTCTCTCTTCTTTTCTCCAATCTACTATGTCCAGCTCTTTTAACTGGTCCTCACATGATATAGACTCAAAGTTCTTCACTGTCTTAGGTGTCTTCCCCTGACTATTTTTTAGGTTATCAGTGTCCTGTTTAAATTAAACTTTGGGATGGTGGCGGCGCCATGGTGGCAGCAATCAGACAGGAGTCTCTGTAACCTCCTCTAACCTCCCCTCAAACCAACAACATATGAAGCCTCTAAACTGATTCTGAAGCAAAAAAATCCACAATATCTGGAGAACAACACGATTCTAGAAGAAGATACTCTGGAAGAACCTCAAAACAGGTCTGTTTTAATTGGGCAGGGGGGTGGCCTACTGAACTCAGACTGCAGCGCAGGGAGACCGGGGCAGGGAGCTGGAGCAGGGAGCTGGAACAGGAGTCGGAACAGGAGTGAGAGCGTTGTGCTTTTCACACACCTGGGAGTCTTCTGCGAGCCTCTTGGAACAATTTGTCCTGATTGTGGGCAGGTGGTTTGGAGGGTCTGCATTTTGAGGGGGATAGATTGTGAACCACTGAACCCCTGATGAGCATCAGACCTAGCTGCCATTACACAGCACCTTAAAGCAATCAATCAAATAACAGGGCTGATAAGCACCAGAAATAATTCAATCAGTGGAGCTGCCCAGCCCCTGACATAATTCAATCAGCAGAACTGCCCAGTTCCTGAAATAACTCAATCAGCAGAACTGCCCCAGGGCAAATTAAAGCAGCTGTCCCACCTTTGCCCTAAACAGACCTCACAGCTTTAAAAAAAAAATGAATAAAAAACCAAAAAGAGCTCTCACCATAGACAACTTTTATGGAGAGAGGGAAGAACAGACCACAAATCCTGAGGCCCCTAAAGGTAAAGCAACTCCAGAAAAAGCCCCAAAGAGAGACATAAATTGGTCTCCATGTCACAAGGCTTTCTTTGAAGATTGCATAAAAAATCTTGAAAGAGAGTTAGAAGAAACATGGGGAAACGAAATGAGATCACTGCAAAATAAAATAGAAAAAATGGAAAAAATGCAATGAACAAAAAAATGTAATTGGTCAATTGCAAAAGGAACTAAAAACAGTAACTGAAGAAAATAAGACATTAAAAATTAGAATCGAACAATTGGAAATTAATGATTCATCAAGACTTCAAGAATCAGCTGAACAAAAACAAAAAAATGAAAAGATAGAGAAAAACATGAAATATCTCCTAGGAAAAACAACTGACCTGGAAAATAGATCTAGGAGAGATAATCTAAGGATTATAGGGCTTCCTGAAAGCCATGATGAAAAAAAGAACCTGGACACTATATTCCAGGAAATCATAAAAGAAAACTGCCCTGATATTTTACACCCAGAAGGCAAAATACTCCTTGAAACAATCCACCGATCACCTCCTGAAAGAAACCCAAAAATTAAGTCCCCCAGAAATATCGTGGCTAAATTCCAGAACTATCATACCAAGGAAAAGATATTACAAGAAGCCAGAAAGAAACAATTTAAATATCGGGGAGCTACAATTAGGATCACACAGGGCCTAGCAGCTTCTACTTTGAAGGATCGATGGGCCTGGAATCAGATATTCCGAAGGGCAAAGGAACTTGGATTACAGCCAAGAATAAGCTACCCAGCTAGAATGAGCATTATCTTCCAGGGAAGAAGATGGTCTTTCAATGATATAGGAGAATTTCACCTATTTCTACTGAAAAGACCAGAACTGAACAAAAAATTTGATCTACAAACACAGAACACAAGAGAAACATAAAAAGATGAGGAAATTGAAGGCAACAGATATTAAGGGATTTGGTCAGGATCACATAGCTGACAAGGAGCAGTTGCAGGATTTGAACTAAGGACTTCCTGACTTAAAGAACATCTTCCTTACTAAACTGTTAAATGTTAATTATTCATGCAACTTCAATAGTGGCTGGATTGCATCTTTTAACAAACAAGGGCCAAGCAATGTTAATTCAATGCAGTCTCAAGGAAGTGCTGGTAGCAGTTTGTCTAAACAAAGAAGGGATGGCTGTTCCTAAAGGTAGAGTGCTTGCCCTGCCTCCAAAACTGATAAAAGGAACTCTCCTATTAAAGATAAGTACTTCCATCTCTTGGGAGGCTGGCCCATTTCTACTGAAGAACCATACAGTTAATAGGCCTGTGTGCCTTTCCTATTTCATTGTCCTAGGTAAAAAATATAAATATCACAATTGTAATTTTTTCTTATAGAACATTTGGATTTTATATATATATATATTGACCTTATTTTCTTGGAAATCCAGATAATTTTCTATTATAAGTTTGAGAAATAAGAAAAAAAAAATTAAACTTTGGAATCCAGAAGAGAACACAATGCTCCAGATGTGTTCTGGCTAAGGCAGAAATCATTATTCCTGAAAGCTGCATCTCAGTGAAGCCTGAGATCACATGTTTCTTTGGCTTCCATTTCACACTGAGGATTCATATTGAATAAACAGTCTTTTAAAAATTCTTAAATCTTTCTTAAACTGCTATCTCATCATGCTTTTCTTGTCCTGTACTTGTGAAATTGATTTTTTTAGCCCATGTATAATGTTTTACTTTATCTCTGTTGAATTTCAACTTACAGAATTCAGCCAAATGTTCAAGGTCTTTTGGATCTTGATATTGTCATCCAATGTGGAAATCTTATGAATATATTGTCTAAACTATTATCTAAGTTATTGACAAAATTTAAAACAACACAGGGACAAACAAGGATCTCCAGAGTGCTCTAATGGAGAACCCTTGCCATATTAGTGCACTGAGCTTCACACCAAGTAGTGCCATTAAGCCATTAATGACTGTAAGGATGAGGAGAGAGAGCACTTTAGACATGGAGTGAAAATGCCCAAAATTGGAAGTGATTTGTCTGAGAAACAGCAAAGAAGTCAATGTTACCAAATCTGGGATTATTTGGGGAAAGGTATGGAAGATGTAAGAAAATTAGGAAAGTCAGAGTGGGATGTAAAGTTACAAAGAGTTTTAACTGTCAAACAGGGATTTTTTATTTGATCATAGAGATTACAGGTAACCGTTGGATTTTTAGACTCGTATTTTAAAGAAAGATCAATTTGGCAGCTCACTGTCGAATAGAGTGTACTAGATATGTAGAAAAAAGGGCAACCAGCAGACCATTGCCATAGAACATGCATAAGTAATGAGGACCTGCACAAGATTGGTAGCAGTGGCAGTGGAGAGAGGGGGAATATTCACAAGATGGTAAAATTGATAGGTTTTACAATTTGGAACCATACCCAAAGGGCTATAAAACCGTGCATGCCCTTTGATCCAGCAATACCACTAGATCTGTATTCCAAAGAAATCACAAGAAAAGGAAAAAGGATCCACATGTACAAAAATGTTTATAGCAGCTCCCTCCCTGGTAGCAAAGAATCAGAAATTGAGGGGTAGCCATCAGTTGAAGAATAGCCAAACAAATTGGGTATGTGAATGTAATAGGATACAACTGTTCTATAAGAAATAATGAGCAGGCTGGTTTCAGAAAAACCTGGAAAGACTTACATGAAGTGATGCTGAGTGAAAAGAACCAGAGCATTATACATAGTAAAAGCAACATTGTGCAGATGATCAATTTTTGCTCTTCTCAGCAATACAACGATGGAAAATGTTATCCATATACAGAGAAAGAATTATGGATTCTGAATGCAGATTAAAGCACATTATTTTTTTGTTTGTTTGTTTTTTCTTTCTCATGATTTTTCCCTTTTTCCTCCTGATTCTTCTCTCACAACTTGGCTAATGTGGAAATATATTTAATATGATTGTACATTCTTGACTTATATCAGATTGATTGCCAAGAGAGAAAAAATGTAAACCAACATATTATAAAAGTAAATGTTGAAAATAAATAAATTTTAAAAAATAAAATTGAATATGGGGCAGGGAAGAGGTAGTATAAGAGAGTAAGGTGTTCAGGTTCACATCTAGTTTCAGAGCCTAAGTGACTGGCATGATAGTGGATAGAAGCCCTGGAAAGTAATAGAGACATCTAGAGGATTTGAGAGAAAGGATGATTAATTCAGTTTTGAAGATGTTAAGCTTAAAATGTCTATAAGACATCCAATTTCAGATACTAAATAGACAGATTCAGATATTTAGTAGACAGAAGATGTAAGACTGAAGATCTACAAAGAAGTTTAGATTGAATAAGAAGATATAAGAATCATCAGTTTATCAATGAGAGTTTCCTACCCTTCTTGGACTTATTTCTCTTGTAGAATTTTAGTTCATGGTATCCTATCCATTTTTATTCATTTCCCTTCAAATCTGCTTTCCCAAAAACTAGCATCCATGTCAGACTATACCTTGTTTTCCTGTCTTCTATCACAAACTCACAAACTCAAGAAACAAAGTTCACTTCCCCATAGTATTCCTATAATTTCCCACCAAGCAACCAACAAGTGAGAAAATATACATATGATATATTTAAAAAATATATATATACAAATATATATGTATATGTGCTACACACATATAATGGACATCTTAATAAGAAAGTGGTGTTTGAAAAAGAGATTTGGACTTCTGGACAAACTTAAAATATAAAAAGGACATATTAGTGGTTAGTGATAGCATGCACCTAACAAAGGCTGGTAAAAATGCATTTACCAGGGGTCACAAAGAGTTGGACATGACTGAAATAAATGAACAACTACAACACCAATTGCAAATTTAATCAATTTTTTTCACCTAATAAAGATAAAGAAAAATACTTACATATATTCAGCATACCAGATACCATAGAGAGTAATTAAAACTTACTCTTCCTGTTAGTGAGAATCAGATAGAGTGTAGAATTGCCTTTTGTTGGTTCCTCTATCTTTTAAAGGATGAAAATATCAGTCAGCCATATCAGGAAGTTATTAGTCACTCTTCTTGAGGCAGAGAAAAATGACAAGAGGCAGACCAACAGAGAGATTTCAAAATGATAATTAGATAACTAAAGTCCCCAATTACTATTAAATTATGTCTTTATGCCAGGTGTGTGATGATTGCCAAATTCATTTATGTCCTTATTTGAACTAGACAGAATGTAGTATATTCCAGTGGCAAAATCATTTTTTCCTCTCTGCAGTGATCATCCAGTTACTCTCTACTAGTTTCTGAATTTTCTCAAATAAGTATACCTTCTTAATAGAATGAAACTCAATTCAATTTTATTTACCTATTCTGTGTGTTAAATTAGGCATATCCATTCAGAACCACATTCTAGTCATGAGTTTCATCCAGCAAAGTTACATCTAATATACCTATTTTTGCTACTTATGAGGTCAAATTGACCTTGCATTAAAATTTCTAGTTCCTTTACTTGTTTTCTAAACTGCGGAATATTAGTTTTAAATACATTTGAAGCAATAGGTTTCATTTAAAAGGCAATGCTTGAGCTGCATCTTTGAAGGTAGAAAGGGATTCCATAAGGCATCATTAAGGAAAGAATACATTCTAGGAAAAGAGGAAGACCACTGCAAAAAACACAGAAATGGAGAATATCATATGCAAGGGGGAAAGCTGATAGCATTTGGGTCCATGGCAGGAAAGGGAGTAATGTTTAGTGAGGCTCTTGGTTTGGGGCCATTTTATAAAGGGATTTAAAAATAAAAAAGAAGAATTTATATTTTAATCTTAGAAGCAAAAGGGAAGCACTGAAGGTTATTGAGGAAGGATCAGACCTTGCTTAAGGAAAATCATTTGATGCAATGTGAAGAATGGAGTCATGAGAGGAGAGATTTGAGGCAGAAAGTCTTGCTGTGATTATCTAGGTGAAAGTGAAGGCCTGAATTATAGTGGGGGCTGTGACAACAGAAAGAGGAGGTTATAGGAGAAAGAAATGACAAGATTTGGCAATTGGTTGGATATTCTGAGGAAGGAAATGTGAGGACTTGAGGATTATATTAAAACTCTGAACCTGAAAGAATGATGATTCCTGCCTTCAATAGAGGCTTGAAAGTCTAGAAGATGAGTGAATTTAGGGGTGGGGAAAGATAATGAGTTTTTTCTGGAAATGCATTTGAGATGCCTCCGGGACATCCAGTTTGAAATGTCCTCAAGAGATAATAAGCAAATTAACAAGGAAGATCTGGGGAAAGATAAAGCCTGAATAGATTAGGGAGTCACCTACATAAATAAATTAACCCAGGATGGAAGATGAGTTCACCAAAAGCAAGAGTGTAGAAAGAGAAGAGGGCATAGGACAAGGTTTTAGGGCACAACTATTCTTAGAGAACACTCAAGGGATATCCTATGGAAGACAAGGAGATGGGGAAGGAACAGGTATAAAAAGAACCAGGAAATAAATGTCTCAAAAAAAAACCAAACAAACAGGATACAATATCTAAGACAAGAGTAGTCAACAGTGTCATATGCAGCATGGGGTGGCCAAGGATGAAAACTGAGACAAGGTCATTAGAGTAGTTTCAGTTAAGTGATGAATTCAGAAGCCAAAGGGTTGAGGAGTGAGAAAAGAATAAGTAGAAGCAGTGCATGTTGGAAGTTTTATTTAAGAGTTTGGCTAAGATTGGCAGGAGAGATATAGAATGATAGCTTGAGGGATGATTGAATCTAAAATGTTTTTAAGGTTAGGGGAAGACTTAGATATGTTTAAAGGCAGTAGGAAAGACCGGAGAAAGAGAAAGAGAGAGAGAGAGAGAGAGAGAGAGAGAGAGAGAGAGAGAGAGAGAGAGAGAGAGAGAGAGAGAGAGAAAGATTGAAAATGATTGAGGGATTGACCTAGATAAAACAGAAAGAGCTGGGATCAAGGGAACATGTAGATGGGTTGGCCTTGTAAAAGTGTTGAGGATAAGGGCCACCTTATTTTCGGAGACTGGAGAAACAAAATAGAAAAAGGGAAATGATATTAAGGGATTTTGAGATGAAGAGAATGGAAGAAGAGTGAACTCACAACAAATGGCTTCAATTTTCTCAATAAAGAAAAAGGTAAAGTTCTAAGTGAGGAAAGGGTGAGATTGGGAAAGTTGTGGTTTGGCATTGTTATATAACAACATCTTGGATAAGAAATGGAAAACTATCACAGGTTTCTGATTTCCTTAACTTCCTTCCAGTTTTAGTTAAATTTTTACCTTCTGCAAGAAACCTTTCTCAAGTTTTCCTTAACCTTGGTGCTGCCCTTCACAGATTACCTTTACTTCAACCTGTATATATATCTTGTTTATACATAGTGGTTGTTATGTTGTTTTCTCCATTAGACTGTGAAAACTTCAGATTCTTTGTATCCCCAACATTTAGCACAGTGCTAAGACATTTAATGGTAGGTACTTAATGCTTGTTCACTTTTTTTTTTTTCCTTTTAAAAACCTCAGATAAAGCTCCTCGAATAGTAATTCTGACAATTAGGCTCTTTCTCTTAGGAGCCCTTGAATTTTCTTGTGTAATCAGTGAGTCCATTGAATATAACCAATTTCTTCATATATCAGTTTCTAGTAGCTTTCTTTGTCCATCAGAATCAGAATTTATCTGCTAGTACACATACCAATACTATAACTCTATGTCTAGCCAAGGAATCAAAATTATGACTTTTATACTATTATTATAATATAGCTTCTTGTTGAAGCTAGCTGGCCCAAGGAATAAAGTGTAGACCTGGAGTCAAGAAGACTCATTTTCCTGAATTCAAATCTGGCCTCAGATACTTACTAGTTTGTTTGACCCTGGGCAATCCTGTTTGCCTCAATTTTCTCATCTGTCAAATGAGCTGGAGAAATAAATAACAAAGTATTCCATTATCTTAGCCAGGAAAACCCCAAATGGGATCACGCATAGGACTGAAAACTACCAAACAAAAATTATTAAACTATATTTATCATTAAAATAGTTTTATTCTCTATATGGATATCATATTATCAGAATCTGTATTACGCAAAAGAAGCTGATATGAAATAGAAGATCACAATGACACATGCATTTTAAGGAAAATACCCAGACCCTCCATGTCGCCCTCCCTTTCCAGATTCCATTCTTCATTCTCTGGACTTTCTTCACCATGACACAGAAGCCTTCTCACCTAGGAAGTTCCCTCCTCCCACTTAATCCTTCCTCTAACTGAGTGGCTCTTCCTAGAACTTCCATTTTAAAGAAAGTGTCAGGCCAGTGGCAAACAGAATTCCAGTCCTGAGTCTCTCCACTTTCTCTACCATGCCCCCAAACCAATGCCTTCTCCCTCTCTTGCCTTCTCCCTAGATTTTCAGCTTCCTCTTGTATGTCTTCTTCTCCCCTTAGAATGTAAGCCCTCTGAGGCCAAGGGCTGTTTTTCTTTTTTGCTTATATTTGCATTCTCAAAACTTATTTAGTACACGTCTGGCATATGGCAAGGGCTTAATAAATGCTTTTTGACTTGACGACTCTTGAAGTTCCCAGTTTTTTGTTAGTAAAATGAAATGATTGAATTAGACAACCTTCAAAATCCTTTCTAGCTCTAACATTCTGTGGTTTTAAACTGCCAGTGTCTCTGCAACTACAAAATTTCCTTCTTAACTCTTGAGTGAAGATAACATGTAAAATAATTCATGGATATGTCTCAAAATCATACTTAGATTTTTCATTGAAAATATGAAACAAGTGCTTTCAAATAACTTGTTATAATACTTTGAGACAACAGGCTACCAAGAACCCAACACAAAGGAATGTCTGGGTTTAATTCCACTCTAATCCACTCTTTATAGAGTTGCCAAAGAGAACTTAAATCATAAATCTTATTCTTATACTCATTATACGATATGCTGTTACGCTGTACTCAGCATACTCTAGTCAATCCTTATTGCCTCTAGAATAAAGCAGCCTAATTACTGCAGCCTTTGTAAAACCCTTCAGCTCCTGGCCCACAACCTATCTTTCTAGTCTCATTATACTTCCTCTGCTATCCAACTTCAGTTTCTCAACACTGCATTTCCTGCCTCCATTCCTTATACCTGAAATGTATTCTCTTCCCATAACCCTCAGCTCCACTTGATAGAAATTCTCTTCTTAAAGGCAATTTAATCCTTACATGATGAATTTCACAGTTCCCTCCATATTCTCTTAATATTTGTGCCCTCTTAATGAGTTCTCATAGGGTTTATTTATGACTCTTAAGGAGTTTATATACTATTAGAAGAGACAAGTACAAGTAAAATTAATATAAATATGAAATATGTAAACATATCACTGAATAAATACCATTAAATAAACTTATTTTCTTTATTTCTTTTTGCATTTGTAGCACGTCTAGCACATGGCTAGAACTCAATAAATTATTATTGATTGGGCTACAGAAAAGCTCCTGCGTAGCTATGAAAGTGGTCTTCCTAAAACACGTGTAACTAAGCCCATACCATTGCCTACTCAATGAGCTTTCATGGCTCATTAATGTCTCTAGGATCAAAAGCAAACTATTCTGGCTCTTGAAGATATTCACAATTGATCTTTCTAGGCTTATTAAAACAATATTATTCTGCCAATTTATTCATTCCGTGATCTAGCAAAACTAATGTTTTTGCTATTTCTCGAAGAAACAGAGGATACATCTGAACTGGCTATGCCCTATTCCCAGAAAGCCTCTCTTCTCATTTCACTTTTTAAAATTTCCAGCTTCCTTTAAAATTCAGATTTTGTGCCATTCCTGATCCCCTAGTTATAGTGTCTTTTCTCTCAATACCCCTTAAATCACCTTATATGTATTTTGATTTATTTTTATATATGTACATTATTTCCTCTGACACCATATAAGCTTTTTGAGGGCAGAGATGATTTTATTTTGGTCTCTAGATTACCTCTACCACTACCCTACCAGATACAATGTTATTTTAAGATAATAATAATAATAGATGAAAATTACATAGTGCTTTGAGTCATGAAACACTTTATATATGTTGTATCTCACTTGATGTTTGGTGATAATTGTAAATGAATATCCTCAAGTCTTTTCATTGGTATTCAGTGTTTTCAAAGGTGTCAGATGTATAATACCTTCCTTGCACAGAGTAAGCCCGTAAGAAATGTTTTTTTTAATGAACTGAATTGAATCTCAGAGGTAGTGTGATACAGTGGAAAAAATGTTGGAACTGAAATCGAGAATACATGGAATCAAATGTCATCGCTGCCATATATTATCTGAATGACCTTGTACAAGTCCTACCAATTCTCAATTTCCTCATCTGTAAAATGAAGGGGGAAGGCCTAAAAGGAAGGAACTTTTTCTAATTTAATCCAGTACTAAATCTACCATTTGTTAGAACTATTAGAGAGTGTGCTTTTCAGACACAACTTCTGAAAACCCAAGATAATTTCTATGCCACAGGAAAAAAAAATTGGTCCAATTATAGAAAGATAATAATAATAATAAATAATATTTCTTCAACACTTTAAAGTTAGTGAAACACTTTAGATAAAAGTAATTCAAGACTAAGATTTAATTGGGCAATAGTCAAGGAAAATCAGGCAGATCAATGAAGAGACATCATACATCCTGATTCTCCTTCCAAGTTTCAATGTTGAGTATGTTTAAAACAAACAGCTAGAAAACAACAAAAAGAGGTAAGGATTGTTGTCAACTGAGCAGTTTGCACAGGTGAATGTGGGCAGGACCAGTGAAAATTTGGAAGCCAAATTAAATTCTTATAATCTGAATGGTTTGTGAGTTTTATTTTTTAAGGCTGCTCTACTCCCCCAAACACTTTTATTTCTAATATAACTCAAGGCTCTATATCACTCACCTATTCAGCCAGAATACTCTCAGAAAAGGGGAAAACACAGGAGTATAAACCTCACAAAGTAAGGAAGGAAAAACTTCCAAATGCCTCATAATGTTTAACTCAGCACATAATGTACTCCCAAAGATAACACCAAACAGACTGCTTTGGGATGCAAAAATACCAGTGGTTCAGAGCATGAATAAGTTTGTTATTATAAGAATCTTGGCATTTCCTAACTGAGGAGTTTCATGAATAAATACTGTGATTTTAAATTTCAAAGAAATGTTTTTAAATTTACATCCCCTACCAAGTTTTAAGAATATAAACTGTTAGTCTGACCTTTATTGTTAAAAGGAAAATAAGTACTCATTCTTGAGCCAGCCAAGAGGACAAATCTGGTTATTTCTTTTGCCTTTCTAAAACAGGTATGGAACATAAAGCCTTAATTCTGTTTGAATCATGACTGCTAGTGCTCATATAAACTGATCATCCTACACCTTGCAAAGCATATATTTCCTAATAATGCCATCACTCCCCAGTTTCAAGAACTAAAAATTTGGCTCGAGTCTTAATAAGTAGAGGTTTCTTTTCTTTTTTTTTTTCTTAATATTCTCATCTGCCTAATACAATGTCTGACAAAGATTAGGCTATTATTAAATGTTTGTTGACTGATTCAATCTAATTTAAACTTCTCCCAACCCTGACTAGGTCCAATTTGAAAGCTTTAAAGATACACTTCCTAAAACTGGCAAAAAAAAAAAAAAAAAAAAAAAAAGCATATCTGTTTTAGAGCCATTAAAATTCATTCATAAGACTTGGGGGAAAGGGAAGAGAAAAAAAATGAAGAATAAATAAAATATCCGAAATTATTTTTAAATTATCTCTAATATAAAATCCATCTGATTTTATAATGAACCCTCAATTAAATTTTTCAAGGAACCTAAACCCGAGGGAAAAAATATAGGGGTGATTTTTGTTAAGGGTAATTAATTCCTTTGTTTTATTTAAATGATTGCTCTAATACACATTCAAATTGGTAACTCAGAAGTAGATGAGGGCAGACTTGGAGCCAGAAGGAAGATCTGCTTGGTATTTGAGTTCTGGTTCTGCTACTAACCAATTATGTGACACTAAGCAAGTTTACTGGTCTGTAAAATGAGGAAATTTGATAAAATTATGTCAAAGGTCTCTTTCAACTATAAAAAGCTGACAATTCAAGTTTAGCTCAAAATTTCCATCTTGTGTTAAGAACTGGCTAGAATACGGGATTCACCTTTGGGCAGCAAGAGTATATGGAAAATTTCCCCCCAAATGACAAGTTTATACTGACAATTTCAAGCAAGAAAAAACAAACCCAGAAGACCTGGGGGTTCCTAGCTAGTTCATTAAACATGTAAAATGCAACATTTTGCAATATGTGGGGCAGTTAGATGGCCCAGTGGATAGAGCTTTAGCACCAGAATCAGTAGGACCTAACTTCAAATCTGACCTCAGACACTTAATACTAACTAGCTGTGTGACTCTGGGCAAGTCACTTAACCCAATTGCCTTGCAAAAAAGAAAGAAATTTCACAACACAAAATTATCTACATTGATCTACAGGAAAAATGTCAATGAAAATTTTCCCTACAGCTAGTTGAGGTTGTCAGTTAAAAAGCTTCATGGGGTTGGAATAAGTGTTTCAATTCTCCCTGTTATTTCTGTGGGTCCATCTACATCAAAGCCTCTTAAACTGTAGGCTGAGACCCCATATGGGGTTGCACAACTGAATACAGGGATTGTGAAAATTTTGGCAACAATAAGAGATATCAAGCATTTCACCAAGATTTAATTCTTAATGTAAAAATAAACAAGTTCATCCATCTCACTAGCATGTAAATTTGCTTTTATCTTTAATAAATGGTAAAATTATATGTATACCAAAGAATTGTTTTTGAAATAAATTTCTTTATGATTTACTATCAGTAAATGTTTGATTTGTATACCTATTTTATAACCTATATATTCAGGGTCAGGTGAAGAAGGATATCAAGTAGAAAAAGTTTAAAAAGCCCTGATCTACACAAGCTAGAATTGTAAAGAAACTGGTAGTCATATATACTAAATGATAATAGTAAGAAATATGAAATATGAATTAATTATGGAAGAAATGCTTTCAATCATGTGTTGTTCCAGTTGTACTTGTTTAAAACTTGGTATAAAAATGGACTGAGAATAAACTCAGTCCATTTTTACATAGCATAACACCACAGCTGAATACAGGTTTTAAAATTCAGTCTTATTTTAACAATCCCCCCACCTCCCAGTGGAAGAGATTTGGCACTCTAGAATATATTGTTCTGCTTAAGAACACTAATTGCTAACATGAGCTGACACCAGATTAGCCTGTGCTTTTGGGGAGGAAAAGGTGTTCCATAACTTTTTATTTAGCTTCACATAAGTCAGATACACACACACAGATATAGACACATATGATATAGAAATATACAAATACATGTATACATGTGCATTTTTGTAAAAAATGGGTATATGTATTAATTAATAGCTTTACTATATTGTCAAAAGCCTAAAAAGTGTCCATGGTGCTAGAGCTTACAAAGGAGAAGGAGATAGAAGCTATTGGTTTTACCCGGAGCATTTCAAGAAAGAATTCTACAAACCTTGCCTTCCCAGGATCGATGGTGTTTTTCAGGTGACAAAGAGAAGGGTCTTAATTTTCCCTTTAGTTCTTTCATACTTTCTTCACATATACACACACTGAGCAAATAGCTACCCAGACGCTCATTTCTGTACCTACCTGGTTACCAAAGACAGCCAGGGAGCAAGCTGTTGAAACCTCCCGTTCACTAAACCAGACGGCAGCAAGACTGGAAGGGATGCCAAGGATGAAGACCTGGGCAACCGCACAAATAAGCTGCCCCAGCACGGTAACTGGAAAGAGATTTGGCTTCAGGCTGCCCACTTTCACCCAGGCCCCCAAGCAGTTTAGGGCAGACCCCAAGAGGGCGATAGTACGTAAGCCACATTTCTCCAGAAGATAAGCCACAGGAAAGAGTAGTGGAATATAGGCCACCATAAAGCTCATGGACAAGCAGTCAATGGAAAAGGTGCTGACCCCATAGAAGTGCTCGAAGATATTGCTAACGGCCCCATACTGGATCCACTGGAAGGCATTGCACAGCGAATAGGAGCTGAACAACAGGACGATTACCCAGCGGAGCTTGGACACTTTGATCTTAACGGATTCTTCGGGGACTGAATCGGGGATATCTGTAGAAGATTCCCTGTCAGGTTGCTGAGGTAGCCATTCGGCGGTGGTGGGAATTGAAGTCACACTCACCATGTCTACAAATTTCACTGATCCCCACTAATCCTGATCTCCTAACTATTCAGGTACCTTGGGTCCCCTGACTCCCTCTCCTTTCTGGCCTCAAGATAAGGAACACTTAGCGCTTACAGGGTGGCTTCCCTCCCAAAAATGAGAATAACAAGAAATCCCACTTCAAGAGAAAATGTATCGGCTTAGTCACTCAGTCGCTATACCACGGGTAAGGGAGCACCGAGGTCAATATAAAACGCCTAGTCTTCCTGCTACCTCTTTTCCCTTGTCTTTTTTTGTTCCCACTGGAATTCCAGCTGATGTTTCTGCTTCTCTTTTGTCACCTCTGATTTCAAACCCCTACAGCTTTCCTCTTCTTACTCAGACATTGCCCTGCCAGCAGGTCAGAAACCCAGTACGATAACCCCAATCCCTTTGCAATCACTCAAATAGCACCGGGAACAAGTTCTGGGCCCACCCCTTTCTACACACGTGATCCGCCCCCAATCCCCACTCCGCCCAAACTTTGCTGACAAGTCTCTCGTTTCGGCTCTCTGAGGAGTCGTCACTGAACTCTGGCTCCAAATCTCACAGCCATCGCCATGGAAACGTCGGGATACTCTCAGGTCCCTACCCCCACGCCTTTGCCTGCTAAAGCCCCTAGAATCTTCCCTTTCCAAAAATTTACAATCCTTTCTTAACACACGCCCCACAAACAGGAATCACCCTGGTGATTCCTTTCCAAACTCTTGAAAACTTTCACTCCCAAAGATTGTCACAAACACTATCGTTTTCTCTTATTATCTTCATTCATAAAATTACATTCCTTACTCTCACTACCAAAAAAAGAACAGAACATAGAACTTTAAGATTATTTAGCCCGATTCCCTTAATTTCAAGTGAAGAAATACTCAGAGGTGAGGTGGCTTGCTTCAAGACCCCCAGGTCAGGTGTCGATTTTTTTATTTAGTTTTTATTACATTACACCAGGTGTGTCCTTAGATAAAGTGAAGCCCTTTCCCCCCCACTTTTTTCCCCTTTGCCTTTCCCATTTCGGAAATTGTTAGCTTTTTTTTTTTTTTTTTTTACTGAAGGACTAGTAGTTAACAAGTAGTTAACAGAAAAGTTAAGGGCGGGTTGGAAAAGGCAAGGGGGAGAGGGAGCGAGCAGTTAGCTGGGAGGAGAGAGAGAGAGAGAGAGAGAGAGAGAGAGAGAGAGAGAGAGAGAGAGAGAGAGAGAGAGAGAGAGCGAGAGAGAGAGAGAGAGAGAGAGAGAGAGAGAGAGAGAGAGAGAGAGAGCATGGCCTGTGGCCAAGGTCGTTTTGATCAGGCTGCTTTGAAGTTTCAGTGGCTCAAAATGTTGCCCTCTTAAGTACTCTTTACTGCCACTGGGCGGCATATGTGATTGCTTTCCTTTACTTCCATTCAAATCAACCACCCCAAAGCAAAACAGGGAACATTAAGCTGGTAGTCTCTAGGACAGGTTTCCCTCTCGCACTCCAGTCAAAGAACACCTTCACGATTATTTTTCGGAGATACATCCCATTGTCACTGAGCAAAGACAATAACCACCTTCTACTTTATTTGGGGTAGCGAGGTTGCTAGTTGACCTAAGAATAGTAAGACATCCTCGGCAAGTCATTCTGGTTGACTCAGTTTCCTCAATTGTAAAATGGGGTTAAAAATAACGTCTACTGAATGTTGGAGGGGATGTGGGAAAACTGGGACACTGATTCATTGTTGGTGGAACTGTGATCGGATCCAACCATTCTGGAGAGCAATTTGGAACTATACTCATAGTTATCAAACTGTGCAAACCCTTTGACCCAACAGTGTTTCTATTGGGCTTATATCCCAAAGAGATCTTAAAGGAAAGAAAGGGACCCACATGTGCAAGAATGTTTGTGGCAGCCCTTTTTGTAGTGGCTAGAAACTGGAAACTGATGCCCATCAATTGTTGAATGGCTGAATAAATTATGGTATATGAACGTTATGGAATATTATTGTTCTGTAAGAAATGACCAGCAGGACGATTTCAGAGAGGCCTGGAGAGACTTGCATGGACTGATGCTGAGTGAAACGAGCAGAGCATTATACACAGCAACAACAAGATTATGTGATGATCAATTCTGATGAACATGGTTCTCTTCAACAATGATGTGATTCAAATCAGTTTCTATTGTTCATCGATGAAGATAGTCATATACATCCAGAGAGAGGCCTGAGGGAACTGAGTGTGAACCACAACATAGCATTTTAACACTTTCTGTGAATATTTCCCTGCATTTTGTTTTCCTTCTTAGGTTGTTGTTTTTTTTTTCTCTCTCTTTCTAGATCTGATGTTTCTTGGGCAGTAAGATAACTGTCTAGATATGTATATATATATATTGGATTTGTCATATAATTTAACATATTCAGCATGTATTAGATTATCTGTCATGGGGGGCATGGGGGGAAGGAGGGGAAAAGCTTGGAACAAAAACAAAAAAAGTTTTGCAAAGGTCAGTGTAGAAAAATCACTCATATGTTTTGTAAATACAAAGCTTTTAATAATAAAAAAAACATTAAAAAAAATAGCGTCTACCTCCCAGGGTTGTACAGAGCAAACACTAATTGGTAAATGCCTGGTACACAGTAAGACATGAAATACTATATAAAAGGCATTTGAAGAGCACCTAGTTGGCACAGTGAATAGAGCACCAGCCCTGAAGTCAGGAAGACCTGAGTTCAAATTTGACCTTGGACACTTAACACTTCCTAGCTGTGTGACCTTGGGCAAGTCACTTAACCCCTATTGCTTCAGGGAGAAAAACGATATTTGATAAATTTTGTTTTATTCCCTTGGAAAATATATCTATCACACTTGAAATCCATCTTAAAGTTACAATGGCATCTGGATCTCCTTCACCTGACCAAAGAAAGCAAATTGGAATGGAAGAATGATGAAAAGCAAAGGGTCCATTGCAGTTTTTCCATAAAGATTGATCAGAGGCTAGAACATTCTACTGACATAAGAATGACTTCTTATAACTCCATTAAAAAAAAAAAGGTCATTTAGAGAATTAGTGATAGCAGAATAACCTAAATATCTTCTGTAAGATGACCTGGAACAGAAGAAAATTATGATAACTCATTAAATCATAACTTCAAGTGATGGGAGCTTTGAAATATTAGCAAACAGCAACAATGGCTAGACTACTTTGGCATTTGACAGTACTGCTTTGCAAGAAAATACTTGAGACCCTTTCAAAGCCAAACAGCTGCCAAATCCCACAGAAGTTATGTATAAAATATTGTTTGCTTGGGGTACATTCATAAACAGATAACACCAATGCTGTCTGGAAAATGAAGCACAGTTCTCTTTCTATAAAAAGGGATGAAGATCTGTGATAGGACCAGGGTTCCCTGTAAAAGATATTAATTTTCTCTAAAAGGCAACCAAACATTTTTAAACTATTACTTTTTTCACTTTCTTTACTTTTTTGTATTTGTGTATTTTCTTTTATAACATGGGTAATATTGAAATATGTTTTGCATGATTTCACATGTATTATTAATATCATATTGCTTGCCTTCTCAAGGGGTAGGGAGGGAGGGAAAGAATTTGAAACTCAGTTTTTAAAAATGAGTGTTAATATTTTTAAAAATGTAATTGGAAAATATTTCAAACAAAAGTGAAACATTAAAATAAAGCATTGAAGCTTAAAAAAAAAAAAAAAAAGCTGTCTTTGGGACTTGACTGGCCCCTGAAATTCTTGATGCAACTTTTACTGATTACCTAACAGTTCTATTTTTGGGGGAATACCCTCCAACTATGGATCACCTTACCCTGCTCTGTCGACTAAATTTAATTCCCTGTGAAGATGAGGAGGGAAACATTTAAAGATCCAAGTGCTGTTGTACGCTTGCTGCATAGCCTTGCTGTGTTAGCACAAAATAATCTCCTTTTGTTAATTGTTCATTGACTTGCCTGTGTCTCATTGTGTCCCAACATGAGTGCTGGTGTTAGGCCTTTTTCTAACAGGGTCTCTGCTGGCTTATAGGAATCCTATTCCTAATTGAATGCAAACAGAGATTTTCTTCAGGTCTTCCATATGTTAATTATTTCCAATTTGTCCTATTTGCAGCTTGTTTGTATATAGTTTATAGAACTATTTGTACAGTTGTCTGGAAGAAGATATACTCAGATTCTGATAGACTCGTGATGGAAAGAGTCATCCACATGCAGAGAGAGAACTACGGAGACTGAGTGTGAATCAAAGAATAATAAAATTCACCTTTTTTGTTTGTTTATTTATTGTTTGTTGTTTATTTGCATGTTTTTCTTTTCTTTCTCGTGTTTTCTTTTTTCCCTTTTGATCTGATTTTTCTTGTACAGCATGATGAATATAGAAATGTGTTTAGGAGAATTGCATATGTTTAACTTATATTGGATTGCAGGCTGTGTAGGGGAAGGGGGAAAAGGGAAGGGCTGGAGAAAAATTTGGAAAATAAGGTTTTGCAAAGGTGAAAATTGAAAATATCTTTGCATGTATTTGGAAAAATAAAAAGCTATTATATAAAAAAAAGAGGTGTGTTCAGCTTAAAATCAAAAGATGTTCCAAACATTGTTTTCACCTATGATTCTAGCTCTCAAGAACACTCTCAAGAACGCTCTGAGGGGCAGCTAGGTGGCGCAGTGGATAGATCACCAGCCCTGAAGTCAGGAGGACCTGAGTTCAAATTTGGTCTCAGACACGGAACAGCTGTGTGACCCTGGGCAAGTCACTTCACCCCAATTGCCTCAGCAAAAAAGCAAAAAAAAAAAAAAAAAAAAAAAAAAAAAAAAAAAGAACACTCTGAAGAACTCTGGAATCTATTGTGAGGCATGGAAGACATTAGCACAGACCTGCCTAGCTGTCAGGCTCACATCAGAGAAGATGCTGTGCACTTTGAACAAAGCAGAATTGCAATAGTTCAAAAGAAATATAAGATGTGTAAATTTAAAGACATTTCCACTCTAAATGTTCATATGGACTATTTGTAGTAGAGGCTTTCAAGCTCATACTAGTTTGATCAGCCACAGACATACTATACTTTGAGCCCAATATAATGACATAGTGATCTCACTTTGACCCTCTTTGGGAATGGATAACAACTATGATTTCTTGCTATGTGATTATGATTCACCTAATCACCTATGACAATAGCTTTGTGATTCTGGTCACACCCTAAAGTCATTTAATTTCTTTAAGCCTTAGTTCCCTCATCTGTAAAATGAGGGGATTGGATTCTCAAAGTCCTTTCTAATTCCAAACTTTATGAGCCTGTGTATTTTCTCATTTGCAAAATGTGGATAATATCTATAGTGCTGATCTCAAAGGGCTGTGAGGATCATGTGAAATTCTGTTATATGTAGTGCTTTGTAAATCTCTAAGTTCTCTGTACATAGATTTTTTTTTTTTTTTTTTTTTTGCTTTTTGCTGAAGCAATTGGGGTTAAGTGACTTGCCCAGGGTCACACAGCTAGGGAATGTTAAGTGTCTGAGACCAGATTTGAACTCAGGTCCTCCTGACTTCAGGGCTGATATGTACATAGATATTTATTATCATAATACCCAAAGCCCTTCACTTAAAAATCAACAACAGGCTTAGTGAGTCTTTAGAACCAATACACTTAACATGAGAGGTCATTTTTCTGCAGATTCTGTACTCTTTGTCCACATATGATTACCTGTATATATGCCTTCTAGTGACTCCATCTAGCTGGTAATTACTCTTGTCAAAGAACTAGAAGTCCTGAGCATTTGGTTAAATGTATTTTCTAGTTATGAAAGTGCCTAAGGTGATAAAGACATATAATAGATAGAACTCTAAGGCTGGAGTCAGAAAGGTTTGAGTTCAAATTCAACCTCAGACATTTACTAGCTGTGTAACCCTGGACAAGTCACTTAATTCTGTTTGCCTCAGTTTCTTCACCTGTAACATAAGCTAAAGAAGGAAATGGCAAACCACTCCTTTTTTTTTTTTAAACCAAGAAATCCTCAAATGGGGTCATGAAGAGTCGAACATAAATGAAATGACTGAACAATAACAACAAAATGATATTAATACCATTCTGTTCCTATGTAGCTGACTGTTGTGAGGAATGAATGAGATTGTTTGAAAGTGTTTTATAAACTGTAATAGTTTATGCAAATATGTCTATACAAAGATAATATTCTTATCACTCAGGCAATACCTTGTCATAATACAAATAATGAAGGTCTCTGTTTTGATGGAGTTACATTTCTTGGAAGAAGTATAGAAAAAATGCAGAGAAAGTAGTTGATTATTGATATAATAAAAGACAGAAAAATAACTTATTTGCTCAAGGAACTATTTATTAATGAGATTGTAATTAGCAACAACTGTGAGTAACTTACTTTTTGACATTGTAAATACAACTAAACAATCGAGAGGACAGCCATGAACCAAACATATGACTTATCCACAAATTGATTCCTGCATATGTAATGTCAGCTTGTGAATTTAAAATCCTTGGGAATTTTTTAGGTATAGAAGATTTGATTTATTTGTAAAATAACACATTTGTTTTCAAAAACACTCATCACTAATTATCAAAAGAAAAGATCAGTCCTGAAGTGTGGAATCACAGATAGTTCTGACAAACACAGCTAGGTGGCTTAGAGGCAGGAAGACTCACCTTCATGAGTTCAAATCTGATCTCAGACACCTACCAGCTCTGTGATGCTGGGCAAGTCACTTAATCCTATTTGCCTCAGTTTCTCATCTGTAAAATGAACTGGAGAATGAAATGGCAAATCATTCCAGTATCTCTGTGAAGAAAACCCCAAATGGGGTGACAGATTTGGATGAGACTGTTAAACAACTATACATCGACAGGAACTGCTATCTCTCTCAGGAATGACTCCCTAGCAGGGTTAGGTGCCTGGAATACAACAGAAAAGACTAGGGCAGGAATGGTGGGGCAAAAAGAGCATTCCCCTGTGATAAGCAGAAACCACTACTAGATAAAACACTACTTTCTATTATCTTCCCACAGTAATTTTTTTTATAATAACTCAGATTTCTAAATGTAGCATATGAAAATGGAATTGAGCCCTAGGAAAGGATCTAAAAGCTCCTAAAATACCAAGAGAAACTCTGAAAAGAAAGTCTCCTAATTTACTCTATTCCAGCAAAGTGACAAGGATATGAAGGCCTAGACTCTCGACTTGCTTTGTTTTCTTTTTTTAAAAATATATTTTCCCCCAATTAAATGTTAAAATAATTTTTAAACTTTTTCTTAACTTTTGAGATTGAAATTCTATTCTTTCCTCTTTTACTCCCTGATCCCTTTCTGAGACAGAAAGCAATCAGACATAAGCTATACATGTGTAATCATGTAAAACATTCCCTATTAGTCATTTTGTACAAGAAGACTCCAACAGAAGAAAAAGAATGGAAGAAAGGAAGTGAAAAATAGCATCCTTCAGTCTGTATTCAAACAATACCAGTTCTTTCTCTGGAGGCAGACAGTATGCTTTCTCATTAGTCTTTTGGGATTGTCTTGGATCATTGTATTGCTGAGAATAGCTAAGTCACTAACAGTTCTTTATCGTACAATATTGCTGTTATTGTGTACAACAGACCATTGAGTTGTGCTATCCATTCAAGCAGAATAAAAACCCTATTTTTAAAGGTCCTCATGTAAGTCATGGTGAGAATCATATGAGACAATAATTGTAAAACATTTTTGGAAACCACCCTAAAGTGTTATAGAAATGCTAATTACAATATTGTCAAGAACTCTTTCTTGAAATAGCTCTTCCTCCCATTTGTCTTTTTAGAAAGATGCTATTAATGCTCCCATTTACCTTCTTTCCACCCAAATATAATGTAGAGCTACAAATTCACTTTTCTTCTCTGGATAAGAAATTGGGAAGTTCTTGGTGTACAGAAGTCATATTAAAGGTTGAATAAGGCAAAAAGAAGCAGATATTGCTTCCTAGGATGGTAATGTATTGAAGGATAAGTAGACATTTCTAACAGTTAAAATATATTAGCTACAATTTATGCCAGGATGTTTGCTTGGTTTTTTTTTTTATATATATAAAGCTTTTTATTTACAAAACATATGAGTGATTTTTCTACATTGACCTTTGCAAAAACTTTTTTTTTCCCAAGCTTTTCCCCTCCTTCCCCCCACCCCCACCCCTAGATGACAGGTAATCTAATACATGCTAAATAGGATAAATTATATGACAAATACAATACATGTATACATATCTATACAGTTATCTTACTGCACAAGAAACATCAGATCTAGAAAGAGAAGAAGAAAAAAAAACCTAAGAAGGAAAACAAAATGCATGGAAATATTCACAGAAAGTGTTAAAATGCTGTGTTGTGGTTCACTCTCAGTTCCCACTCTCTGGATATATATGACTATCTTCATCGCTGAACAACTGGTTTGAATCACATCATTGTTGAAGAGAATCATGTCCATCAAAATTGATCATCGTATAGTCTTGTTGCTGTGTATAATGTTCTCCTGGTTCTGCTGATTTCACTCAGCATCAGTTCATGCAAGTCTCTCCAGTCCTCTCTGAAACAGGATGCTTGCTTGTGAGGAACACAATCCAGAGTGTCCAAGGCTCAAAGTCATAGTTTATGCCACCAATTAAACCCCAGGGTTGTCTACCTGGAAGCAAGGGCAAGAGAGTCAGTTGAAAGTCCCCACATGTTTCACATGTAACTTGTGAAGCATATCTGACAAGGCTGGTTCCTAGCTCAAGGGTTTCTATCCTCATTGTGGCAAGCAACTCAGTAAGTAGGGAGAGCAAAGCTTCTGTACACCAAGAACTTCCCAATTTCTTATCCAGAGAAGAAAGTGAATCTGTAGCTCTACATTACATTTGGGTGGAAAGAAGGTAAATGGAAGCATCAATAGCATCTTTCTTTTTCTTTTATTGCTTTTCTTTTTTTTTTTAACCAATTAAAGCTTTTTATTTACATTTACAGAACATGAGTAATTTTTCTACATTGACCTTTGCAAAATTTTTTTTGTTCCAAATTTTTCCCCTCCTTCCCTCCACCCCCACCCCTAGATGACAGGTAGTCTAATATATGTTAAATGTTAAATTATATGACAAATCCAATATATATATATATGTATATATATATATATACACATATATATATATATATACAGTTATCTTACTGCACAAGAAAAATCAGCTCCAGAAAGAAAAAAAAAAACCCAACAACCTAAGAAGGAAAACAAAATGCAAGCAAATATTCACAGAAAGTGTTAAAATGCTGTGTTGTGGTCCATACTCAGTTCCCACAGGCCTCTTTCTGGATGTATATAACTATCTTCATCGCTGAACAATAGGAACTGGTTTGAATCACCTCATTGTTGAAGAGAACCATGTCCATAAGAATTGATCATCACATAATCTTGTTGTTGCCGTGTATAATGCTCTGCTCATTTCACTTAGCATCAGTTCATGCAAGTCTCTCCAGGCCTCTCTGAAATCCTCCTGTTGGTCGTTTCTTACAGAACAATAATATTCCATGACATTCATATACTATAATTTATTCAGTCATTCTCCAACTTATGGGCATCCATTCAGTTTTCAGTTTCTAGCCACTACAAAAAGAGCTGCCACAAGCATTCTTGCACATATAGGACCCTTTCCCTCCTCTAAGATCTCTTTGGGATATAAGCCCAGTAGAAACACTGCTGGGTCAAAGGGTATGCACAGTTTGATAACTTTTTGAGCATAGTTCCAGATTGCTCTCCAGAATGGTTGGATTCATTCACAGTTCTACCAACAATGTATCAGTGTCCCAGTTTTCCCACATCCCTACCAACATTCGTCATTATCTTTCCCTGTCATCTTAGCCAATCTGACAGGTGTGTAGTGGTACCTCAGAGCTGTCTTAATTTGCATTTCTCTAATCAATAGTGATTTGGAGCACCTTTTTATATGACTAGAAATAGTTTCAATTTCTTCATCTGAAAATTGTCTGTTCATATCTTTTGACCATTCATCAATTGGAGAATGGCTTGAATTCTTATATATTTGAGTCAATTCTCTATATATTTTAGAAATGAGGCCTTTATCAGAACCTTTGGATGTAAAAATGTTTTCCCAGTTTATTGCTTCCCTTCTAATCTTGTCTGCATTCGTTTTGTTTGTACAAAAAAATTTTAACTTGATATAGTCAAAATTATCTATTTTGTGATTAATGGTGATCTCTAGTTCTTCTTTGGTCACAAATTCCTTCCTTCTCCACAGATCTGAGAGGTAAACCATCCTATGTTCTTCTAATTTGTTTATAATATCATTCTTTATGTATAGATCATGAATCCATTTCGACCTTATCTTGGTATACAGTATTAGGTGTGGGTCAATGTCTAGTTTCTTCCATTCTAGTTTCCAACTTTCTCAGCAGTTTTTTTCAAATAGTGAGTTTTTATCCCCAAAGCTGGGGTCTTTGGGTTTATCAAACACTCGATTACTATAGACATTGACTATTTTGTCCTGTGAACCTAACCTATTCCACTGATCAACTACTCTGTTTCTTAGCCAGGACCAAATGGTTTTGATGACCACTGCTTTATAATATAGCTTTAGATCTGGTACAGCTAGACTACCCTCATTTGCTTTTTTCCCCATTAATTCCCTTGAAATGCTTGACTTTTTGTTTTTCCAGATGAATTTTGTTGTTATTTTTTCTAGGTCAGTTAAATAATTTCTTGGGAGTTTGATTGGTATAGCACTAAATAAATAGATTAGTTTAAGTAGTATTGTCATCTTTATTATATTTGCTCAACCTATCCAAGAGCACTTGATATTTTTCCAATTGTTTAGATCTGACTTTATTTGTGTGGAGAGTGTTTTGTAGTTTTGCTCATTTAGATCCTGACTTTCCCTTGGCAGATACATTCCCAAATATTTTATACTATCGACAGTTATTTTAAATGGAATTTCTCTTTGTATCTCTTGCTGTTGCATTTTGTTGGTGATGTATAAAAATGCTGATGATTTATGTGGATTTATTCTGTATCCTGCAACTTTGCTAAAGTTGTGGATTAATTCTAATAGTTTTTTAATTGATTCTCTAGGGTTCTCTAAGTAGACCATATCATCTGCAAAGAGTGATTATTTGGTTTCCTCATGACCTACTCCCATTCCGTTAATCTCTTTTTTTTGGTCTTATTTCCAAAGCTAGCATTTCTAATACAATATTGAATAGTAATGGTGATAGTGGGCAACCTTGTTTCACCCCTGATCTTATTGGGAATGGTTCCAGTTTATCATCGTTACATATAATGCTAGCTGATGGTTTTAAATAGATGCTAATGACTATATTAAGGAAAAGTCTATTTATTCCTATATTCTCTAGGGTTTTTAATAGGAATGAATGCTGGATTTTATCAAATGCTTTTTCTGCATTTATTGAGGTAATCATATGTTTTTTGTTAATTTGGTTATTGATATAGTCAATTATACTAATACTTTTCCTAATATTGAACCATCCCTGAATTCCTGGTATAAATCCTACTTGGTCATGGTGTATTACCCTGGGAATGATTTTCTGTAACCTCTTTGCTAATATTTTATTTAAGATTTTTGCATCAATATTCATTAGGGAGATTGGTCTATAATTTTTTTTCTCTGTTTTTGTTTTGCCTGGATTAGGTATCAGTACCATGTCTGTGTCATAAAAGAAATTTGGTAGGAGTCCTTCATTCCCTATTTTTTCAAATAGTTTATGTAATACTGGAGTTAATTGTTCTTTAAATGTTTGGTAGAATTTACATGTAAATCCATCTGTCCCTGGGGATTTTTTCTTAGGGAGTTGATTAATGACTTGTTCTATTTCTTTTTCTAAAATAGGATTATTTAAATAATTTATTTCATCTTCTATCAATCTGGGCAATCGATATTTTTGTAGATATTCCTCCATTTCACTTAGGTTATCAGATTTATTGGCATAAAGTTGGGCAAAGTAACTCCTAATTATTGCTCTAATTTCCTCTTCATTGGTGGAAAGTTCTCCCTTTTCATTTTTGAGACTAACAATTTGATTTTCCTTTTTCTAATCAAATTAACTAGAGATTTTCTTTTGTTGTTTTTTTCATAAAACTGACTTTTAGTTTTATTTATTAATTCAATAGGTTTTTTTACTTTCAGTTTTATTAATCTCTCCTTTTATTTTTAGGATTTCAAGTTTGGTATTTGATTGGGGGTTTTTAATTTGTTCTTTTTTTAGCTTTTTTAGTTGCAAGCCCAATTCATTAATTTTTCTCTTTCTCAATTTTATGCAAATAAGCATCTAGAGATATAACATTTCCCCTTATTACCACTCTGGTGGCATCCCACAAATTTTGGTATGTTGTCTCATTATTGTCATTCTCTTGGATGAAATTAGTAATTGTGTCTATAATTTGCTGTTTCATCCATTCATTCTTTAGGATGAGATTGTTTAGTTTCCAATTGCTTTTTGGTCTATTTTCTCCTGGCTTTATATTGCATGTGATTTTTATTGCATCATGATCTGAAAAAAATGAATTTACTATTTTTGCTTTCCTGCATTTGATTTTGAGGTTTTTGTGCCCTAACACATGGTCAATTTTTGTATAAGTTCCATGAACCGCTGAGAAAAAAAGTAAACTCCTTTCTGTCTCCATTTAATTTTTTCCAAAGATCTATCATACCTAACTTTTCTAACATTTTGTTTACTTCCTTAATTTATTTTTTATTTATTTTGTGGTTCAATTTATCTAGTACTGAGAGAGGGAGGTTGAGATCCCCCATTTTGCTGTCTATTTCTTCTTGCATCTCTCTGAACTTTTCCTCTAGGAATTTCCATGCTATACCACTTGGGACATATATGTTTAGTATTGATATTGCTTCATTATCTATGGTACCTTTTAGTAAGATATAGTTTTCTTTCTTGTCTCTTTTAATTAGATCTATCTTTGCTTTTACTTGATCTGAGATCAGGATTGCTACCCCTGCTTTTTTTTTTTTTTTTTTTTTTTTGTTCACCTACAACATAATAGATTCTGCTCCAGCCCTTTATCTTCACTCTGTATGTATTATGCTTTAAATGTGTTTCTTGTAAACAGCATATTGTTGTATTCTGGCTTTTAATCCAGTCTGCTATCTGCTTCCGTTTAATGGGAGAGTTCATTCTATTCACATTCACAGTTAAAATAACTAATTCTGTATTTCCTGCCATCTTATTTACCTTAGGTTATGCCTTTCTCTTTCCTATCCCCTTTCCCTCCTCCCTAGTATTTTGTTTTTGTTAACCACTTCCCTCAAACAATCCTTCCCCTTTAGAGCTCCAACCCCCTTTTTACACCTTTCCCCTAATTCTTCTGTTTTCCCTTTTATTAGTCTTTCCCTTTCTTTTCCCCCTTTCCCTCCTATTTCCTTAAAAGATAGGACAAGTTTCTTTGTGATACCAAATCCATCTATTATTCTCTCAGAGCCAAATCTGATGAGAATAAAATTAATACAATGCTCATCCCCTTCCCTTCTTTCCCTCAATTATAATAGGTTTTCTTTGCCTTTACATGTGATGTAATTTCCCTTATATTAACTCCTTTTTCCTCTTCTTCTAGTGTTATTGCTTTCTACCTCTAATTTCTTTTTCATATTATCATAATATCATGATAATTATAATTATAATATCATAATAAAACCAACCCTCATTCTCTAAGTATATCCATAACAAAAATATAGTTCTCAAGAGTTTTTTTTTTTCTTTTTACCTTTTTATGTTTCTCTAGAGTTCTGTGTTTGGAGATCAATTTTTTTGTTTGGTTCTGGTCTTTTCATTAGAAATAGGTGAAATTCACCTATATCATTGAATGTCCATCTTCTTTCCTGAAAGATAATGCTCATTTTAGCTGGATAGCTTATTCTTGGCTGTAATCCCAGTTCCTTTGCTTTTTGGAATATCAGATTCCAGGCCCTTCAATCCTTTAAGGTGGAAGCTGCTAGGTCCTGGGTGATCCTAATTGTGGCTTTTCGGTATTTAAATTGTTTCTTTCTGGCTGCTCGAATTATCTTGGTATGATAGTTCTGAAATTTAGCCATGATATTCCTGGGGATTTAATTTTGGGATTTCTTTCAGGAGGTGATCGGTGGATTGTTTCAATAGTTATTTTATCTTCTGATACTAAAACATCAGGGCAGTTTTTTTTGTTTGTTTGTTTGTTTGTTTGTTTGTTTTGTTTTGTTTTTTGCTGAGGCAATTGAGGTTGTGACTTACCCAGGGTCACACAGCTAGAAAATGTTAAGTGTCTGAGACCAGATTTGAACTCAGGTCCTCCTGACTTCAGGGCTGGTGCTCTATCCACTGTGCCACGAGCCTGCCCTAGGGCAGTTTTCTTTCATGATTTCCTGGAAGATAGTGTCTAGGTTCTTTTTTTTTTCCGTCATGGCTTTCAGGAAGCCCTATAATCCTTAGATTGTCTCTCTTAGATCTATTTTCCAAGTCAGTTGTTTTTCCTAGGAGATATTTCATATTTTCTTCTATCTTTTCATTTTTGTTTTTGTTTTTGTTTGGTTCTTGAAGTCTTGTTGAGTCATTCATTTCCATTTGTTCAATTCTAATTTTTAATGTCTTACTTTTTTCAGTTACTGTTTTTAGCTCTTTTTGCAATTGACCAATTATTTTTTTTGTTCATTGCATTCTTTTTCCATTTTTCCATTGTTTTTGGCAATGACCTCATTTCATTTTCCCATATTTCTTCTAATTCTCTTTTAAGATCCTTTATGCAATCTTCAAAGAAAGCCTTGTGACCTGGGGTCCAGCTTATGCCTCTCTTTGGGCTTTTTCTGGAGTTGCTTTACCTTTAGGGACCTCAGGATTTGAGGTCTGTTCTTCCCTCTCTCCATGAAAGCTGTCTATGGTGAGAATTCTTTTTGGTTTTTTTATTCATTTTTTTTTAAGATGTGAGGTCTGTACAAGGCAAAGGAGGAACAGCTTTAATTTGCTCTGGAGCAGTTCTGCTAGTTGAGTTATTTCAGGTGCTGGGCAGTTCTGCTGATTGATTGATTGCTTTAGGGTGCTGTGTAATGGTAGCTAGGGCTGGTGCTCTTCAGGGGTTCAGTAGTTCACAATCTATCTCCCACAAAAGGCAGATCTTCCAAACTACCTGCTTACAATCAGGACAGATTGGCCCAAGAGGCCCACAGAAGACTCCCAGGTGTGTGAAAGCCACAACTTTCCAACCCCTGCTCCAGCTCCCTGCCCTGGTCTCCCTGTGCTGCAGTCTGGGTTTGGCAGACCACCCTCCTGCCCAATTGAAACAGACCTGTTTTGAAGTTCTTCCAGGGTTATCTTCTTCTAGAAATGTGTTGTACTCCAGATATTGTGGATTCTTTGATTTCAGAACCAGACTAGAGGCTTCATCTGCTGTTGGTTTGAGGGAAGGTTAGAGGAGGTTACAGAGACTCGTGTCTGATCTCTGCTGTCTTGGCTCCACCCCTGGAAGTCCCCAGTAGCATCTTTTTAAAAAGACAAATGGGAAGAAGGACTATTTCAAGAAAGAGTTCTTGACATAATTATAATTAGCAATTCTATAACACTTTAGGGTGGTTTCCAAAATGTTTTACAATTATTATCTCATATGATCTTCATCATAACCCTGGGAGGTAGGTGCTGTTATTATCCCCATTTTACAGATGATTACATTGAGGCAGTTAAAAATTTAGTGTCAGGACCAGGGTCACATAGATGGTAAGCAACTGAGGCTGGATTGGAATTCAAATGTTCCTGACTCCAAGTCCAGATTTCCCTGGCTGCAGGAATAAGACTTAAGGACTGCACACTAAATTTCCAAAGCAGTCCATTTTTACTTCTGGGATTTTGTCCATTATAAATAACTAACAAAAATATACTAATATATCAAAAATCTACAGGACTAATAAATTATAAGAGAAGGAGGGTTAGGAAATTCTGGACCTGTATTTCATAAAAATGAGGGACTTGCAGCATGGACATTCCCTCCATTAATTCTGATTGACAATCCATCACTAACATAGTCTTACAGAATTGCCTTGACCTACTTTTCTAACCCTAGATGCAAAAAAATAAGATACTACATGGGATCTACTACTTTATTATCTTTCTACTTCATCCATAGCTCACGGAAAAAATACCACTGCCCACACCCAGACTCATAACTAATTTGGGAATTGGAGGGCTTTGCCCTGGGATACAAAATTTAAAAATGCAAACATTTAGTTTGGCTAGTCCTTTAACTCATAAGTTCCAACTGCTTTAAAGAATTATGAATGAGTACCACACATGACAATGGAGAACTGTATGATATGCATAAGCAGGGTATAACATTCAGATTCAAAACTGAAGGAAAGAGGAATTCCAAAGAAAAACAGAAACAAAAATTAATTGTATTCTAAGAACAGATTGGCTAGTTGGCATGAATTAGGATTTATTGGTAAATAGTCTAATCACAGCATTAGGAGGATGTAAAGAAGGTCTCCAGCAGATTAGGTGTGCCTTCTATAATAAAGGAGGACCTCCTATTATTAAGGAAAAGAAAGGGACTAATTGATATTCCCTAGAGGCATCAATAGAGACACAGCTTCTGTTGACTCACATTAAAGTGACAGTTGTTCAGGGTACTTTGAATGCTTTGGCAGTTCTGGAAGAAGCTCTTGGTTGCCATAAGCATTGAGACTACAGAAACAGAGCTGTCAAATGCAGTGTATATTATTCTTCCCATCTTAACCTTCTAACTTCACTTAAAAAAAAAGTAGCTATGTATGCATAAATAGTATAGTGGGATCACTATTCCCACCACTCCCACAAGATCATCAGGCAATCAGTCAATAAATATTTTTCAGGTACAAACTTCGGGAGATACAGGGAAAATAATTCTTGTCCTCAAGACAAGATTCTTATTGGGGATAGAAGATAAGTAAATAACTAGGTAGCTGGGGTAAATGTGAGAGACATTTGGGAAGACTTTCTATAGTGGGATGGACATGAGCTACTTCTGAAGAAAGCAAGGGAAACCAAGGGGCAGAAGTGAAGTTGGATAAAGGATATGAACAGCCAGTTTTCAGACAAAGAAATCAAAGCTATCTATAGTCATGTGGGAAAAAATGCTCTAAATCAATGTTTATTAGATTTTTTAAATTTATTATTTACATTAAAACAACTCTGAGATGCTACCTCATATCTATCAGATTGGCTAATACGACAATAAAGGAAAATGATGAATGTTGAAGATGTGGGAAAACTGGGACACTAATGCATTATTGGTGGAGTTGGTGAATTGGTCCCACCATTCTGGAGGACAACTTGGTACTATGCTCAAAAGGCTATAAAATTATGCATACCCTTTGATTTGGCAATATCATTATTAGATCTGTATCCCCAAGAGATCATTTAAGAACATATGTGTGTGAAAATACTTCTAGCAGCTCTTTTAATGGTAGCTAAGAATTGGAAATTGAAGGGAGGATGGTTGAACAAGTTGTGGCATATGATTGTAAATGGAATATTATTGTGCTATAAGAAATGATAAGCAAGATGATTTCAGATAAACTAGGAAAGACTTACATGAACTGATAGAAAGTGACTTGAACAGAACCAGAAGGACATTATATACAGTAACAGCAATATTGTTCAGTGCAGAACTGTGAATGACTTAACTATTCTCAACAATGCAATGATCTAAGATAATACTATCGGACTATTGATGAAATATAATATTTACGTCCAAAGAAAGAACTGAATATAGACTGAAGCTTGCTATTTTTCATATCCTTTCATTCTTTTTCTTTTGTGGGAGTCTTCTTGTAAATAATAATATGAAATGTTTTATGTGAATGCATATCTGATTACTTATCATCTCAAGGAGTGGAAGAGAGGGAGAGAGAGAATTTGGAACCTAAAACTTAAGAAAAAAAATGTTAAAAAATGTTTTAGCACATAATTGTGTGTGGAAGTATATACATATAAAAAAAAGAGCTATTTCATGCCTGGATTGCCATACACAATGGAAAAAAAAAGAACTGAAAACATAGATGATAGATATGGGAAAGAGTCAATGCAAAGGTAAGAGGACCAAAAAAAAAAAAAAGAAAGAAATTCTATGAAAGGAGATGAGCATAATTGTATTGCAGAGGTTTTAAAGGAAAGTAAAGAACAGTATAGGAAAACTAAGAAGTAAAAAAAGGGCCAGAATGTGAAGGGATTTGAATGCCAAATGGAGGATTTCAGATTTGATTTCGTGGTAACAAGAAAAAGCTCAAGTTTATTGAAATGGAGGTGATGTGATCAGACCTACAGTCTAGGAAAATTATTTTAATGTATTTGTAAAGGTGGATTGGATAGGAGAAGAATTCAGGGCTAGAAGACCAATTAGAAAGCTTTTGCAGTGGTCCAAGTTTAAGATCTAGTTGAAAGACCTGAACTGTTACTGAAAAGAAAACAATAAGGAAAAAGGTAAAGAACCTATGTATTCTAAAATATTTATAGCAGCTCTCTTTGTGGTGGTAAGGAAATTGAAATTGTGAGGATGCCTATCAATTGGGGAATAGCCAAATAAGTTGTAGTATATGAAGGTGATGAAATACTATTGTCATTTAAGAAATGATGAACTTGATGATCTTAGTAAAACACAAGATAGACTTGCATGAAATAATGAAGGACAAAATGAATAGTACCAAAAGAATATTGTATACAGTAATAACAATATTGTTTTAAGAACAAGTTTGAGTGAATAAGTCATTTTGATGATTATAAATACCCAAATTAACTATAAGGAGCATATGAAGGAAGATGTTGCCTGCATCCAGAGAAAGAACTGATAAATAAAAGTATGTATAGAATGGTTTTACCTAGATACATTTTTATGCTTTATGAAAGCCTTTTCTAGGTGGAGGGACAAGAAGAGAAGGGAAAAAAGAAATGTATATGATAATTTTATTAATATACTTAGAAGAAATAGCAAATTTTGCATAATAGATTTGCAGTTTCATGTAAAATCATTTTTTTAATATTCTAGTATGTTATGAAAATGCTTGCTTTATTTCTTAAGTTCAGAACAAAATAAAAATTTTTAAAGGGATGTGATATATGAGATATTGTAAAGATTAACTAAGACACTACAAATAATGAAATATTGGGACTAAATATGAATGGTAAGCTAAAAATATAGTGACAGTTGGAAGCTGGATGACAGGAAGGATAGTGGTGTCTTCAGCAGTACTAGAGAAAAATCAGAAAAGAAGAGAATTTCAGGGGAAAGATAATGAATTTTGTTTTAGATATATTGTATTTGTGATTACTATATGATTTCCATTTGAGATGGGCAAAAGACTTTTGGAGATATAAGATTAGAACTCAGAAAGAGATGGACTGGATTTATACATCTGAGAATTCTCTGCAAAGAGTTGATAATTGGACCCTGGAGAGCTGATGAAATCACCAAGTGAGATATTATGGAAAAAAAGAGAAAACAGTCAAGGACAGAGCCTTAGAGGAACCCATGAATGAAGATATGACTTGGATGAAGATCCAACAAAGGAAACTGAGGAAAGGTCTGACAAATAAGAGAAGAACTCAGGAGATTGTAGCACCACTAGAAATTGTATATGTATGCCCAAGGATAGAGGCAAGTAGTAGATACTTGCTGTATCCAGAGTTAAGAAGACCTAAGTTCAAATATGAGCTTAGATACTTACTATCTGGATAATCCTGGGAAGTCAGTTGGCCGATGTTTGCCTTATCCACTGGAAAAGGAAATGGTAAACCACTCCACTCTCTTTGCCAAGAAAACACCATAGACAGTATTGGTGTGTGCTATGGTCCATAAAGAGTAGAACATGACTGAAAGAATAAAAAACAATCCAAGGATACTCACTCTACTATAGATAGATTGAGACAAAGAGATCAATTAGAAAGACATTGCAATAGTCTAGATAAAAGGTGATGAAGACTTGATTTATGGTGGGAACTCAGTTATGAAATGGAGATAATAATAGTGCCCATGTCAACTTGGCTCTTTTTAATAAAGAGGTGTTTCAGGACAATTCCAATAGACTTGAGATGGAGAGAGCCATCTATACCCAGAGAGAGGACTATGAGGACTGAATGTGGATCACGGCATAGTATTTTCACCATTTTTGTTGTTTGCTTGGTTTTTTCTCTTTCTCATTTTTTTTCCTTTTTGATCTAATTTTTCTTGTGCAACATGATAAAGGTAGAAACATGTAAAGTAGAACTGCACATGTTTAACATATATTGGATTACTTATTGTCTAGGGGATGGAGGAGAGGAAAGGGAGGGAGAAAAATTTGGAACACAAAGTTTTCCAAGATGATTGTTGAAAACTATCTTTGTATTTGGAAAAATAAAAAGCTATTTAAAAAATAATAGTACCCATCTCACAGAGTTGTGAGGATCAGATGAGGTAATATTTGTAAAACAGTTAGCATAGTGACTGGCACATAGAAGTTATGGTTAATAAATGATGGTGACATCTTTTATAAGTTATTCTGGGACCTAGTTCTACAAGTAGAGTTCTACTCTAGAGAGTGAGGGAAAGGAATCAAGTGTAAATTGAAGTAAGACAAACCAGTATAACACAGTCCTCAACTCCCAAAGCCAAACCTTCCCTGATGGGAAGCAAGATATAAAACTAGGTAAAGACCTAACCATACCACAATGTTAACACTTCCTACCAGTGTTGTCCTTTTGCAAAAGACTTAACTTCCTGATTCAAGCAAATTCCAATAGACCTGTGATGGAGAGAGCCATGTGCATCCATAGAGAGGACTATGGGGATTGAATGTGAATCACAATATAGTATTTTCACCTTTTTTGTTGCTGTTTGCTTGCTTGCTTGTTTTTTTTTCTTATTTTTTTCCTTTTGGATTTGATTTTTCTTGTCCATCATGATAAATGTGAAAATATGTTTAGAAGAAGTGAGCATGTTTAATCTATATTGATTACTTGCTATCTAGAGGAGGGGGGAAGGAAGGAAGGAAAAAGAAAAATTTGGAACATAAGATTTTGCAAAGGTGAATGTTGAAAATTATCTTTTCATGTATTTTGAAAAGCAAAAAGCTATTACGAAAAATGAATAAAAAAAGATTTCATCTCCCAGTATACTAGATAACTCTATATGCTGATCTGCATTGGGTTTCTTTTTTTTTATCAAAAAATTCTCTATGCCAAATTTCCTACTCAGCAGTTGGCATAGTGTCTGCCATAGTAAACACTCATACATGCTTGTTAAAAGACTGACTATACCAAAGAAATCATAGGTGCAATCCCCAAATAAATTATGTATGCATGCATGCATGCATGTGTGTGTATGTACATATATGTATATTATATATCATCTGACTGTCAAGGCCCAAAGATTTCATTTTCTCCCCAATCTCAACAGAGGAAGCTTTGAAAAGAGTAAGTTTCAATAGGTTTGTTTGGGAAGTAGATAGTGCCTACAACCCTCATGCCATCCCAATGCAAGCAATCAGGGACTGCTGCCAAACTTCATCACAAGCAATTCATTCTCACTAGTCCTTCCTTTTAGAGCAGAAAAGGGAGAAGGAAGTGGGAAAAATAATTTATTTTCTGTGCTAACTGCTTTACAAATGTTATCTGATCCTCACATCAATTCTGTGAGATGAATGTTATTATCTCCATTTTACAGTTGAAGAAATAGAGGTAGACAGTGGTTAAGACTCCCTCCTTTCCTTCCCCCTCTCCAAGATGACAAGCAATGTAACATAGGCTATACATATGCAATCATATAAAACATTTCCACATTAGTCATTCTGTAAAAGAAGAAACAGAATAAAAGAAAAAAAAACAAAGAAAATGAAAATAGTTTATCTCAATCTGGATTCAGAATCCATACTTCTTTCTTTGGATGTGGATAGCATTTTCCACCATGAGTATTTTGGAATTGTTTTGGATCACTGTATTGCTGAAGAAAGCTAAGTCATTCATAGCTGATTATCACACAATGTTGTTGTTACTGTGTACAATGATCTCCTGGTGCTACTTACTTCACTCAGCATCAGTTCATCTAAGTCTTTACAGACTTTTCTGAAATCAGCCTGCCCATCATTTCTTGTAGTACAATAGTATTCCATTATATTCATATACCACAAGTTATTCAGCCATTCCTTAATTGATGGGCATCAACTTAATTTCCAATTCTGTGCTACCCCAAAGAGAGCTTCTGGAAACATTTTTGTATATGTAGGTCTTTCCCTACACACACACACACACACACACACACACTTTTTTTTTATGGTCTCTTTGAGATATGGCCCAGTAGAAATAAGATCAAAGGGTTTGATTGACCTTTGGGCATATGAAGCTGTTTGCTTGATCCACAAAGATACCTTTGACCAGTAGCTTCAACTAACTTTTGATAAAGCACACCTGAACAAAACTTATCACAGATTTAAATCCAGATGAGATCTTAGAGATCATCAAATCCTATACTCTCATTTTACAGAAAAGGACGTTCAGACTGAGAGATTGAGATTCTTGTCTAGGGTCATAGAGTTAGTAAATAAATGTCTGAAGCCAGATCTGAACTGTGATTTTCCTGACCCGAAGCCCAGCACCCCATTCACTAGATCACCAAATGTCAGATTTATTTGGATTTTTTTTACTAGGTAAAAGAGGAGATTCTTTGCCTCCATTGCTCCTTATCCTTAATTACTGAATAGGTGTAGCCTTATTCAAACTGAAACCTGTTGAGGACTTTAGCTTAAAAAGGCCAAGGTCTCCCTTTGCATCCAGGACATTTCCAGTCATCCTGATCTCCATCTGGCCGTTGGATCCAGTTGGCACCGGAGGGAATAGTGAAGCAGGTGTTTTGCACAGCATTCACTTGAATCCAGCTAAAAAGCATCATCTTCCTGATGTCATGGCCCTCTTCAAGAACGAACAACAAAAACAACAATAAGCTTCTCTAACCAGCAGTACACAGAAGCTAGTTCATGAACTTACAGAGGGCAGGAACTGTTGAAAGTCCCAGTCTGCTTCTTATATCCCTTTGTAGAACTCTGATAGCTTCCCAGGGAGTTTCAAGTTATAGTTGGGTTTGTCGGTCAATGTGCACTGAGCAGTAGACTATATGTAGTTAGTACTATCTTGCTCTGTGGGGAGATTCAAAAGAAAGAAAAAGCTGAGGAGATTCATATCCCCTACGTCATGGATTAAAACCTTCAGTACATGATCTTTAAAAAAAAGACTTGATATCTATGCACACACACATATCATGCAGATGTATATGTATTCATACACATTTATATGATTTTTATATTTTGATAGCTATAATTGGTTTTCTTTTGTAATATGCATCTTATATTATGGATTTAAAGACTTCATTCTGAAATGGAGTCCATAAGCTTCATCAGAAGTCAGAACAGCACATGACACAAAAGTGATTAAGAATCTCTGCACTATATACTTGGAATCTAATTAAATAAGAACAAGAAGGTAATAGTGGAAAATTTGCATTTGGAGTCAGAAGACCTGGGTTCAAACTGCTATTTGCAACTTATAGTATCTAAAACATCACTTAACCACTTTATTAGACCTCAGTTTCCTCATCTGTAAGATGAGAGAATTAAAGTCTCTTAAAGGTCTAAATATATAAGCTTGTGATTGCAAGCCTAGACTGTTGGTAAATACTGAACAGGGATACCTACCATTATGTATATCACAAATAGATCAAGGAGGAGGGCAAAGGGGAAGTACAACAATGAAGCAGACTTCATTCTATTTCTCAGTGACATTGGCCCTCATAGTGTTATGGAAAGGCGGCTTGATTTTTTTTGACTTATTTTAAAATTTATTTATTAATTTTTGACATTTTCTTATAAAAGATTTTGATTTCATTTTTTTCCTTCCTCTCTCACTCTTCCACAAGACAGCAATCAATTTGATACAGGCTATACATGTACAACCATATTAAATGCATTTCCACATTAGCAAAGTTGTGAAAGAAGAATCAAAACAAAAGGGAAAAATGAGAAAGAAAAAATAACAAAAGTAAAAATAATATGCTTCAAACTTCATGCAGACTTCATGGTTCTTTTTCTGGAGGTGGATAGCATTTTCTATGATGAATCTTTTAGAATTGTATTAGATCATTGTATTGCTAAGAAGAGAAAAGTTTATCAAAGTTGATCATTCACACAAAATTGCTGTTACTGTGTATAATGTTCTCTTGATTTGGTTCACTTTACTCAGCATCAGTTCATGTAAATCTTTGCAGACTTTTCTAAAATCAGCCTGCTAATCATTTCTTATAGAACAATATTACTTTACATTCATACACAATAACTTATTCCGCCATTCCCCAAATGATAGGCATCCCCTTGATTTTCCATTTTTTTTTGCTACCATAGTAAGAGCTGCTACAATCATTTTTATGCATGTAGGCCCTTTCCCCTTTTTTAAAAATGATGTCTTTGGTATACATGTCTAGTAATGGTATTGCTGGATCAAAGAGCAGCATGGTTTTATAGCCCTTTAAGCACCATTCCAAATTGCTCTCCAGAATGTTGGATCAGGTTCACAACTCCACCAGTTGTCCACTAAAGTCCATTTCCCCACATCCCTTTCAACATTTATCATTTACTTTTCCTGTTATTTTAGCCAATCTGATAAATGGTAAATAATACCTCAGAGTTATTTTACTTTGTCTTTCTCTAATCAATAGTGATGTAGAACTTTTTTTCATATGACTATAGATGACTTTAATTTCTTCATCTTAAAACTGACTTCATATCTTTTGCCCATTTATTCATTGGGGAATGAATTGTATTCTTATAAATTTGACTCAGTTCTACATATATTTTAGAAATGGGGCTTTTATCAGAAATTCTTGCTGTAAAAGTTGTTTTTTTTTTTAACCTTTCTACTTCCGTTCTAATGTTGGTTGCATTGGCTTTGTTTGTGCAAATACTTTTTAATTTAATATAATCAAAATTATCCATCTGCATTTCATAATGTTCTCTGTCTCCTGTTTGGTCATAAATTCTTCCTTTTTCTATAGATCTGACAGGTAATCTATTCCTTGTGCTCCTAATTTGCTTATGCTATTATCCTTTATGTCTCAATCATGAACCCATTTCAACCTTATTTTAATATAGGGAGTGAGATGCTAGTCACTGCCTTGTTTCTGCTAGTTTTTCCCAGCAGTTTTTGTCAAAGAGACCAGAAACTGGTCTCACTGGGTTTATCAAACAGTAGATTACTAACTACTGACTATTATATCTTGACTACTTAATCTATTCACTGATCCGCCACTCTATTTCTTAGCCAGTATCAACTAGTTTTGATGATAGGCAGCTTGATTTGTCATCAGAGGACCTGGCTTCAAATTCCACTTACTGTTGCCCTCCAATTGCCATACCAGTATAACCTTGGGTAAACTGCTTAACTTCTTTGATTCTCCAATTTTAAATCTATGATCCTATGCTTCATAGCCCCAAATATCTCCACTGGGAATACAGACCAGAACAATGTGAAATAAATTCTAATTATTGGTACCCATTTCTTTTCTTTTATCTTCTCCCCTTAAATGCAGCTGCTTCAGGAGGCAGGAAGGAAAGCTTCCCTCTGACTTCCCTTCACTGCTTACATCTTCTCCTTACTTTTAATTCCAGAGCAGAGTATCCATTAATGAAATGTTCTAAGAATAAAAGAGACTTACTTGTATGTTTTAGTTTTATTCAGCCAGATGCCTGAGATCATAGCCCCAACCCTTCCTAAGAAGATGGTGGTCAGACCTATTTTGCTAGCATTCATTTCTTTACCCTGGGACACACACACACTCAGATCCAGCCAGGGGCAGGATATAGGTCAAAGGATTGTAAGGCTAAAGACACAGAAATAAATAATCTCCTCCATTAGAAAGCCAGCTTCTCAGAAAAGCTACCAGTTTGCTAAGCAGAGGCAAGAGATAGATTTCTCGATTTTCATGTTGTTCCAACAGCAAATGTTTGATGCAGCAAAAATAGTGACTATATCCCTTCTTTTTAAGAAGAGATGTTCCTTATGTACCAACATTTAGGTCTCCATTCCCAGAATTCACTGGTCCTACCTTAATTATGAAGAAATGCAAGTATGTGTGGAGAAGATGCTAACTTGCTCATCAACCACTCCACATACAACATCCTTTGGATAAATGTCTTATTGGTTATTTGAGGATCAGTGAGAGATTCAGAAATGTTGATATAATACAGAAAGCACTGACATTCAACCCTATAGAAGAAGGGGGGAAGTATTAGGTCACATACTTTCTTTGCAGCAATTGTTGACATAGGAGACAAGAAATCTCATTGTCATTTCCATGCCTCTTGAAATCCTTGAAGAGCCCTTGCCTGGGAATTCAAGAATTTAGACTGGAGTCTAGATTCTGACATATTGTTGTATGATTAGGGTGGGGGTGGGGAATCTCAAAGCCTCTGTGAATCTCAGTTTTCTTGTATCTAAAATGGGGAATAATAATATTCCAGATCCAAAAGACCTTCTCTTCACTCAGTTCCCACACCAGTTCAGCTCCTTATCACCTCACATCTGGATTTTTACAATAACCTTCTCACTGATCATCCTGCAGGCATTTCTCCCCTCTTCAATTCCTCCTTTATACATCTTCCATAATCAGGTTTTCTTAAATCACAAGTCTGGCTATGTCACCCACTTGTTTAAGAAACTGTTGTGCTTTCTTATTGCCTCTAGGATAGATAAATACAAATTCCTCGAAGCACTCTACATTCTATCTGTACTGACCTTTTTGAAGGTCCCATTGTACAGTTGTTCCATGTCCCATTTGCACAAGTTTCCACTGACACTGCCATCTACCTGTAATGGGACTTCAGCGCTTCATTTCCCTTTGGTTTTTCTTGCATGAAACTCACCTCCCAACTACCATTTTCACCAGCTGTCTCCTTTTTTGAAATATTCTCCCTCTCTCTTCCTCCAAGCTTCTCTGGTTTGCTTCAGGTATCAACTAATGTCCTATCTTCTGCAAAAAAGACTTTCTGAATTCTCCCTAATTTTAAGGCTTTCCTCTGAGATCTTTCACCCTATGCCTCCCCTCCCCACATTTATTCTATACATAGCTTGCTTGTATATAGTTGTTTGCATGTTGTTGTTCCATTAAACTGTGAATTCCTTGAAAGCAAAGAATGCTGTTCTGTCTTTCTTCATAACCCAGCTCTTAGCACAGTGCCAGGAATATAATAAATATTTAGTAAATGCTATTAGCCTCATTTCTGCTCTGTTATCAATTAAAAGGTCTGTTCAATATCACCTTGAAACCTAATTCTGAGGTAAAATAAGATCAAGAAGTAACTCATTTTGAATTAGTCTCGTTCCCTTTGAATTGTGAATTCACTGTAGCAATTTCAACATACAAAACCTAAGAAGTTTATATCAGAAACTGTGAACTTCTGTTGTATAGTTTTTAAGTATATTTATGTAAATTTGACAAGGCCACAACTATATTCTTCTATTTGTGGTTCTTTTCTGTACTTCTGTTTTTCTTGTTCTTTGGGGAAAAAAATTTGATGCTTTTTTTCATATTTGTCACTATTTACTAAACTATACTCTCTTCTTCTAAATAGAGACTCTCTTATAATATTTATGGTTATGTTGAAATTGTATCTTGTTTTGGTTCCTTCAACTACCCCACCAGTTAGCATAATAAATATATATATGAGTAATCAATTTACTAGTTTGACAGCAAGTTAATAATAAATAGGAAACAGAAATTAAGAGTATAAAGCCACTTTTAAAACCTGGCTCCTACATTAATTAATGCCACATCCAGAAACTGTGCTAAATTAGAAGTGAGCTAATTCCCAATATAATGACCCCTCTGTCCCAATAACAGCCCCTTGTTCTGTAAACTAAAGATAAAACCAAAAAAATAAAATTATATTGATAAGAAATTCCCCAAATTGGCAATGATAATTTTCAAATAATATTAATATGGTGGGGTAGCTAGGTGGTACGATAGAAAGAGCACCAGGTCTGGAGTCAGGAGGATCTGAGCTACATCCAGGACCATCTCCAGTCTTCCGGATCTCTGTCTGGCCACTGGACCCAGATGGCTCTGGAGGGGAAAGGGAGGCAGGTGAATTTGTCCAGCCCTCCCTCACTTAAATCCAACTAACTTGCATTTCAGGGCATCACCTCCCTGATGTCATGGTCCTCTTGAAGAACAAAGGACATACAAAAACAACAATCTCTGGGTGAGTATCAAAGAATCAGACTTGTTTGTCTACATCCAACACAGAACCCCATTGGTAATCCCCTGGCTTTAAACAGTAAACTGAATTTACAGGTTGGGACTATTTGTTCATATAATCACACCTCACAGTGGGCAAGCAGGGTTGTGAGAGAAAAACAAAGGCAGATGAACTTTGTGCCCCATCTTGGGCAGTTGGTTCCTAACAGAACAATAGTCAAGAAAACAAACACATTTATCTTTAGAATGCTGATGAAAGGAGCAATCTAATGTGGTTAAGGGAATCTTCAGAAAGTACTTAAAACGATGCCCTGTTTAGGTACCCACTTAGAACTCTACAGCATCTTTGACTAATAGCAATCTATTTTTTGATGAATGCTTCCAAAGACAGGGAATGCTTTAAGGCAACTTATTGCAATTTCAAACAGCTCTAATTCTTAGGAAATGTGTTCTTAAATTGATCTGAAAAAATCTTCTCTGAAAGGAAAGAAAGCAAAGAAGGGAAGGAAAAAAACAAACAAATAAGCAAAACAAGCCCTTATTAAGCATTCATTGTGTGCCAGATGCATTGTGCTAATCACTTTATAAATATTGGTTCTTTTTTTTGTCACATATCTTAATCAGTAGGTAAGTTTGTTTATAGTTAGAAAGCAAAAAAGTTGGGAATTTGGGACTACTGTCCAGACTTACTTTCAGTCCAGAAGAACTTGGTAATCATCTCCCCAGTGATTTCCTGAATCTTTAGAGACTGGTTGTCCAGGATTTGTAAGTGTCACTTTAATCCCCTCCACTAAGTCTATTCAGTATGATCCCATTTCTATGTGTGACCTTTGGGTTCCAGGAAAGGCCTGTTGAAACATAAAAAGATCCCCTTCCCAGCTTCATTTAGGGTAAAGGAAAGAAAATGATTCACTCCAAACCTACAACTATGTGTTCCGTGTTCAATGCAGGGATGTTATTCTAAGCATGATTCTGACATGTAGATTCAGTTAGATCTACAATTAAGGGTCCCTTCATTTAGGGGGACAAAATTAACACTTGTACTTAGGGTATTCTTTTGACAGAGGCCAATACAGGAAATTGTTTCACTTAACTCTGAGTAATTATTACAAAGGCTTTGTTTTTCCTGTCTCCCTTCCCATTGGCAGTGAGGAAATAGAAGGGACAAAAAAAAAAAGTCTTGACATTGAGGTGGGGGTGGGGGAGTAGGAAGATATTATTAATTAAAAAAAAACATTCTCTGAGATTTATAGTTGTCCCTGTATTCTTGTCTTTGGATTTTCTTAAAAAACATAAAACAGAACAAATCTTCCTTAATTATAAAGAACAAAAAATATTAAAATTCTTTCCTCAGAACAAAGAGAATGTGAAAAATGCTAAGGAGTTTCCCTAAGAAGGGAGAGAGATGAAGAAACTAAGACTCAGAGAGATGAATGATTAGTTCCTAAGTGACAGTCACAACTCAAATCCAAGTCTCAGCTCTCTTGGATCAGTGCTCTTTATATGATATACACTTAACCTTGACCTTTACCCCAGAAATTCTCCTTCTGATTATCAGATGGGAATCAATAAAAGGATTACTTCCCTATTGGAAAAAAGTTGAAGCTGAGAAATCTGATTTCTAGTTACAAAACTCAGACTAGTGTTAATCTACAGACATACCTCATTTTATTGTGCTTCATTTCCTTATGCTTTGCAGATATTAGTATTCTTTTTTATTAATGTTTTTTTAAACAAATTGAAAGTTTGTGACAATCCTTTGTGAAGCAAAGTCTATGGGTGCCATTTTCCCAACAGCATGTACTTACGTCATATCTCTGTCAAATTTTGGTAATTCAATGTTTCAAAATTTTTATTATTATTATATCTATTATGATGATTTTAAATCAATGATCTTTGATGTTACTATTGTAATTGCTTTTGGGATGCCACAAACCTTGCTCATATAAGATAGTGAACTTAATAAATAAATGTTACATGTGTTCTGACTGTTCCACCAATCTACCATTCCTGTTTTTTTAACCTCTTCTCAACCCTTCTTATTTCCTAAGACACAACAAAACTGAAATTAAGCCAATTAATAGCCCTCCAGTGATTTCTAAGTGTTCAAGTGAGTCAATCAATTACAGTAAACTTCATTATTGTCTTCTTTTAATAAATTGCCACAGCCTAACTTCACTTCCCTAATCAGTCAGCAGTCATCAACACGGAGACAAGACCCTTTTCTAGCAAAAAAGATTATGACTCACAGAAGCTTAGTATTTTTTTGGGGGGGGGCAATAAAGTTTTTTTTTTAATACTAATGTGGAAATATGTTTAAAATGATTGTACATGTTATAGCATATCAGATTGCTTTTTCTTTTGGAGAGGAAGAAAGTAAGAGAGGAAGGGATAAAAAAAATTGGAGCTCAAACTCTTACAAAAATGATTGGTTTTAGATGACACAGTGGATAGAGTACTGGCCCTGAAATCAGGAGCATCTGAGTTCAAATATGACCTCAGACACTTAATACTTACTATTGTGTGACAACTCACTTAACTCCAATTGCCTTGCAAAAAATAATTAACTTAAAAATTAAAAATGAATGTTTAAAACAATCTTTACATGGTTACAATTGTTATGTTATATGTTTGCAATTGGAAGAAATAAAATACTATTGAATTAAAAAAAGTAAAGTATTGATCAATAATTTCATCTAAGAAAATGATAATAATGAGACAACATACCAAAATTAATGGGATGCAGCCAAAGCAGTTCTTAGGGGAAATTTTGTATCTCTGGATATTTACTTGAATAAAATAATCAAAGAAGAAATCAATGAATTGGCAACTAAAGAGATCAATGCAACTAAAAAATCTAGAAAAAAAATTAAAAGTTCCCAATTAAATACCAAATTTGAAATTCTGAAAATAAAAGGGGAGATTAATAACGTGAAAGCAAAAAAAAACCTATTGAACTAACAAACAAAACTAAGAGTTGGTTTTATGAAAAAACCCAACAAAATAGAAAAAGCAAGAATTTTTCAATTATAGTATGTACATTTTTAGAGATAATACTATTGCACCCTTAATAATCTAGGGTATAATGTAAAAAAAACATAACTTTTACATGTACTTAGAAACCAAAAAAAAAAAATCGTTTGACTCATTTTATTGTGAGACTCACTTTATTGTGATATTTGCTTTATTGCAGTAATCTGAAGCCCACAATATTGCCAAGATGTGTTTTTAAATAGAGCATAATCCAGATTAATTTAATACCCTTAGTTTAATTCTAGACATCTAAGGCAAATGCTAATAAATATTTACCTTTAACAATCATAAAAATCAAAAAAGCAATTTCAGAAATTAATAAGTAAAGATGATCTGGAAGTAAGACAAGAGGTCCTAGGTGATTATTTGTAGGAGATTTTGCAGAGGAAGTTAACAAATCAGGTTGACTTTGGACTAAATGATTTCTAAAACTTTAGAATTCTATGAATATTGCCCTTTTCTAACAGAGAGGCTCATATTTACTTCCTATTTAAAAAGTTAAGCAGATGAATTGAGAGAGATTCAAAGGTATAGGATTGAAGGTAACTAGAAGACATCCTTCCCAAAAGGAGATAATGTCAGAAAGTCATGCTTTCAAACGACCAACAGGATGATTTCAGAGAGCCCTGGAGAGACTTGCATGAACTGATGCTGAGTGAAATGAGCAGAACCAGGAGATCATTATACACAACAACAATAATATTATATGATGATCAACTCTGAAGGACATGGTTCTCTTCAACAATGAAATGTTTCAAACCAGTTCCAATTGTTCAGTGAAGAAAACCATATACACCCAGAGAGAGGTATACGAAATGATCACAACATAACATTTTCATGCTCTCTATTGATGTTTGCTTGCATTGTGTTGCCTTTCTCTGATTTTCTTTTTTTTTTCTCGTAGATAGGATTTTTCTTGCATAACTTGTCAAGTATTTCAACATTATTAACATGTAGTGGACTTCCTGCCATCTAGGGGAGGGGAGGGGACTGAGGGGAAAATTTGTAACGGAAAGCTTTGTAAGGATCAATGCTGAGGAACTAACCCATACATATGTTATGCAAATAAAAAGTTTTAATAAAAAAAATAAAAATAGTTTGTGAAACCCTGAGGAAAAAAAAAAGTCATGCTTTCAAAAAATAGAGATTTTGCCTTGCAGAGATAGGTAACCTTATGTGATTCCTGGTACCTCATATTTGTTTTTTTGCTTCTACGACTCAGTGTCATCATTAACAAGGGGAAAGGCATTATTAAAGTAGGTTAAGTCCTAATGAACTAGTTTTATATTGAAGGGGAAGATGGTGTAAGGCAGGCAAAGTTTCTAAAACACTTGTTGCCATAAGGTAGGGTGCAAGTAGATTCTTTTATAGGAGAAAAATAACTTCAGTGGTTGACATCATAAGTTGGCCTTCCACTTGGATACAATAACTATGGAGCATGATAATTTTTGTTAATGTAATGAATTTGACAAATGCTTCTGCATTAAAGGTCTACTTAAGGATAACAAAATGGGCATGCAATCCTATTCGTGCCTCTCCCTCAGGGAATAGCTTAACTTCTCAATTGTTTAGAGTAATTCAGGTGGCCTTTTAAAGGTCAGGTATTGTCTGAGGCAATACTGATTCAATGATTAAAACTAGGCAAGACATTCTCCAATTGATAAATGGTCAAAGGATATGAACAGACAATTTTCAGATGAAGAAATTAAAACTATTTCTAGTCATATGAAAAGGTGCTCCAAATCACTACTGATCAGAGAAATGCAAATTAAGACAATTCTGAAGTACTACTACACACCTGTCAGATTGGCTAAGATGACAGGAAAAGATAATGATGGATGCTGGAGGGGATGTGGGAAACCTGGGACACTGATACATTGTTGGTGGAACTGTGAACGGATCCAACCATTCTGAAGAGCAATTTGGAACTATGCTCAAAAAGTTATCAAACTGTGTATACCCTTTGACCTAGCAGTGTTTCAATTGGGCCTATATCCCAAAGAGGTCATAAAGGAAGGAAAGGGCCCCACATGTGCAAGAATGTTTGTGGCAGCCCTTTTTGTAGTGGCTAGAAACTGGAAACTGAATAGATGCCCATCAATTGGTGAGTGGATGAACAAATTATGGTATATGAATATTATGGAATATTATTGTTCTGTAAGAAATGACCAGCAGGACGATTTCAGAGAGGCCTGGAGAGACTTGCATGAACTGATGCTGAGTGAAATGAGCAGAACCAGGAGATCATTATACATGGCAACATCAATATTTTAGGATGATCAATTCTGATGAATGTGACTCTCTCCACATTCAGAGAGAGGATTTTGGGAACTGAATGGGGATCACAACATAACATTCTCACTCTTTTTGTTGTTGTTCACTTGCATTTTGTTTTCTTACTCATTTACTTTCTTTTTTTTTTTGATCTGATTTTTCTTGTGTAGTAAAAGAATTGTATAAATATGTTTACACATATTGGATTTAACATATATTTTAACATGTTTAACATATATTGGATTGCTCACCATCTAGGGGATGGGGGTGGGGAAGGAGGAGAAAATCTGAAACACAAGGCTATGCAAGGGTCAGTGCTGTCAAATTATCCATACACATGTTTTAAAAGTAAAAAGTTTTATTAAAAAATTAAATTAAAATAAAAGGGAAGTATGATAAAAAAAAAAGACTAGGCAAGAAATGAGGGAAAGAATGTGAGAGGGGAAGACCCTTAAAGTTTATGGCCAGAAACAGAAACAATTGCTATTTACTTCCTCTCTGGGTCACCAAGACCAAAATAATGATTGAAATGGGGTTTGGGATAGGTCCTAATGCTAGTCATAGAGTCCCACATCATTGAAGGAGGAAAGAATTTTAATTAATGAAGATTGTCAAAGCTAGGAGAAACCTTAACATAGAAAATATTAGAGCTAGGAGGGCCTTTCAACATAGAAGGTCAGAGCAAGGAGGGACTGAGAATATTTAATATCATTTGTAATATCATTAATATCATTGTCCAGAAGTTTCTTACAATAAGGAATGTCAAAGCTGGAAAGGAGAATAAAGATCATCTATGCTAACCCCTCATTTTACAGATAAAGAAACATAAAAGAAGGGAGGGAATGTGACTTTCCCAAAAGGGATGTTTTTGGCCCAAATTCAACCCAAATATATCTCTTTTGGGTAAATCACTCTCACATAATTTTCTTTGTGACCAACAACACATTTCTTTGAGACAGGTTACAGCAACAGAACAAAAATTCTTTCCTTTGAGCAAAACGGATTGGAGGACTGAGCTCTCTTGCCAACCCACAAAATATAGTTAGGGTTAAGAAACACTGGCATGGGCACATAGTGCTGTTTATAGGGAATGGGGGTGTAGAAGTGCTAGAACTCCAAACACATTGGGATTCCTAGATACTCCCTATATGGGCCACAAAATGTTGTGGTTTGTGGGTTGAACTCCAAAATATAGTGGGGTTTGGGAACCAGTGTTACAAGATGTCTCAAAAGAATTTGTAGGTTTAGACCACCTCCAAACCAAGAGACAAAGGATTTTATGCTTCTGACAGTGGGCTAATTTTCAAAAGGAGTTTTAAGCGTTAACAAAGGGAAGAAAGATGAGGGCTAAGTTCCCTAGTGGAGCTCAACATCATCAAGGAGAAAGATACCATTAGGGAGGGTTAAATTCCTAATGAACTAGCTATAGCAAGGAGAAAGATTTTATAAGGCAAGAAAATTTAAAAAAAAAAAATTCCTAAAGAACTTGTTGCCATAAGGTGGGCAGTTCCTAACGAAAATGTAAAGAAGGGAGAGAGGATACCAATAGGTTCTTTTATAAGAGAAAAATAACCTCAGAGGTTGATAGCACAACTTGGCCTTCTGATTTGGATACAATAATTGTGGGGCCATGATGATTTTGTGAATGTGAAGAATTCAAAAAGAAGGTGCACTTAAGGATAACAAAAAGCCCATTTAAGGACAGATATAAAAAAGGACTTTTCTCCTCCTTGCTTGCCTTAGGGAATAGTTTAGATAGTAATTCAGGTCCTCTCCTTTTTATGCTTCACCCTATGACCTATCCAGCTACCAAGAACTTGTGGATTTTTTGCTGGGGTCTAATTCACCTTATCACTATGAATTTAGAAGAGATAAAGAATGCTGTGCTTGTCAAGCATATACAATTGAGCCCAAGGGAAAGAGCTGATAGGGAGCCCAAGAGCTCAAGGGAAAAAGCGGCAATCCTCTCCTAGGATGAAGATCTATGACACTGAAACAAGTCTGAACAACTTCCCATCCCAGCTCACCACCCTCATGTCCACGGAAAATTGCTTAAAACCCTAATTGGAATTCCACATTTCCCAAGTCCAGAAGCCTCTGGGTGAACTCCCAGATAGACAGATTGCACAATAGAATGTCAAAAGCAATGGACTAAATACTACTTGACTTAGATTTGAGTTGACCTTGCTGTGTCATCAGGGAGCAATTGCTTTATCTCTCCAGGCCTCAATTTTCTTATCTGCAAAATGGACTGAATCAAATGATCTCTAGCTTCCTTTCAGGTACAAATCTGCATGATGCCATAAATTCCCCTCAAATGAATTACCTTAAATTTGGGCAGGATTCCATACTTTAAAGAATTCTTATCACAAATAAGAGCTTGGAAGAATCTTACAGAGTTTGTATAGTTCAATTCCCTCATTTTACAGATGAAGTTATGGATAAAAGAGGAGAAGCAAGGTGCTCCAGAACACCACACATTATAAATAGGAAAATTTAGCTTTGAACAGGAGTCCTCTGAACTCAAAGTCATCATTCTTCACTGTACCACACAGCAATGAAGTAAAACAGAAAGCAGCGGATTCTGATCTGAATTCTAATCTGGACTCTGCCTCCTACTATTTATGAAACTATGGGTACATTATGTAATATCTCTGAACTTCATTTTTCCTTGGAAAATATGGGGTTAACATTCTGGAGAGCAATTTGGAGCTATGCTCAAAAAGTTATCAAACTGTGCATACCCTTTGACCCAGCAGTGTTTCAACTGAGCCTATATCCCAAAGAGATCATAAAGGAGGGAAAGGGCCCCACATGTGCAAGAATGTTTGTGGCAGCCCTTTTTGTAATGGCTAGAAACTGGAAACTGAAGGGATGCCCATCAATTGGAGAGTAGCTGAATAAATTATGGTATATGAATGTTATGGAATATTATTGTTCTGTGAGAAACAAGCAGCAGGACAATTTCAGAGAGGCCTGGAGAGACTTGCATGAACTGATGCTGAGTGAAGTGAGCAGAACCAGGAGATCATTATACATGGCAACAACAAGACTATATGATGATCAATTCTGATGGACATGGTTCTCTTCAGAAATGAAATGTTTCAAACCAGTTCCAGGTGTTCAGTGATGAAGAAAGCCATATACACCCAGAGAGAGGCCTATGGGATCTGAGGGTGGACCACAACATAGCATTTTCATGCTCTCTATTGATGTTTGCTTGCATTATGTTTCCCTTCTCAGGTTTTGTTTTGTTTTGTTTTTTTCTTGTAGATCCAATTTTTCTTGTACAGCAAGATAACTGTATAAATATGTATACACATAAAAAATTAAATAAAAGATAAATAAGTTAACTTAAAAAAAAGAAAATATGGGGTTGAAGTTGACAGTAATTAGCTCCTCAGTTTTAAATCTACAGCTGTTATTCTGTGACTATAAATATTGCCATAATCATGACAAGCAACAAGGATCCTTTCCTTTTTAAAATCCTCTAGTTTTAGGTATGAAGGAGCTCCTGATGATGAATGCTCCTTTGGAATGAGCAGCTCTCTTCTGCAGCTTCAGGCACATATATGACCAGGGGCTTGGAGTTTAGGTATAGGAAGGGCTAGTGGAGGACTTGAGCTTGAGTGCTGGGCCTGATGTGACAATAACAAAAACACTGCAGTGATCCTTCAATGGTCGCCTTATCTCCATCCAGCTCCAGCTGTGACAGCTCCCAGAAGTCTGGCCAAAAGCTTTTAAGGTTGCAGACCCCCTGCCTGCAGCTTACAATTTGGCCCAGCTGGAGTCCCCTCTATCCACTCGCCCCTTAAAACAACAATAATCTCTAGACCTTAATACAATCAAGTATTTTAAAACTGGGAGAAAACTTGGAGAAAATTTATTTCAAATTGAGAAAGCCAGGTTCCGAAATACTTATTCCTTCCCCTTGTACACTACACACATAGCAGGTGGTTAGTGATGGTGACCATCCCTAACCACCTGCTATGTGTGTAGTGTACAAGGGGAAGGAATAAGTATTTTATATAATACCAACTATGTGCCAGGGCAACCAAGTGCTACAGTGAATAGAATACTGGTCTTGGACAGAAGACCTGAATTCATATTTGACCTCAGATACTCACCATATGATCCTGGACAAGCCACTTAACTGCTTTAGTTTCCTCCTCTGTAAGATGAGCTGGAGAAGAAAATGGCAAAACACTCTAGAATCTTTGCCAAGAAAACCCTAAATGGGGTCAAGAAGAGTCAGACATGACTGAGCCAACTGTACAATAACTAAGTGTTTAGTCATTTACAAATTATTATCCCATTTAATCCTCACAACCATGTGAGAAAAATGTTATTATTGTACCCATTTTAAAGTTGAGGAGACTGAGGTAAACAGAAGTGACTTGCTCATAAACATAAGTTAGTAAGTATCCAAGACTGGATTTGAATTCAGGTCTTCCTCTCTCTAAGCCCAGGGTTCTACCCACTGTGCCACCCAGTTGTATGCACACACACTCTCTCCCTCCCTCCTTCTTTCCCTCCTTCCTTTCCTCCCTTTCTCTCTCTCTCTCTCTCTCTCTCTCTCTCTCTCTCTCCATACACACATACATATATATGTATAGGTGTACACACACATACACACCTCTATATGCATACATGTGTGTACATATGTACGTGTGTGTGATGAGGTCCTGGGTAACTAGGCAGGTATTAGAAGAGAAGAGCTGAAACGCTGATAGGATTATGATACTGCCTGGGGTAAGTAGGAAGGCACAGAAAAGATGCTTTCGCCCTATGTAAGCCTTTGTTCAAGGGGACGGTTCAGCACAGTCTCCCTCCCCCACGTGGGGGGAGTGGTCTCTAGAAATCTCACCTTTACTTATCCAATCAGAAAGCCGAGTTATGACGTCAAGCCCCTGAGGTTTTATTTCCCTATAAAGCATCCGTCCATGGTACAGATCTTTTCTGGAACCTCTTGGGGTTAGCCCCACCTGGTGTCCTGCCTCAAGGTGCCTTTCTTCTCCCCTCCTTCATCTCCCCCATCGTTTCAGGGTCTTTCTCCTTGTTCTAGCTAATTCTTTTAGAGTGCTAAATCCCTTTTACGGTTAGCCCGCCAGTCAATGGGGTGATCCCCTTATGGATGTAGTCTGCCAGTCGTACTCCCACTTCATGGCATATCCCCCTTAATGGCAACTTTCTTCTAATTATCGTGAGTTCCACTAGGGAACTTGTCTTTCTAATTGTTCATTGTTAAAACTAACCCCTGGGACAGCTAGGTGGCACAGTGGATAGAGCACCAGCCCTGAAGTCAGGAGGACCTGAGTTCTAATCTGGTCTCAGACACGTAATGCTCCCTAGCTGTGTGACCTTGGGCAAGTCACTTAACCCCAATTGCCTCAGCAAAAAAAAACAAACTAACCCCTGTGTGTTAATTTACATAATAAATAGTACTTCTTTCTATCTTTGATAAGTATCTTGTCATGATTGTTCCATGTCATGAACTGAATCTTTATAATGCTATTTTTATATAATATGCTTTTTTTTCCAATTGATTGTTCTCCTGAAACTATTTCTATTTTGCCACTCTTGTTACCTATTTTACTTCCTCATAAATGGTGATATCATATGTATGCCCATATAAACATGGGTGTGCGCCCGTACCCTTACAGGTTATCCCATCCATAGTTCTCCTTGTATTGAGGAGGAAGCTAAAACCCAAAAAAGTCAATTGTCTTACAACCAGAGTGTTCATTGTTCTTGAGATCTAAAGGTCCTCAAAGGTCATACTGTACAATTTCTTCGTTTCACAAATGGGGAAACTGAGGTATATATTGTGCAATGCTTGAGATGCCCTCACACACACACTGTAGAGCAATATGTGAAGTAACCTCAATTATCACTGATTTCATTCCCCTTGGATTCAATGGCCCTGCCTCTGATCCTTTACGCCCTTGTGGGGGCTACTGAACCTCAGCACTGGCAACAACGATAAGGTCCTAGAACTCCCATTGCCGCCTGTAGCCCCTCTCCCTGACAGATGGCTATGAGAATTCACTCCAAACTCTGCCCTTTGATGCCTGTGCCCAGTTCTGAGCACCTGTCTCTGACTCCTGTCCTTGTCTCCTGGCATTTCCCTGGCTACCTGCCCAGGCCTATCCAGGGGTCACCCAGGACTTCTACGTCACTTGAGACAGTAAGTGGCGAAATGAAAATAATGTCTCATAATGCTGAGAAAGCTATTTCAAACCTTCATTGCTTGAGGACCATCTGTAGGACTAGAGGCAGTATCTGCAGCAGATGTAAACAAAAACACGAGAAACAAACACTCTTTACTGGCAGTTCAATTCAATAAATATTTATTAAACATTTACTATATGCCAGATACTGTGCTAAGTGCTGAACAAAGTGGAGAGATATTTTAGTTAATGTTTCCAATGTTCAAATAAAGCTCTGAACTGTTTTTATTCGAAAAAATAGGATAGAAAAGTTAAGCTATAATAATAAGTAGCATTTATGTCACCTATTGTGCACTAGGTGCTTTGCAAATATTATCTCATTTGACCCTCACAACATCTCTGGAAGCTAAATACTTTTATTAACCTCATTTTACAGATAAGGAAATTGAAGCAAATATAGGTTAAATGACTTACCAAGATCACATAGCTAATAAGTAACTGGGATTGGATTTGAACTCATCTTCATGACTACAGGTCCAGGATTCAACCCACTGCTATCATCTGGATGCAAGTACTGCCCTTCTGAAGGTTCAACAGAGGTTGATTTAAAGACATTTTGATATACAGTATTTAAAACACTTTATTTGTGTTTAAAACACTGAGCTCAATTACTTGAATTGAGAAGTCCATATCCCTAATTTTTTTAAACATTGGATTAAAATTTTTTCCAATTTCTTGTTTTGTTAAGTATTCTTCATTAAGTTTTTAAGGTGTACTGTCAATGAGGATCTGGAATATATGAAATGGCATGTTTTGTAAATTTCAACATTCATTGTAATCCTATGTGCTACATCTTTTTAAAATTTTAACAAAATATGCCATTAGGGAAGAATTATTAGGGTCTTTAGAAATGAAATTGTTAAATCAGTAATGTACACTTTGGTGTTTATTTGTTCATTGTGTTTTTTGTTTTCTTCAAAATCTATGCATTGCTATTTAAAAATATTTTTTTCACTTAGTAGTATTTTATTTCTTTCAATTATGGGTAAATATAGTTTTCAATATTCACCTTTTTTTCCCCCGAGGCAATTGGGGTTAAGTGACTTGCCCAGGGTCACACAGCTAGGATGTGTTAAATGTCTGAGGCTAGATTTGGACTCAGTTCCTCCTGACTTCAGGGCTGGTGCTCTATCCACTGCGCCATCTAGCTGCCCCTCAATATTCACTTTTATAAGATTTTGAGTTCTAATTTTTTTCTCCCTTCCTTTCCTCTCTCCCCTAAGATAGCAAGCAGTCTGATATAAGTTTTATATATATATATATGTGTATATATATATATATATATACACATACGTATATATATACACACACACATATATATATACAATCATATTAAATTTAATATTTTCATTTTGGTCGTGTTATCAAAGAAAAATCAAAACAATAGGGAAGAACATGAAAAAGAAAGAACAAAAAACAACAACAAAAAAAATGAAACTACTATGCTGCTATCTACATTCAATCTCCATAGTTCTTTCCTGGATGCAAATGGTATTCTCCATCCCAAATCTATTGAAATGACTTGGATCATTGTATTGCTGAGAAGAGGTAAGGCTGTCATAATTGATCATCACACAATCTTGCTTTTACTGTGTACAGTGAATATATTGTTCTTTAGATGACATTAGCAATACTGGTATTGTAACTATTCCTGGTTGTTTGTTGTTGTTGTTGTTGTTTTTGGTTTTGGTTTTGTTTTTTTTTTTGTTTTTTTTGGCTGCCCTCCAGAAAAGCATATAATGTTTAACAATAAATTAATAAAGAAATGCTTCCTTTCTACTAAAAAAAAAACCCAAGAAAAAAGAGTTGCTAGGGTAGTTAAAGATTAAGTGACTTCTCCATGGTCACTCAAATAGCATTTATCAGTGGCAGAATATACACCCAGTTTTTCTTTTTCTTTTTTTTATTTATTAATACTTTTTATTTGCAAAACATATGTATGGGTAATTCCTAAACATTAACCCTTACAAAGCTTTCTGTTACAAATTTTTCCCCCCCTACTCCCCACCCCTCCCCTAGATGGCAGGATATCCACTACATGATAATTATGTTAGAATACTTAAGAAATCGAATATATGTATAGTTATTGCCACATCATTTTTTTGTTCAGGAGAAATCGTATCTATAAGAAAGAATAATCCAATAAAGGAAATACAATGCAAGCAAACCTCAATAGAGAACATGAAGATGTTATGTTGTGGTCCACATTTCACATCCCTCTCTCTGGGTGTATATGGATTTCTTCACTGAACAATTGGAACTGGTTTGAAGCATTTCATTGTTGAAGAGAGTCATGTCCCTTAGAATTGATCCTCATATAGTATTGTTGCCGTGTATAATGATCTCCTGGTTCTGCTCGTTTCACTCAGCATCAGTTCATGCAAGTCTCTCCAGGCCTCTCTGAAATCGTCCTGCTGGTCGTTTCTCACAGAGCAATAATATTCCATAACATTCATATACCATAATTTATTCAGCCACTCTCCAATTGATGGGCATCCATTCAGTTTCCAGTTTCTAGCCACTACAAAAAGGGCTGCCACAAACATTCTTGCACATGTGGGGCCCTTTCCTTCTTTTATGATTTCTTTGGGATATAAGCCCAATAGAAACACTGCTGGGTCAAAGGGTATGCACAGTTTGATAACTTTTTGAGCATAGCTCCAAATTGCTCTCCAGAATGGTTGGATCCATTCACAGTTCCACCAACAATGCATCAGTGTCCCAGTCTTCCCACATCCCCTCCAACATTCATCGTTATCTTTTCCTGTCATTTTAGCCAATCTGACAGGTGTGTAGTGGTACCTCAGAGTTGTCTTAATTTGCGTTTCTCTGATCAATAGTGATTTGGAGCAACTTTTCATATGATTATAAATAGTTTTAATTTCATCATCTGAAAATTATCTGTTCATGTCCTTTGACCATTTATCAATTGGAGAATGGCTTGAATTCTTATAAATATGAGACAATTCTCTATATATCTTAGAGATGAGGCCTTTATCAGATCCCTTAAATGTAAAGATGATTTCCCAATTTGATGCTTCCCTCCTAATCTTGTCTGCATTAGTTTTGTTTGTACAGAAACTTTTTAAGTTAATACAATCAAAATTATCTATCTGGTGTTCAATTAAGAGTTCCAGATCTTCTTTGGACATAAATTTATTCCATCTCCACAGGTCTGAGAGGTAAACTATCCTATGTTCCTCTAATTTGGTTATAATATCACTCTTTATATCTAGATCATGAACCCATTTAGATCTTATCTTGGTATGTGGTGTTAGGTGTGGGTCCACCCTTAATTTCTTCCACACTAGTTTCCAATTTTCCCAGCAGTTTTTGCCGAATAGTGAGTATTTATCCCAAAAGCTGGGGTCTTTGGGTTTATCAAACACTAAATTGCTAACGTTATTACCTAGCTTGTCCTGATATCCTATCCTATGCCACTGATCGACTGCTCTATTTCTCAGCCAGTACCAAATGGTTTTGATGACCACTGCTTTATAATATAGTTTTAGATCTGGTACAGCAAGGCCACCTTCATCTGTCTTTTTTTTCATTAATTCCCTTGAAATTCTTGACCTTTTGTTCTTCCAAATGAACTTTGCTACTATTTTTTTCTGGATCTGTAAAAATTTTCTTGGGAGTTTGATTGGTATGGCACTAAATAAGTAGATTAGTTTGGGTAGTATTGTCATTTTTATTATATTCGCTTGGCCTACCCATGAGCACTTAATGTTTTTCCAATTGACTAGGTCTGATTTTATTTGTATACACCCAGTTTTTCCTGACTATCCACTATATCCTATTGTCTTTATAATTATCATGATTTTAAAATATAATGAAAAACCATATGCATGAAAACATGAGTTTATACTTTCTCATATCAATAAGCATTTATTGAAAATCCCAGGAAAATATAAGCTCTTTAGGAGAAGAGACTACTGTAAATTTTGTCTTCATATACTCAACACTGATCACAGTGCTGACACGTAAGTACTTAATAAATCCATCTTGAATTAAACCTATTATGCACCTACATAACAATAGCTCAAAATCCAATTCGATATTACTATATCCACTTTTTTTTTTCAGGTTAAGTGACTTGCCCAGTGTCAGAGGCTGGATTTTAATTTAGTTCTTCCTGACTTCAGGACTGGTGGTCCATCTACTCTTCCACCTAGCTGCCCCACTGTGTCCATTTATTGACATAAGTAACATTGATTCCTGATGTGTGAAATGAGATTGGGACAGGAGAGGAAAAAGTGAGTAACCATTAGTTTATGTCCTGTTATAGAAATCAGGTCATGTGCAGAATACCCATTTCTATCTATACACCCACCCATCCATCCCTCTTTTAAGGAAGTTGTGAGGATGAAGAATTCCTGTTTCTGAGCACGGATAGTTATCTCAAATGGAGGAGGAGAAATGAAGAAGGCAAAGGAATAAACATTTATTAAGCACTTACTATGTGCTAGACACTACAAATACCTCATTTAGAAGGTCAAGAAACATTTTTAAAATAAAAAATAACATCAAAAAGGGTCCTACTATAGTATTTGGTACACAAATGCTACCACATACATATGCACACACCAAATTTATTGAAGAGGAGGATGAGATCTTGGAGGATGGGTTGTGGAAGGAAAAAAAAAAAAACTTTGCCATTCAAGTGTGACCCTTAGTGCTATTTTGGCTGAGTGACCATTGATTTCTTTCAAATCCCCTTTGAGGAAGACCTAGCTCAGAAGGATGTTATTTTATTATGTTGATATTATACTTATTAAAATTCAAGTTCCTTGAGGGCAGGGTTATGTTTTTGCTTTTTTTTTTTTTTTTTTTTTGCATTTCTAGCACTTAAAATAGTGCCTGGGACATGGTAAAAACATAATAAATGCTTGCTGACTGACTCTTGTGAATGCTTGGTAAATAATGTTAAGATTCTTGATAAGATTATACAACATCTCCTAAAAGACCCTTTTGGTATTTCATTATATATTTTCACCTCATTTGGGGTCAAAGGAGGCTCTATTAACTAAAAGAGCCACATGACTATGATATTCTTTGATGATAGCCAAAGTTGATGAGGAAAAGTCTAAAGGGTTCCACTAGAACAATCCCTCCATGTTAACTACAATCTACTAATAAACTATTTGGAGAAAATTATTCAACCAGTTATATTATTTCTGTTCTATCATTTAGATCACATGTCACTAAAATTCCAGAAAAGAATATTAAACAGATTGTTTGTGAGCATTTAGAGAATGATGTGGTGAGATAATACAGATCCAGCAGGAATAAATTGTGCCAAACTAGTTTTGTTTCATTTTTAAATGGGGTTATTCAGTTCGGGGGACAACTATGTGATACAGTGAATAGAGTACTTAACACTGTTTACCTCAGTTTCCTCATCTGTAAAAAGGGGCTGAGGAAGGAAATGGCTAACCACTCTAGTATTTTTGCCAAGAAAACCTCAAATCAAATCAAAACCCCAAACAAACAACAACCTAAGTTGCTAGACTGAGGGAATCCCAGTCTACCTTTATTCCAGAGTAAAGTATCTGATACTTCAATATATAGATGGGGAGAAGATATTGATATATGTTTTCATATTTCATATTTAATAACATAACTGTTGTTATGTTAGTTAGCTCTTGTTAAAATGGTAAAAGTTCCATAGTAAAATATCTTATTTCTCTTTTTCAATAGTTTTATTAATAACTTGGATAAAGCTTTGGAAAACATGCTTATCAGAACTGCAGATGTCACAGTGCTGAAGATATAGTTAATGCAAAAGATGATAGAAGCAAAATATAGATCTTGGCAGACTAAGTTGAAACCAACAAAAGGAAATTAAGTAGAGTAAAATTTAAAATGTATTTTTAAAGTTTATATTTAGGCTTTAAAAAAATCTAATGTAGAAGTACATGGGCCATAAATCATGCTATAGGTTTTGAAATTATCTAAATTAAATTCATTTATAGATGAAGCAATTAGAAGCATGGGGAGAGGGGAGAGAATTATTAACCAAAAACAGAATAGAAATTATCAAAAGAGAAGAAATAGAATACAACTACATAAAATTAACAAAATTTTGAAAAAAAAAAAAAAAACCAAAATCAATGCAGTTAAAATAAGAAGAGAAACTAGAGAGAGGGAAATCTTTGCATCAAATATCTATGATATTGCCCTTGAGATCATGTAAAATTTATACTGTGTTTATCTTAAATATAGATTTTTTAAACATGTCTCCTCTCTCAAAATCCGAGCTTCTTGAGGGCAAGTACTGAACTTTGCTTTTTTTTTTTTTGCATCTATAACATTTAGCATAATGCCTGGTATATGGTAAGTGCTTAATAAATATCTGTTGACTATTGACTGACTGATAAATAATTGAAAAATCAGAGACATATAGAAAACTCACATTAAAGATCAAGTGCTATTCCCAATAAGTGATAAAAGGATATAAACAATTAACAAAAGAAAAACTCTACCCTATTAATAACTACATGTAGAAATGTTCTAAATCCTAAAGACAGAGAAATGTAATTTAAAGCTCTGAGATTTCTTCTCATACCCATTGTCAAAATATTTTGGAGGTACCCTATTTTCCAGAGTTAAGAGCCCACCAAACAGATTATGTCCTAAACTTGGCAGAGCCATGATCCTTTGTATTCTGGATGAATCACCTTCTGGCAAAATATATTGCTTGGACCAGTACCAGGTATTTACTGAGGGATTTAGCTCCCCTATTTTGCCAAAGCTGTCCATCACATGTTCGTAGTTCCTGTTTCCTGTTACTGATTACACTACAGTTTTCATCACAGAACTCTGGTTCTATGCGCTGTCAAATGTCCATGACCCCCCCCCCCCCGAACTTAAAACAATGGCTATTCCCAGGGAATCCAAGAACACCTTATTGTCCCAAGAAAAACTAACCATGAGAATTATAGGAAGATCAAAGAATCATTGTGTTGTGTTTTTTCACATAATGTGACCCCAGCATCAGTAGTATTAAGCCCTCCTTCTAAGCTTGTGGGCTTCTGCCTGCAGGTCTTATTTCTGCCCTGTTTTATGTGACTCTGGCCACCCACAGGTTAGAAGCTGGTTCTGGTCCAACTGATACCATCAAATTGGTTGAGATGATAAAAGATAGGGATAGGTAAAGTTGGAAGAGTCATACAGAGGCACATTAAAAATAAGAAGAGCTAACATACAGAGCTTTAAGGTTTATAAAGCATTGTGCACATATTATTTTTATTTGATAATTTCAATGACCAAGAACAACTAGATGGCACAATGGATAGAGCACCAGCTCTGGAATCAGGAGAACCTGAGTTCAAATATGACCTCAGGCACTTAGCACTTATTAGCTGTGTGACCCTGGGCAAGTCACTTAATCCTTTCCCCCAAAAAAGATAATCACAACAATAGGATATAGGAGCTAATATTAGCCCCTAATTTTCCCCATCAGATGGGATAAATGATACTGAGTGTAAATGACTTGCACAATTAGTGTCTGAGGCAAGATTTGAATTCAGGTGTTTCTGGTTCCAAATCCAATGCTGTCTGTATTCAGTATGCCACCTAGAGCTGTAAATTTGTCCATCTGTTCTAGAAAAGTAATTTGCAATTATATAGAAAAAAATCCTTTAAAAAAAAAAATCGTTTTATTTATTTATTTATTTATAACACTACTACTGGCCATAAGAAGATTAAACACAGAATAAAAGATCCACATATGCAAATATATACATAGTAGCACCGTTTCCCATAACAAAAAATTTGGAAACAAAGTAGATACTCATTGCCTGGGGAGTAGCTAAATGAATTGTAATAAATAAATAGAATTAAGAATATTATACTAATGTGCCATAAGAAACAATGAATATGAGAATTCAGTTAGGGAATACTTTCTTTTTGCTTGTATTTTTATTCCCAGATCTTAGCACTCAGCATAGAATAAAATATTTAATTGATGCTTGTTGAATATTTGCAATAATTGATTCAATATGAAGCAAGTAGAACTAGGAAAATAACATACACAATGGCCACAATTGGGTGAATAAAAACATCACTGAAAGATTTGTTGTTTAGTTTGTTTCTTCCTTTTTCGTAGAGAAATTAAAGTCTAGGTGTGGAAAAATGATATGAATGTTACTCTCAGTGTCAGGCACCACCTTATGTCATCTGGCATTGCTTGACTATTTTTCTGTTACAATTTAATGTCAATCACCTAGCATTTGTTAAGCATCTATCATATTTCAAGGATTTTGCCAAGCACTAAGGATATAAAGAAAGATAAAATATAGTCCCTGCTCTTAGAGGGCTCTCAGTTTAATGGGGGAGTCAGCAGGTAAATTACTGAATATACAAAAGATGTATACAGTATAAATTGGATGTCATCTCAGAAGGGTGGTTCTAAGATTAAAGAGAACTGAAGAAGGGTCCTTGCAGAAGGTTTGATGTTAGCTGGGACCTGAAAGGAGTCAGGGAAACCAGGAGACAGAACTGAGGAGGAAATACAGGACAGGCATGGGGGACAGCCAATAAAGATGTCAGGAGTCTAGAGATGGAGCATTGTGTTTATGGAGCAGCAAAGAGACAAGTGTCACTAGATCCCAAAGAATGGCAAAGAGAACAAGTTGTAAAGAGATCAGAAAGGAGTGGAATTAGAATTAGAGGTGGAAGGGAAGGTTATGCAGAACTTTGAAAGCCAAACAGAAAAATTTTGTATTTGATCCTGGAGGATCAAAAACATAGAAACACATTGACTGAGGAGTAGCTAAATGAAGTGTAATAAATAAATAGAATTAAGAATCTAAATAATACTAATGTGATGAGATAAGTGTAGTTAGGAAATAATTATATGAAAACAAAATATGTCAATAAATCTTTTAAAAATCAGATGTATTAGTTACTATTGTTGAACTACTTACTCCTTCATTTTTATTATTTGTCATAAGGAATGGAACTCTGAGGTGGATGGTGGAAAGTGTAGAATTATATATGGGAAATGTAGTTTATATAAAATAGTAAGAATCTAAATTAATTTAAAAATTTTTAGTAGAAAATTATTTCAAGAAAAAAGTACAATGTGGAAAAGATCTCATTTGTTCATAGTCCATGTTAATAATCAATGTAGATTTTGTTAGTAGGACAGATCTAATTTAGTATACTTTATTTGCTTATTCAGAGACAAAAACGCAATATATAAACCTGAAAGGGCACTTGACTGCCTCTCATATACTCTCATTATCTATGTCACCTTGGTTATCTTGATCAGGCAGTCAATTAATTAAAAAACATTAAATGTCTATTATGTGTTAGATGCATATGTGCTAAATCCTGGGGATAAAAAGGAAATCAAAAGTTATTTCCTGCTCTCTAGGAACTCATATATTAGTGGAGGCGACAAACAATTATGTACAAATGTGTGCATGTATGCATGAGGAATTAATCAACAAAGGGAAGATAGACGAATTAGGAGGGTTTAGAAAATACTTCCTGTAAAAGATGGGATTTTAGATGTAATATGAAGGAAAGCAAGGAAAGCCAGAGAGATGAGGAGGGAGAGCATTTCAGACATAGAATGCATTGTTTAAAGAACAAGAAAGAAGCCAGTGTTACTGGATTAAAAAGCTCATGAGGGAGGGGAGGATGTAAGATATAAGAAAATTTAAAAAGTAAGGGTGGTAGGCTATAAAGTACTTTGAATGCCTAATAGAAAATTTTATATTTGATCTTGGAGGACAGAGGCACAAGGGTTTTATTGAGAAGGAGTGGTATATGTGTGACATAATCTGACCTATGCTTTAGGAAAATCACTTTGGTGACTGAATGAAAAATGGCCTGGATAGAATTATAGTAGGCAGACTAACAAAAAGTTTATTACAATAGTCCAGAAATGAGAAGATGAAGGCCTATACCAGCATGGTAGCAGTATTATGGGGGGAAAATGGGGAGGGGAGGATATATTTGAGAGATATTGCAAAGGTGAAGTTGATAAGCCTTAGCAACAGATTAGATATGGGGGTTAGAGAGTAAGAAGTTGAGGTATCTAGGCTACAATGAGGGATAGGAGGAGTGTGGTATCTAAGTAGTAATAGAGAAGTTTGGAAGGGAAGAAGGTTTGGGCTAAAGCATAATGAGTGCCATTTTGGACATGTTGAGTTGAAGATGTCTACAATTCATCCAATTGGAGAACTCTAGTAGGCAGTTTGGAGATTCATGATTGAAGTGTATAAGAAAAAATAGGGCTGAATAAGCAGAAATGAGAATCATCAGCATAGAGATAATCATTGAGTTCATGGGAACTGAAGAGGTCATCATGAACTAGTATAGCAGGAGAAGAGAAAGTAAATGGAACACACTGCCCTCACTTAGCAATGGCAGTGACTTATTTCCCTTAAGATTAGAAAGTTCATGGGCTTTGCTGAATCCAGAGTGTAATTTGGCTGCAACCAACCATTTCCTCTCAATGGTTGCTAATTTTTCCTCCCTGGAATATATCAGAGTTGAGAAGAGTTTCCCTTTTACTTCCTCCTTACATCTTTAAAGATATGATTAACCATCCAAGAAGGTGATTAAAATGTCCATACTCTTTGACCCAGAGATTCTACCCCAAGGAATTCAGAGATAGAAAGGTCATATGTTAACTCTTCCAAATATTGATAACATCCCAGTGCCTGGCACATAATCAGTACTTAATAAGTGCTTGTTAATTGGTAGCTGAGTTAATTGGTTGAACAATAGGGAGTACTTTTTTGTAGTAATAAAGAACTAGAAACAAATTGGTAGCCATTGATTGGAAAGTAACTCAAATTGTGGTATATAAATTAATGGAATATTATCAGTCTTTAAGAAACATTGACTATGAAGCATACAGAGAAGGATGAGAATACTTCTATGAGCGGATACAAAATGAAATATGTAGCACCAGAAAAAATAATTTGCAAAATGACTACAATGGAAATGGAAAGAACAATACATTTTTTAAATGAACATGCTATAACTCTAATGACCAATTTTGGTCCAGAAAGAAAGATATGAAAATGAACCTCCTTCCTTTTTTTTTTTGTAGAAGTTAAGTACTGTGAATTTAGAATAATAAATCAATCAAAAACCCTATATTAAGCATGCATGATGTGCCAGGCACTATATAAATCACCAGGGTACAAAAACAAACAAACAGTTCTAAATCAAAAACAATTTGCATTCTAAAAAACACTGCATATACCATCAGACTTGGTTCAGTCAACCAGTAAGTAATTATTAAGTTTACTATATGCCAAGAATTGTACTAAGCTCTGGGATCCAAATATAAAGAATAAAACAAAGATTAAAGATGACCAAGAAATATATAGCTCATTTGTACTATTGTCTCTCTCATCAGATTGTGAACTCTTTGAGAATTCTTTATCTCTTTTCGATGCCCAGGGGGGTGGTACAGTTTCTGGTACATAATAGTTGCTTAATAAATGTTTACTGACTTACTGACAACTGAGACAATCAAGATAGGCTTCATATAGAAGATACTATTTGAAAAGGACATATGTTAAAGGGCTGTTTTCCAGATGCCAAAGACAAAACAAAGGTGGATGCAGAATCATGTATTAGAAATAGCGTGTTCAGAACTGAGGTGATCTGAGGTTAGCCACTGCAGATTTCACACCTCACAATTTCCCTTCAAAAAGTTGGATTGGTATATATAGGATATATTTATAGGATAAATTAGATTAAAAGAGGGAAAACACTACAGTTAAAAGAGTTGGGGAAAAGCTTCCTGTAGAAGATGAAATTTTATTTGGAATTTAAAAGAGGACAGGGAAAGCAGAAGGGAGAAATGAGAAGGGAGAGCATCCCAAGTAGGAGGGACAGCCAGAGAAAATGCCCCAAGCGAAGAGATGAAATCTCTTGCTTGTATGTCAAGGCAGCCAACATCACAGCATAAAAATAAAGTGTAAGGAGACTGGTAAAGTAAGTAGGGACTAATTTACAAGGACTTTGAATACCAAGAGGAAGATTTTGTTTTTGATTCTCAAGCTGATGGGAAGCCACTAGAACTTATTGAGTAGGGAGTTAATATGGCAGGACCTTCACTTTAGAAAAATCTTTTTGTCAACTGAATGAAAGGAGACCTGAGGCAGGCAAACCCACCAGCAGGCTATTGTAACAGTCCAAGTATGAAGTGATAAGTGCTTGTACCAGAATCATGGCAGTGTCAGAGGAGAGAAGATGGCATATTTGAATACATTGCAAAGATAAAATAGACGGGTCTTGGCAACAGATTGGTTATGGGGAGTGAGAGATAGAAAGGAATGAAAGATGACTCTTAGGTTTTGAACCTGGGGGACTGGAAAGATGCTAGACAGTCAGAGAGAAGGTAGGAGGAAGCAGGGTTAGGTAGAATAACAGGTTTTGTTTTGCACATGTTTAGTTTAAGATGTCTAATGAACATCTAGTTTGAGATGTCTGAACAGATCTGCTGTGGGAGATGTGAGACTGGAGGTCATCAGAGAAATTAGAGCAGGAAAAGCAGATTTGAGAATTATCAGCATAAAGATAAAATATAAATTCATGGGAACTGATGAGATCACCAAGAGAAGTAGTATAGAATGGAAAAGAGAAGAAGGTTCAGGACAGAACCTTGTGGAAAGCCAGGGTTGTAAAACTTAACCTAGACAAAGATTCAGAAAAGGAAACAAAGAAGGAGCAATTTTATGGGTAAGAGAAGAACCAGGAGAGAGTGGTATCCTATAAATGTAAAGAGAAGAGAGTGTTAAGGAAAAGAAGGTGATCAACATTTCAAAGAATGACTTACATGAACCTCAAAGGAGGAAAAGTTATTGAGTAATGAAAATAGGGAGAGAACCTGGAAATGGCAACAGAGAGCAAGAAATACTTGAACTCTCCTTTCTTGCCAGTGAGTCAAGGGGAATGAGTGAAAATACAGCCAGAATTTGAAAAGGTATCCAGAGATGTTGTGTTATCAGGGGAGAACCAGGTTCCAGTAATAGCAGGTAGAAGATAAAGGAGTGGGAGAAGAAAATATTTAGGATGAATGGAAATTTGTTGCCTGTGGAACAAGCATTCTACTGACCATAGTGAAAATGGTAGATGGTCTTTGGTTGGAACTTTGGGGTAGGAAGATTTTTGACTTTGGAAATAAGGAATTGGCTCACAGAGGATAGTGAATGGAGGTTAGATAACTGGTTCAGTCCCTTGACATTTTCCTTCAGGGGAGATGAGCAGAATGAGGTAGAAGGTGGTCTGGCTCTTCTTTTTACCTTTCTTCAGCTTCTAGTTCCCTCTCTCCAAAAATTAACTTATTATCTTGTATTTATTTGATATATACATACATACACATAAATATTCTACATATACTTATATGTATATTGCTTCCCCCAATAGATTTAAAGCTCTTTGAAAAGACTCATCTTATATCTCCAGTATCTAGCACAGTGCTTGGGGAATAGTAGGTGCTTAATAAATGATTATTTCTTACTTGATTTAATTTAACAAATAAATGTCATGTAGAGAACAGATTTTATTTCACACCAAAACAAAAATAGAAAACATGTAAGACTCAAAACAGATGAAACAGATATAGAAATTATGTAAATTAATGATATTAAAGTCAAATAGAAAAAGACTTCTATAGGCTACATATTGATTTATAAAATCACAAATTAACATTCTATACACTGTGCTGTATTTTAAAGTATATATATTTCCAAATTTATTTACTAGGTTCAGTCTGTTCTCCAAAAGTCTGCCAGTGTTCTGGCTGATGGACTGAAAATTCGATATTGATTGCCTATAAACAATCAATAAACAAACAATGGTGATATCTACATTTTGCTTTCCCTCTTTGTTGTGTCTTTAGGCCCTTTAGGCCCTCCACCAATGGGTGGAGAGCAATCTGGAACTATGCTCAAAAAGTTATCAAACTGTGCATACCCTTTGACCCAGCAGTGTTTCTACTGGGCCTATATCCCAAAGAGATCTTAAAGGAGGGAAAGGGACCCACATGTGCAAGAATGTTTGTGGCAGCCCTTTTTGTAGTGGCTAGAAGCTGGAAACTGAATGGATGCCCATCAATTGGAGAATGGCTGAACAAATTATGGTATATGAATGTTATGAATATTATTGTTCTGTAAGAAAAGACCAGCAGGACGATTTCAGAGAGGCCTGGAGAGACTTGCACGAACTGATGCTGAGTGAAATCAGCAGAACCAGGAGAACATTATACACCGCAACAAGACGACTATATGATGATCAGTTCTGATGGACATGGTTCTCTTCAACAATGATGTGATTCGAACCAGTTCCTATTTTTCAGCAATGAAGTTAGTCATATACATACAGAGAGAGGCCTGTGGGAACTGAGTACGGACCACAACACAGCATTTTAATGCTTTCTGTGAATATTTCCATGCAGTTTGTTTTCCTTCTTAGGTTGTTTTTTTTTTCTCTCTTTCTAGATCTGATGTTTCTTGTGCAGTAAGATAACTGTATAGATATGTATACATATATTGGATGTGTCATATAATTTATCATATTTAGCATGTATTAGATTACCTGTCATCTAGGGGTGGGGAGTGGGGGGAAGGAGGGGAAAAGCTTGGAACAAAAAAAAAGTTTTGCAAAGGTCAATGTAGAAAAATCACTCATATGTTTTGTAAATAAAAAGTTTTTAATTAAAAAAAACCCTCCAATGGGAATGAGGATGGAAGTGGCAATTTTCTCTTCAAGTAGGGTAGTGCTCAGGAACTCCCTATCTTTTTTCATATGATCAGATTAAACACTCAAAATTACCCAAAGGGCAACCCCAAAGACAACAGCTACTCAAGAAATCTCCCTTCTTGTTCAAAAAATCTAAATTCTGACACCATACTGCCTGGGAAATCTGTTCTTTAACCAGGAGGCAGGATTTCAGGAATCATTTTGGTAATGGATTTCCTTCTTGAGCCATATGGGTGAGAGCACAAAAGCCTCTGTTACAAGGCATTCTTATAATTCTGCAAGAACTCTTGATGCTCCATTATTACCTTTGTTGCTGTCATCCCTAGGTACTGGAAAATTTAGGAATTTGGCCTCATGAGTGGGTATATTTATCTCCCATGTAACCTTGGTTATGGCAGTTTCCAATCATAGTAGAGACACATATGACTTCATACCTCTGACCCATCTGCATACTGGTGTGTTCCCTTAACATTAAAGAGGCAAAAAAAGAGTTAAACTGTTGTGGTGACTCAGATTTACAAGGTTGCACAAATGGTAGCTCCTTCCAAACAAAGCCACTGTCCCAAGAATTCAAGTCAACAAAATTATCTTAGGGATAGTCTCATTAACTGAAATTCTGACTCAGAGACTAAGGGGACATTCTCAAACCAAACTATTCATTTTAGGAAAGCCCCAGTCACTGACACAATCAGAAGTTATCCTTCATCTTCCTAACAAGGTGGACATTAACATGTCCACGCTTAATAAGGAGAGATATAAAGAATCAATGGTCTCAACAAAGATTCTCTTTCAAGTCAATTCATCAGATTTCTCAGAAGCATCCTGGAATAAGCCTTTTAAAAGTGTATTTTGTGGTATATTGTTAAATGGCAACAGAGCAGACATCAAGAAACTGAAGTCTCTATCAGTGTCTACCATGAGCAAGCTATATGCCATATTATATTCTAATCTTGATTTTCTCATTGTAAAAGGATACATTTGGCTAAATACTTTCTGAGGTTCCATCCCATTTTAAAATAAAAGTGAAAACACAGTCAACCCAATGACTTGAGGGCTTCCACTATATTTGTCCCTCTACTGCTCACCACGGCTCAACCTTCCTTTTTTATGTGTATCAAACTTCTTACCACTGATTATTCATATGAGCATGGGAACAAAAAAGCAGGATACTGAATATTTTTGCCCCTTTCAGGGGTGAAACAGATGTCTGAATGCAGCTGGGGGCCAAAAACCCACCTAAAATTTCAGTGAGTGAGTGCCATGGAACATGACCAGCACAGGCAATAACTTGTGAGTTCAAGACATAAATGCCAAAAGAGATTGCTTTTTCAGTGAGTAAAATCAAATTATCTGAAAAAAGGGCAAGAGACATGTCCAGAACAGTTAAACATACTTAGCAATAGTCAACAAGAACCAAAGAACATGGCAGAACCAGAAAACTGAGGCCAGTGAGATTTTAAAAAAGAGATTCTTTTAGGGTCAATAATAAAAAGTCTCCATATATGTCAAAATATTTATGGCAATAATTTTTTAAATAGTGAAGACTTGGAAACAAAATATAAAGTACAGAAACAAGGAATAGAATTTGTAGTAGCAAAAAATTAGAAACAAATCCATGTCCATGGATTGGAAAAAAAGAAAAGTTGGAAGAACCTCACACTGGAGTTTAAAACAAAAGCATATAAAATATTTCTGTCATTTCTATCTTGCCCACTAGAGAAATGAAATGTACAAGTTATTGAGCAAAATTATTCGACCAAATATTTTTTTCAAAAGGATCTTTGTTTAATCTAAATTATGACTGTACTCTCTGGATTTTCAGTTCTTTAAATGAATGACTTGAATTGTGGGGGAGCTCAACTTTCCCCTCTCAGAAATAGATAAATCTAACCATTAAATAAATAAGAAAGAAGTTGAGAGGAATAAAATTTTAGAAAAGTCATATATGATGGTTGTTAACCTTCATTCTATCACAGGACAAAAATGACATCATGTTGGAGTCAACATGATGGAGTCAGTATGTCTGCTGTGTGTGTGTGTGTGTGTCAAAGTTGGAATGCTCTACCTCAAGTTGAGCACAAATAGTCCACATGAATATTTGGAGTGGAAATGTCAATAACTTTGTTCATCTGATGCTTTTTTTTTTTTACCTTCACATCTTACTCATAAATATGAATACTCCAAATCACTATTGGTTAGAGAAATACAAATTAGAACAACTATGAAATACCTCCTCATACCCATCAAATTGGCTAACAAGATAAAAAAGGAGAATGACAAATGTTGGAAGGAATGTGGAAAAACTGATTCACTAATGCACCGTTAATGGAGTTGTGAACCATTTTGTAGGACAATTTGGAACTAGGCCCAAAGAACTAGAAAACTTTGTCCTAGAATTACCACTAGTAGGTCTGTGTTCCAAAGAGATCAAAGAAAAAAAAAGGATTTATATATATATATATATATATATATATATATACACAAATATTAAGAGAAACTCTATTTGTGGTGGCAAAGAATTAGAAATTAAAGGGATATCCCTTAATTGGGGAATGGCTGAATAAATTAGCATTTAATTTTCTATTTTCAGAAGTACTGAGCAGTTATCCTATATATATATGTATATATATATATATATATACATACACACACATATATATATTTTTTGCTGAGGCAATTGGGATTAAGTGACTTGCCCAGGGTCACACAGCTAGGAAGTGTTAAGTGTCTGAGGTCAGATTTGAACTCAGGTCCTCCTGATTTCAGGGCTGGTGCTCTATCCACTGTGCCACCTAGCTACCTCTATTCTATATTTTTTATTGTATTATGGTGTTCAGATTTTTTTTTGTCATGCTCTTCTTAGATCTTCTAAGTTGTCTCTCCACAACCTAAATTTGAGATCAGCATGTTTTAGTTTGATATTTTCATTTAATATTATTGTTTTTTATTTTCTTCTAGATTGTCCTTCACTTCTATGTATTTAAATCCTGAATCTATCATTCTTCCTTTTGTTTCTTTGATAAGACTTTCCATCTTTCTGGCTCATTATTTTTGTTTTATAGGCCATGGATTCTTCATTCATAAATCTCATTTTTCTTTGAAACAACTAAGGAATAAAGTTTCCTTTCTCTTCAAATTTCACAATGTCTTCTGTCTCATCAAGTATTAGATCATTTTGAAGGGTTTGTTTTGCAATATTTAGTCAAAAATTTCTGAACTAATTTACTAGGTCTAGAGGTCATATTTCCTATATGGTTAATGTTTTTCTTGTTACTATATCTGCTTATTTTCAAAGTCATTGAGATTTCTTCCTCTTGAGATTTTTGGAAATTTCAGCCTTTTTTCCTCCTCCCCCCTTTTTCTCCTATTGCTTACTTTCTGATTCTTCCCCTTTGATGGTGATTTACCTGGTGGATGGATTTCACAACTTCTCAGCTTTCTCACATGCTAGGCAAGTCATGGTTCACCAGTCTAGATGTATTCCCCAATTAATTTCTGAGGGAAAAACTAGATGCTGAGTTCATTACCTCTAGCATAGTGGAGTACTATAAACCCCTACACACAATTTCTTTTTCCAGTGTTCTGTCCCAGTTTTTCTGTTCTTTAACTTTCTAGCCAGGAACCAGTAATTCATAGAGCTACCATGCTGGTGCTATGGGATTGATTTCTATAATTTGGGTCTCCAAGGCTCTAGGGTGGAACATAAGATTGACCTCTATTTCAAGCCCATACACGTGCCCTGTGCCTTTCCCTCAGTTCCTCCATTCTCCTACTGAGATCTTTTACAGATCACATTACCAGCATATTGCTATCTGTTGTAGTTCCATAATCTTCTACAGCTTGCAGCATCACTTTAACATTGCCTATGTATCCTGAGTTCTTGAAAAGGACCATAACATCAGGGAAGTGGTGCTATGACATGCAACTGAATTGGATTTAAGTGAGGGAGGGCTATGCAACATCACCTGCTTCACTTTCCCTTCCAGTGATTATGCTATATGAATAAAGTGCAGAGGAAGAACTGACATAGAAATTAGTTGGGGAAGGAAGCCTGATTGATAGTTCTGAAAACTTACTCACATCAGGAATGAGTTAAATAGGGAAGAATATATACATACATATACCATGAAAGGTATTGAACCCTCCAAAATCCATAAAGAAATAAGGAGGAGGGAATAGGATAACAAGGGGGCATAGAAAGGTGTGTAGATTTAGTAATGGGACAAGATGTATAGATTAATGGGAAAGGGATAAAGAGAGAGAGAAAGGGTGAAGGGAGATTAGGGAGGGATCGATGGGTGGGGGGAGGTTAAGTAACAGCAAAGCAAGTTAAGAAGTAGAACTAAAGTAGAAGAGTTACCAGGAATAGGAGATAGATACAAACAAAACAGCAAGGATCAGGAGTAGAATTTATTAGTAAAAAAGTAGGGCTAATAATTACTGGTTTCAGACAAAGTCAAATAAAGATTTAATCAAAAGAGAAAAATACATAATATGTCATCCATATTAATATTATTTTAGATTCATGTATGTAAGTGCATATGTATACATGTGTGTATCATGTAGATGTATATATGTGTATATAGATATATGCTTGTGTATAGGTGTGAGTATGAATATGTGTATGTATTTGTGTATATATATATATATATATATATATATATATATATATATATATATATCGATGACTATTGGGGAAAGTAGGGTGGATGAAAGGGGGAAGAACAAATAGCACAGGAGATCAAAGAATAATCTACAAGGAAGCAAAGAAAAGATGGACAGTCATGAATATAATCTGTTCTATTATTATGTATGCTTTCTCAAAATGGAAATTTATTGTTACAGATTTTGAATCCTCTCTGAGAACGACAGTGTTTTTTTTTAATTTTCCTTTTTTTGTCTTTCTCTTTTGTTTTTTTCTTATTTTGTATTCAGTTTTAAATAAATATTTTTTTAAAAAGGATAAAAAAAGAAAGATAAAGGATGATAGCTTCAGAGACAATCGGGTCAAGTGAAAGTTTTTCCTAATGATGGAAAAGATGTGAGCATCTTGATTGACCCGGAAAGGAGCCAGTGGTCTAGGAAAATTAAGTAATAATGCTAATGGCTAATAATTTATACAGCACTTTAAGTTTTATAAAATACTTTATATATTTCATGTCACATGATATTAATAACAAGTCTGCGATGTGGTTATGATTATTATCTCCATTTCTTTTTATTTATTTATTTAGTATTTTTATCCAGTTATATTTAAAGTGTATTTATAAAATTTGTTTTTAAAATTTTTGAGTTCTGGGTTCCCTCCTGCATTCTCATCCACAATTAAGAAACCACACATGAAATTATGCAAAACATTTCCATAAAGGTCATGTTGTGAATGAAAACAGATCTCCAACCCTAATAAAAATCAAAATCCTCAAGATAAATGAAGTTTTAAAAAAAGAAAGAAAGAGAAAGAGAGAATGCTTTGATCTGTATTCAGACACAACCAGTTCCTTCTCTGGATATGGATAGAATTTTTCATCATATAAGTCTTTCAGAGTTGTCGTGGATCATTGTACTGCTGAGAATAGCAAAATCACTTATAGCTGGTCCTCCCAGAGCATTGCTACTA
>JAJPUD010001498.1:191108-228515 GCA_023553655.1 Myrmecobius fasciatus | reverse complement strand
AATTTCTTTTGGTATTCATGCCTATTTGTGGTATTGTTAGGCCAAAGAATATGCATGAATTTTTAGCTGTTTGGGCACAGATCATATCTTTTCATCATTTATCAATTGGGGCATGGCACTTAATTTTTTTTTTATAAATTTGACTCAGTTCCCTCTCTGTTTGAGAAATGAGGTTTTATCAGCGAGACTTGCTTCAAAATTTTTACAATTACTATTGCTAACTGTATTCTCTCTCTCCTTTCATCCTGTCCCTCCTCAAAGGTGTATTGCTACTAATGACTCCCTCCTCCAATATGCCCTCCCTATTATCTCCCTCCCCCCCTTCACATATACTATTCCCCTCCTATTTTCCTGCAGGGTAAGATAGGTTTCTATATCCCTATTATATATGTTATTTCCTCTTTGAGCCAGTTCTGATGAGAGTAAGGTTTACTCACTCACCCTTTCTTCCCCTTTTTTCCACTTTACAATAAAAGGCTTTTCCTGCCTCTTTTTTATGACAGATAATTTGCACCATTTCACTTCTCCCTTTCCCTTTCTTCCAGTACCTTCCTCTCTCACCCCTTAATTTCATCATTTTTTAAAAGATATTATTCCAATGGCCAAACGACATGAACAGATAATTTTCAGATAAAGAAATTGAAACCATTTCTAGTCATATGAAAAGGTGCTCCAAATCACTATTGATCAGAGAAATGCAAATTAAGACAACTCTGAGATACCACTATACTCCTGTCAGATTGGCTAAGATGATGGAAAAGATATTGATGAATGTTGGAGGGTATGTAGGAAAACTGGGGCACTGATACATTGTTGGTGGAACTGTGAACGGATTCAACCATTCTGGAGAGCAATCTGGAACTATGCTTAAAAAGTTGTCAAACTGTGTATACCTTTTGACCCAGCAGTGTTTCTACTGGACCTATATCCCAAAGAGATCTTTTCTTTCTTTCTTTTTTTTCTTTTTTCTTTTGTTTTCTTTTGCTTTTTGCTGAGGCAGTTGGGGTTAAGTGACTTGCCCAGGTCACACAGCTAGGAAGTGTTAAGTCCCTGAGACCAGATTTGAACTCAGGCCCTCCTGACTTCAGGGCTGGTGCTCTATCCTGTGCCATCTAGCTGCCCCCCAAACAGATCTTAAAGGAAGGAAAGGGCCCCACATGTGCAAGAATGTTTGTGGCAGCCCTTTTTGTAGTGGCTAGAAACTGGAAACTGAATGGATGTCCATCAATTAGAGAATGGCTGAATAAATTATGGTATATGAATGTTATGGAATATTATTGTTCTGTGAGAAATGACCAGCGGGATGATTTCAGAGAGGCCTGGAGAGACTTGCATGAATTGATGCTAAGTGAAGTGAGCAGAACCAGGAGATATTTTCCTCAGTGATCTTTTGTACCTCTTTTCCCAATTGGTCAATTTTGCTTTTTAAGTCATCCTTCTCCTCATTTGCTTTTTGTATTTCCTTTTGCACCATTCTCAATTCTTTTTCTGATTTTTCCTCTATCTCTCTTACTTGATTTTCAAAATCCCTCTTGAACTCTTTCATGGCCTAAACCCAATTATTATCATTTTTTGGAGGCTTGGGATATAGGAACTTTGACTTTGTTATTCTATTCTGAGTGTGCATTTTGATCTTCTTTGTCACCATAGTTACTTTCAATGGTCAGAAACATTTTCCTAGCCTATTATTATGCTTTTAACTCTTCATTAAAGCCAGGCTCTGTTTCCAGGGTGGAGGGTGCATTTTCCCAAGCTTCAGGGATTTTGTGCAGCTGTTTTCAGAGATCCTATTAGAGACCTGACCACAATGACTTCTTTCTGTCCTGGAGCTGTTGGGAGTGTCCCTGCCTCACTATAGCTGTAAGTGCTAGTGTGCTAATAAAGCAACTTTATAATAAAGTCCTGCTTTGCGGACTCTGGGGGCACAGTCTAGGCCTGTGCTGAGATTGCTTGCTAGGCTACCACCCTGGTTCTACAGAACCTCTTCACTGACCTTCCAAGTCCTTTTTGGTGACTCTGGGCTGAGAGGTCCAGAAGTCTCCAGGACTGCAGCTACTTCAGAGGTCCCACCTTGCTGGTGCTGGGCCCTGGCCACTTGAGGCTGGGACTGTGCTGGACTCCCACTGTCCCTGACCTTCTAAGTTGCCTTCAACGGGAAAATGTTCTACTCTGTCTTTTTGAGAGTTCTGATGCACTAAAAATTCTTTTAGAGTCATTATTTAAAAGAATTTGGAGAAGTTTGGGGGAGAGATTGGATGAGTTCCTGCCTTTATTCCTCCACCTTGCCTCCAACCCTCTTATCTCCATTTTTAAAAAATATATATTATTTATTTATTTATTTTTTTGCTGAGGCAATTGGGGTTAAGTGACTTGCCCAGGGTCACACAGCTAGGAAGTGTTAAGTGTCTAAGACCAGATTTGAACTCAGGTCCTCATGACTTCAGGGCTGGTGCTCTATCCACTGTGCCATCTAGCTGCCCCTATCTCCATTTTTTAATGATGGAATCCGAAGTAACAGCAATTAAGTGATCTGCCAAGAATCCAAAGCTACAGATCTCCTTAACTCCAAGGCCAGGATCTGCATTCAAGCCCAACTCACACATTTCAATCCATGTGACTTTGGGTAGATTGCTTTATCTCTAAAGGAAATAAATAAGTATTTATTAAGGGACTACTATGTGCCAGGAACCATGTTAAGCACTTTGCAAGTATGTGTGCCTTAATTAACCTGCTTATTCAGGGCCATATCAATCAAACTGCCAGGAAATTACTTTATAGAGCTAGAAGAAATAATGAAATTTATCATAATAGAGTAGTAGATCAGTGAAATAGGTTAGTCACAAGACACACTAGTCAATGACTATAGTAATCTAGTGTTTGCTAAATCCAAAGATTCCAGCTTCTGAGATAAGAACTATTTGACCAAAATTTCTGGGGAAACTGTAAAAGAGTATAGGAAAAACTATGGCATTGACCAATATCTAATACTCTGTACCAATATAAGGTCGAAGTGAGTTCATGATTTAGACGAAAGGAATGAGACTATAAGCAAATTAGGAGAACAAAGGGTAGTCTACTTCTCAGATCTGTGGAGAAGGGTAGAATTTATGGCCAAAGAAAAACTAGAGAACACTATGAAATGTAGAATGGATAATGTGCAAAAATCTTTGCAACAACTTTTTGTAATGGTAAGGAATTTGAATGGATGCCAATCAGTTGGGAAATGGCTGAAAAAGTTATGGTATATGAATGTTATGAAAGATTATTTAACAATAATTTATTATTTATTTATAATGATTATTTAACAATAATCTGGAAAAGATTTACATTAACTGATACTAAATGAAGTGAGCAGAAGCAAGAGAACATTATGCACAATAGCAACAATATTATATGATGATCAACTGTGATGGATTTGGCTCCTTTCAACAATAAGGTGATTCAAAGCAATTCCAATAGACTTATGATGGAAAAAGCCTTCCACATACAGAGAGAGAACTATGGAGATGGAATGTGGATCAAAGCATAATATTTTCATCTTTTTGATTGTTTATTTGTTTGTTGTTTTTCTTTCTCATTTTTCCCTTTTGATCTGATTTTCCTTGTATAGCATGACGAGTATGGAAATAAATTTAGAAGAATTGCATGCTTAACCTATATCAAACTGTGCACTATATTGAGTAGGGGATAGGGGAGAGGGGGAAATTGGGACATAAGGTTTTGCAAAAGTGAAAGTTTAAAACTATCTTTGCATGTATTTGGAAAAATAAAATACTATTAAAAAAAAGAAAATTTCACTTTCAAATGTAAGACTCTAGGGAAGCATAAAAAGGTAAACAAGAAAGAGAAATCATAAGGAACTTAAGGTTAAACTGTTTATATTCCTATATGGAAAAATGATACTTATAACTCATAAGAACTTTCACATTATTAAGTCAGTTAGGAGGAGTATAAAATAAAATTAAGGAGTGAGAGAAGAATGTACTGGAAGAAAGGGAAAGAACTACAATGGGGTAAATAATCACACATAAAAGAGGCAAGAAAAAACTTTTATAGTGGAGGGGAAGAGGAGGAAGGTAAGAGGGAATGAGTGAAATTTACTCATATTAGAATTGCCTTCAAAGGGAAGAGCATACATACTCAATTGGGTATAGAAATCTATCTTATTCTACAGGATAGTTGGAGGAGAAGAGGCTGGAAAAGTATGATAGAAGAAGAGGCAGACTGGGGGAGGAGATAGCCAGTAGCAAAGCATTTGAGGAGGGACAGAATAAAAGGAGAAAGAGAATAGAATAAACAAAGAGAAATACAGTTAACAAGAGTAATTGTGGGAAAAAAAATTTGATGTAAGTTTCTTGTTTCTCAAACACATCACATTAATTTCAAACAGATAATTTTCAGATGATGAAATTAAAACTATTTGCAATCATGAAAAGGTGCTCCAAATCACTATCGATCAGAGAAATGCAAATTAAGACAACTCTGAGGTACCACTACACACCTGTAAGATTGGCTAAAATGACAGGAAAAGATAATGATGGATGCTGGAGGGGATGTGGGAAGGCTGGGACACTGATGCATTGTTGGTGGAACTGTGAACGGATTCAACCATTCTGGAGAGCAATTTGGAACTATGCTCAAAAAGTGATCAAGCTGTGCATACCATTTGACCCCGCAGCATTTTTATTTGTCTTATATCCCAAAGAGATCTTAAAGAAAGGAAAGGGCCCCACATGTGCAAGAATGTTTGTGGCAGCCCTTTTTGTAGTGGCTAGAAACTGGAAACTGAAGGGATGCCCATCAATTGGAGAATGGCTGAATAAATTATGGTATATGAATGTTATGGAATATTATTGTTCTATAAGAAACAACCAGCAGGATGATTTCAGAGAGGCCTGGAGATACTTGCATGAACTGATGGTGAGTGAAATGAGCAGAACCAGGAGATCATTATTCACGGCAACAACAAGACTATATGATGATCAGTTCTGATGGACATGACTCTCTGCAACAAGGAAATGTTTCAAACCAGTTCCAGTTGTTTAGTGAAGAAAGCCATATACCCCGAGAGAGGGTTATAAAATGTGGACCACAACATAACATTTGCGTGCTCTCTATTGATGTTTGCTTACATTGTGTTTCCTTTATCTGATTTTTCTTTCTTGTAGATAACGATTTTTCTTGCACAACAATGATAAGTATGGAAATATGTATACACATATTCGATATGTCAAGTATTTTAACATAATTAACATGTAGTGGATATCCTGCCATCTAGGGGAGGGGTGGGGAGTTGGGGGGGAAATTTTGTAACAGAAAGCTTTGAAAGGGTTAATGTTGAAGAATTAGCCACACATATGTTTTGCAAATAAAAAGTTTTAATAAAAAAAAGAATTAGTACACATGGTCTTTCTTTTTTAATCAAATATTCTCTAAGTTTATGTAAAACTAACAAAGAAGAATCAAAGGAAATAGGAAGGAGTTCATTGGAACATAGGCCAGGGTGGAACAGGGCAAAGAGAAATAACTAATTCTGCCTCAGATAAATGAAGTTGGCCTGTTAATAAGTAATGGAATAGAATCTGAACAAAGGCCATCTGTCTTCAAATCATTCTGTTTATTCTGCTACATTATACTGACAGGGTTGAAAAAGACATGGTGGAGGAAAGGGGGAAAATCCCAACTGAGGAAAAGAGAAAGAGAATAAAAGAATCTAGTTCTTATAGTCAAGAGAGACAGAGAATAGAGAAAGCAAGTGAGCAAATGGTGCATATCTGTGGTTTGAAGCATTAAATAACAAAAATAGGGTAGAGAAGTATCAAAGTTCTGGAGAAAGGGAAATGAAACCATGGGGGTAGTAGGGAGAAGTTCAGGAGGAGTACAGATCTGGGAAGGGTGGGACATAATAGAACTGAACAGGGAAAAGTGATGCTTAAAAACAGAGAAGATGCTTAAAAACCATTGAAGTGATTAGGTGAGGAATAGATAGGTAAAAGAATAAAAGATATTCCAGATTGCTAGAGAAAGAAAAGTTAGAAGGGAAGTGGGGATATACTGGTGAGAGGGGGAGGAAGAGGATCATTATTCCCAGATGTTGTACACATGTAATCCAGAGTTTGGAAAAAATAACTAAGGAAAGAATAAGTTCCATTCCTGCAGCATTTAGCGATTTACAAAATGCTTTCCTTATAGCTCTTGGATGAAGTAGATTGTTTTCTCTCCCCAAGTGAAAGATGAAAACTATGAGGGACAGTTTCATGATAACATTACTAATAAGTTTGGGGGGGTTGATTTTGAACCCAGGTTTCTTAACTCCAAGTCTAGCACTCTTCCCAGCACCTTGCCATCCTTCTTATGAGAAAGGTGAACAAGTTTAGGAAACTGAAGGGTTAAAGCACTTCTCTGACCTCTGCAATCCAGTTCCCCTTGCTGCAGCCTGATGATCACAACAGGTTTAAGAAATGTAAACATAAAGATAACCACTGGGAAAAAAAATTCTGTTTTTGCATCTCTTTTTAAAAGTAATATACAAGTTATATGTCAAGACAGCTTTAACATTAATTTTTTTAAAAAAAAATTTAATTTGGCTTGCCAAATTTTCTTTTTCCTTCTCTCATTTCCCCTCACCCTTAGACAGTAAGCAATTTGATATGTTATATACATTTAATCACACAAAACATATCACTACGGATACAGCCATTCTGGAGAACAATTTGGAGCTATGCTCAAAAAGTTATCAAACTGTGCATACCCTTTGACCCAGCAGCATTTCTATTGGGCTTATATCCCAAAGAAATCATAAAGGAAGGAAAGGGCCCCACATGTGCAAGAATGTTTGTGGCAGCCCTTTTTGTGGTAGCTAGAAACTGGAAATTGAATAGATGCCCTTCAATTGGAGAATGGCTGAATAAATTATGGTATATGAATATTATGGAATATTATTGTTCTGTAAGAAATGACCAGCAAGATGATTTCAGAGAGGCCTGGAGAGACTTACATGAACTGATGCTGAGTGAAATGAGCAGAACCAGGAGATCATTATACACGGCAACAACAGTACTATATGACCATCAGTTCTGATGGACATGGTTCTCTTCAACAATGAAATGTTTCAAACCACCTCCAATTGTTCACTGAAGAAAGCCATATACACCCAGAGAGAGGGATGTGAAATGTGGACCGCAACATAACATTCTCATACTCCTTGATTGATGTTTGCTTACATTGTGTTTCCTTTATCTGATATATCGTTTGTGTAGACAAGATTTTTCTTGCACAACAATGACAAGTTTGGAAATATGTATACATATATTCGATTTGCCAATATTTTAACATAATTAACATGTAGTGGATATCCTGCCATCTAGGGGAGGTGTAGGGAGTTGGGGGAAAAATTTGTAACGGAAAGCTATGTAAGGGTTATTGTTGAAGAATTACCCACACATATGTTATGCAAATAAAATAAAAAAATTAAAAAAAACATATCACTGTATTAGTCATATTATGAAAGAAGACATAATCTGATAGAGGAAATAAAAATAAGAAAAAATACAGAAAGTGAAAAATAGCATACTTTAATCTTTATTCAGATTTCACCAGTCTTTTCCGGTGGTGGATAGCATTTTTCATCATGAGTTCTCTAGAATTGTCTTAGATCATATGTATTGCTGATAATAGTTAAGCCATTCACAGTTGATCATCATACAGTATTGCTGTTACTGTGTCCAGTGTTCTCCTAATTCTACTCACTTCAGTTTGCATCAGTTCATATAAGTCTTTCCAGGTTTTACTGATATCATTATGCTGATTATTTCTTATAGCACAGTACATATATATTTCTTATAGCATAGATTCCATTATAATCATATTTCACAACTTGTTCAGCCATTCCCCAATTGGTGGACATTCCTTCAATTTCCAATTGTTTGGCACTACAAAAATAGTTACTATGATTTTTTTTTTTAACAAATAGGTCTCCTCTCTTTCTTTTAAAATGTTTATTTGGGATACAGACTTAGTAATTGCTGAATCAAAGGGTATGACACAGTTTTGTAACTTTTTGGGCAAAGTTCCAAATTGCTCTCCAGAATGGTTCACAACTGTGCATTAATGTTACAATTTTTCCATTTTCCCTCCAACATTTGGCATTTTCTTTTTCTACCAGATATTTGTGAGGTGCTACCTCAGAGTTGTTTAAATTTGCATTTCTCTAATCAATGGAGATTTAAAGTATTTTTTCAGATCCCTATAGATAGCTTCTTCTTCTTCTTCTTCTTCTCCTCCTCCTCCTCCTCCTCCTCCTTCTTCCTCCTTCTTTCTTCCTTCTTCCTTCTTTCTTCTCTTTCCTACCTATTCATATCCTTTGAATCAACTGAGGAATGACTTGCATTCTTATAATTTGACTCAATTCTCTAAATTTTTCAGAAAGGAGACCTATATCAGAGACACAATATAAAAATTGCTTTTCAACTTTCTGCTTTCTTTCTAATCTTGGTTGCATTGGTTTTGTTTGTACAAAATTTCTTTCATTTAACACAAAATTACTTGTTTCATCTAGTAATGCTTTCTACCTTTTGTTTGATCATAATTTCTTCCTTTCTCCATAAATCTCACAGGTTAACTATTCCATGCTCTCCTAATTTACTTAGGGTATAATCCTTTATGTTTACATCATGTACCATTTTTGATCTAACCTTGATACATGGTGTTAAATATTGGTTTATACCAGTTTCTGCCAAACTGTTTTCCAATTTTCCCAGCAGTTTTTAGTCAAATAGTAAGTTCTTGTTCTCAAAGCATAGATCTTTGGCTTTATCATATAGAACTGCATGACATCGATTACTATAGTCATTTACTACAATGTATTGTGTATCTAATCTATTCCACTGATCCACTACTCTATTTCTTAACCACTACCATATTGTTTTGATAATTACTGCTTTAAGGGCAGCTAAGTGGCACAGTGAATAGAACACCAGCTCTGAAGTCAGGAGGACCTTAGTTCAAATCTGGTCTCAGACACTTAACACTTCCTAGCTATGTGACCCTGGGCAAGTCACTTAACCCCAATTGCCTCAGGAAAAAATTCTGATAATAATTACTGCTTTATAAAACCTTTTGAAATATAGTACAAGTAGACCACCTTTCTTCACATTTTTTAAAAATGATTTCCTTGATATTCTTGACCTTTTGTTCTTCCAAATGAATTTTGCCATGACTTTTTCTAGCTCCATAAAATGATTTTTGGTAGCTTAATTAGTATGACACTAAATAAATAGATTAATTTATGTAGAATTGCCATTTTTATTATATTGGATTGGTCTACCCATAAGCAAGTAATATTTTTCTGGTTGTTTAGACCTGACTTTTTTTGGGAGAAAAATGTTTTGTAATTGTGTTCACATAATTCCTGGGTTAGTCTTGTCAAATAGATAAACCAAGAATTTTATTTTGTCCTGACTTATTTTAGGTGGAATTTCTCTTTATATTTTTTGTTGTTGCTGTACTTTGTGGGTCACATATAGAAATACTGATGATTTATGTGGGTTTATTTTATATTCTACAATTTTGCTTAAGTTGTTAATTATTTCAATTAGTGTTTTAGTTAATTCTCTAAGTTTAAGTTAATTCTCTAAATTCTCTAATATCTACAAAGAATGATAGTTTTGTTTTCTCATCACCTTTTTTTATTTCTCTAATTTTTTTTCTTCTCTTATTGCTATAGCTAGCATTTCTAGTACAACATTTAGTAATAGTGGTGATAATGGGCATCCTTGCTTCACCCCTAACTGTATTGAAAGGCTACTAACTTTTCTCCATTACACATAATGCTTCCTGATGTTTTTAGATTTATAATTTTATAGATTTATAGATTTCTTTAGACTTATAATTTAAGGTAAGCTCCATTTATTCCTATTTTCTTTAATATTTTAAATAGGAATGAGTGTTGTATTTTGTCAAAAGCTTCTACATCTAAGAGATAATCAAATGATTTCTATTGGTCTGTTATTTGATTTGAACTCTGGTCCTCCTGAGTTCAAATTGATCATAATATCATCAATTATATTGGTAATTTTCCTAATATTGAACCAACCCTGCATTCCTTCTATAACTCCCATCTGGTCATAGTGTATGATCTTGGTGATATATTACTGTAATCTCTTTGCTGGTGTTTTATTTGGAGTTTTCTTGGCAAAGATACTGAAATCGTTTGCCATCTCCTTCTCCAACTTATTTTACAGAAGAGGAACTGAGGCAAACAGGATTAAATGACTTGCCTAGGGTTACACAGCTAGTAAGTATCTGAGGCCAAATTTTAATTCAGGAAGATGTCTTCCTTATTCCAAATCCAGTGCTCTATTCACTGCATTACCTAGCTGCCTCCTCTCCTGCCCCTCTCCCAACCAAAGTCTTAAGAAAGAATATAAATATAAAATATATTTATATAAAATATAAAGAAACAGACTGAAACAAATAAAATGACTTGTATGAAATCACACAGGTTAAAATGTTGAACCTAGATTTTGAACTCTGATTCCAGACATCCTCTGTGTTCTCTGTTCTGTATCACATTTTCATATATCAATAGAGCTCTTGTTGCAATCTATAATCTATAAGAGCTTTATACCTAATAACAAATGCTCTTTAATTGATAAGATCTATGCTTAAATTTAACAAGTAGTAGAAGGAGGAGAAGAGTGATAAGAAGAGGAGGAAGAATAAGGAAAGGAAGAGAAGAAAGGAGGAGGAGGAGAAAGAGGAAAAAGAGGATGGGTCATTCACTTTTCACCTTATTAAAATCTAAATTTTTATTCTCTACCATTCAACTAAACCAGCCTTTCCAAGGTTATCAATGTTAAAAACCAAAGGACTTCTCTCAGTCTTTAACTTTCTTGACTTCTGCTTTTTGATACCATTAGACATTCTCTCTCTTAAATACTTTCTCCTCCCGTTGTCTTCATGATACAATTCTCTCTAGATTATCTACCTGCCTGCTTTCTCAGTTTCCTTTGTAGGATCCGCATCCATGTGCCAATTGCTATGCATGTCCACATCCATAACTCTGTCGTGGACCCTTTCCTATGTTCATTTCTGTTCCCTCAAGTTAAACCACCATGTCTATGCAGATTATTTCCAAATCTACCTACCCAGCTCTTATTTTCCTGTTGTTCTTTTACAAAGAGAAAGCAAACTGTATGATGAACAGGAGGATTTCAGAAAAACCTGGAAAGATTTATATGAACTGTTGCAAAGTGAAATGAGCAGAACCAGAAAAAAAGCATACACAATAATAGCAATATTGTCCGATGATCTACAGTAAATGACTTAGCTGTCTTTTTCCTTTTTATTTTGTTCCTTCTTTCACAACATGACTAATGTAGAAATATGTTTAATATGATTGTATATATATATAACCTATACCAGATTGCTTACCGTCTAGGGGATAGGGGAGGGGAGGGAGGAAAAAAAATTGAAATCAAAATATGATAAAAGTAAATGTTGAAACTTAAAAAAAAAGAATGCTTAGAAAACAAAAAGACAATGATTTCAGTCCTTGCTGAAGTCATATTCTATGACTACTTAACTTGTCCTATTCCTTATTAAATGATGTTGCTATAGGAGCTATCTTGTTTTTGGTTTGATATTAACTTTGTTTCTGATTTTGATTGCTCTTGATTTTGACACTTCTTGTAATATTTATCTTCCTGGACCTAATTACTGACTTCATGGACTGGCGACTTAGGAACATTCCCTTCTGTTAGTTACCCTTTTCCCTTTCTTTAAACTGACATCTCAGGGTGCTGATTTCTGACCTGTTCCTCTGAATTATAATCCTAAGTGGTCCTCTGATGTGAACATCCTGATAATCTACTTTTCTACCCTAGGTAAGTGATCCCAGACATTTTTTCATCCTGATAACTGTCTTTTTGTAAATTGCTTTGCACTTGTCTCTGTCTCTCTAATCTTCAATAGTCACTTGTATAATCTCACTCTGATAGTACTATAAAGTGATACTAAGCACTTACCTAGGACTGACAGCTATTCTGCGTCCATGTGACCATTTTTAGGGTCTAGATCTAGCTTGGGTCATCATCTTTAGGGATTTGTAACTTTGAATAATTTGATAATTCTGATCAATGCAGTGATAAAAAGTGATTCCACAGCACTAATGATAAAACATACTGCATGCTTCTTACACAAGCGAAGGATTCAGGATCTAGACTGACATATTTATTTTGTTGAACTTGGTCAGTGTGTGGCTTGGCTTGGCGTAACTGTGCATATTTGTTATTAGATAGCTCAGTGGCTCAATGGATAGAACCTTGAGCTTGAAGTCAGGAAAATCTGATTTCAAATCCAATAGTAAACACTTACTCTGTGACCCTGGGCAAATAACTTCATCTCTCTTTGCTTTAAGCCACTGGAGAGAAAAATAGCAAAGCATTCCAGTATCTTTGTCCAGAAAATACTATGAGTATGGTCTAGAGGACCATGAAGAGCTGTACATGCATGAAAAACAATAAAAGTATATTTAGTTTTAAAAATAATAATAATAGCTTATTATTTTTTTAAAATACATGCAAAGATAGTTTTCAACTTTCACCCTTGCAAAACTTTGTGTTCCAAATTTTTCTCTCTCCCTCACTCTTCCCAGCAATTCTTCTAAACATATTTCTACATTTATCATGCTGCACAAGAAAAATCAGATCAAAAGGGGGAAAAGTGAGAAAGAAAAAAAAAACAAGCACAAACAACGACAACAACAAAAAAAGGTGAAAATATTATATTTTTAGTCACATTCAGTTTCCATGGTTCTCTCTCTAGATATGGAAGGTTTTTTCCATCACAAGTCTATTGGAATTGCCTAGAATCACCTCATTGTTGAAAAGATCCAAGTTCTTCATGTTGATCATCACATAACCTTGTTGTTACTATGTACAAAGTTCTCTTGGTTCTTCTCACTTCACTCAGCATCAGTTCACATTAAATCTTTCCAGACTTTTCTGAAATCAGCTTGGTCATCACTTTTTATAGAACAATAATATTCCATTATATTCATATACCATAGTTTATTCAGTCATTCCCCAACTAATGGGCATCCACTCAGTTTCTAGTTCCTTGGTACTACAAAGAGGGCTGCCATAAACATTTTTGGACATGTGGGTTCTTTTCCCTAAAAGCATATTTGTTACAATGGGTTTGTTTTTCTTTTTTCTTGTAAGGTGGAAGGAATATAGAAAGCATGGAAAAACATTTATTGGTAAATGAGTAAACAAATTTTTGAATGAAAGGATGTGTTGTAACCAAAGAAAAGTAATGCAGATGAAGTGGAAAATATTTATTGAGCAAAAGAATTTCAGGAAATGTATAATTTAACCCAAATAAGTCCATATGATAGCTTGTTGGCTGTCCAAAATTATGTGAAATGTTTCTATGCATGGTTATATTTATCAAATGTTCTTCAGCCCTATGGAAGACTGGACAAGAAAAAATAGATTTAAAAGAGGAGGGAGTCCATTGCAGCACAGTTTAATCCAGGGAAGCATGGAGCAAAGAGGACTTATTTTGTAATCTAAAAACTTACTTAGAATCCTGGTTTTGCTATTTACTAAATCTTTCCTTAGATATTTGTTAGCTAAGTGATGGTGGACAATTCATTCTGCCTGCTTCAGTTTCCTCAGATGTAAAAAGAGAATCATAATAATACTTTTCTTCTCAGAGTTGTTGTGAAGAACAAAATGAGCTAATTCTATAAAGCACCTAGTACATAGGAGGCACTGGCCTTAGCCAAATCACTTAATATGTCTGGCCTCAGTTTCCTCATGTAAAATGAGAAGAATTGATTAGATGATCATCATAATTCTAAATGTTTGTAACTGCCTCCTCCTTAGCTTCATTGTTTTTTCCTCCCCCAAATGTTATCATAGATATTGAGACTAGCTTTCTTTGTTCCATGACAAAAAAAAGAAACCCTATTTCCATATGCAAAAAAAATAAAGGTAGATATTTACATCTCTTCCTTTTTACCTCATGTATTTAAATAACTATTATTTATATATTTATCATTATGTTTATAAAGTGCCTTTCCTCAAAAGAAGAAATAGTATTTTTTTTCATTAAATATACATATATATGTGCATATCTATATCTATATCTTCAAAAATACAGTAATTTCACATAAAAAGTTTAATTGATGTAAGTAGATTCCATAACCTACAAGGAAACCAAAAAAGGCTAAAAAAAACTGCCTTAGTCAATAATCACTTAATTTACTTATTAAAAGGATGGTGAGGACACCAGTTTAAAATATAAAATTTTTTATGAACTCTTACAAAGAAGGATGATAGAAAATTTTGAGAGGTATCCTTTTATAAAATAGCAACATAAAGAAAAGGGAAAATCAGTATTAAAAAAAAACTTGGCAATTACAGAATTGACATCTCAGTTGAGATGAATAATAACAGTAGCACATATTTATATTGTGTTTTAAGGTCTGCGAAACATTTCATTTGAATATGAAGAGGAATCTGTGGTGGACTTAAGTCTTCACAGTTTCAAAACTGCAAATAGTCTGATGCAGCAAAGAGTCAGAAGGGACAAAAAGCAGAGGAAAAAGAAAAAGGAAAAGGCAAAAGATTCAACTAATACAGGGGTTTGTAAACTTGTTTTAAAATATATTTTAATGATTTTTTATAATTTTTACCATCCTATGTGTGTTATTTAATGCTTTTAAATATTATTCTGATGAGCTCCATAAGTCTCTCTAGATTACCAAAAGGATCTATGTCCCCAAAAAGGTCAAGAATTCCTGAACTAATCACTTAGGGTTTTTAAAGATGAAACTTGTGTGGGACAGTGACTCTTACCAGAATTAAAATTGTAGACTCTCAAGGTAGAAAAGCAAAAAAAAAAAAAAAAAAAATAGCATGATCTCATGAGGTAGGACAACTCCTAACAGACAAGGTGTCAGAGAGGAGTGCAAAGCACAAGCTGCAAAACACAAGATTAAATAGACCCTAAATGAAGAAGCCCTTTCCCAGCCCTAGTCCCTTCTCCCCTGGATTTTTCTCCTATTGTCTGGCAGAGTCTAAGTTTACATTCTAAATGCAGAAATCTATTACAGAAACAAAAGAATATTAGTAAATAACTAACTTAATTTAAATTTCCCTAGGGAACTACTATAAGCAGAAATTCTTGGATGAGAGACTTCTCTTACCTGAATTCCCAAAGCCATCATCATCTTTAAAAGAATGATAATTAAGAGGCAGAGGGAAACAGGCAGGGAAATGTTCATCCAAGACAATCGAACACCTGCAGCTTTTTAGCTATAGCTCAACTTATTACAAAGTCTCAAGGCCATATTCCCATGAAAGGTCTTCACTCAGTTTATCCCATTCAGTTGCTCCCCTTTGTTTATTAACCTTTGAAGATCTTTCACACCATTCTTGATATATTTCTTTAACCATCTTGTTTTCAGTCTCCAGTTCTTCTGGACATGATTTGTCCTGGAGTTCATCCTCATCCTTTTAATAATCCAAATCCAACTGGACCTTCCCCTTTCATGTTGTTCAACCTTTATCATCCTGATCAGTAACATCTGCAATTCATTGTTAATTCCTCCATCCTATCTCCAATCTAGTTAGCATCTTTAAAGATAAACACAACAACCTTTGAGACAATCTCAATGGAAATTTAGCCTTTCCAGGTTATCTTATTACCATAAATTAAGAAGTTAAGCTTTCCCACACTATTTTGATGGCATATCTTTAGGCAGGGCTGGGACTAGGTCAGCCACCTGGCTTTCTGATTCTCCCTCTTCAGTTTGCATTTTAGGAACCTCCAAGGTTACATCTCCCCCATACTCTATCTCCCTCACAGTGCCTTCCCTCTAGCTAACTCTGGTAAGTCTGCCAGACGATAGCTTTTTCCCACTTATGGGAGAATTTGTCTCTCATATGCTCTCCCAACTCCATTCATTTTTACCATTCCCAGTGTCTATTGTATCCCTTCATTTTGTCTGTAATCTATTCCCCCAAATAAAACTACTTTTTGCCAAAGAGAATCACCATTGTGAATTCTTTACACGACTGAACCCCAACTTTTGGTGCCAGCCATTATTTGGTGACAAACCCCACATCATAGATCACATCCGTGAGGAGTAGGTCTGGAATGGGACATGAGCTAATTTTCTGATGTCTTTGGCAATTTCCTTTGCTACTTGTCCATTATCATCAATTTTCACACAGCAAAAATTTAATTTTCTAAGCTCTACCTACCTTCTTCAGCCAATGAGTTATCTAATACTAATTTATGTTGGAGTACTGCTTCTCTAGTCTGAGTGACTTGATATGCTAACAAATACAGTGCCTTTTTCATCTGGTTAGTAATTATTTTAACTATAGCCTGGAGTACAATGAGCCTATTCAGCATAAAAATTGGGGTTTTGTATTTGGAGTACAAAACCCCAATTTTTATGCTGAATAGGCTCATTGGACTCCAAATAACCACCCAGGGCCATCTGTCACTCCAAGCATTTGTGTCCCCAGTAATTGGAGTAGATAACCATTCACAAATAAAAATGCCTATCAGGAAAGTCAGCAACAACAGAAATGCTAAAAGAAACAGACAGACAGGAGCAGCTAAGTGGTGCAGTGGTTAGAGCACCAGCCCTTAAGTCAGGAGGACCTGAGTTCAAAACTGGCCTCAGATACTTAACACTTCTTAGCTGTATGACCCTGGGCAAGTCACTTAACCCCAATTGCGTCAGCAAAAAAAAAGAAACAGATGCATTAGCAACAGATAGATGACTAGGCCAAATACTCATTTACCTAATTATTTAGGATATAATAAGCATATATTTTCATATTGAAAACTGCAAGATCTTACATACTTGAATTGTGTTCATATTTTCTACTGAATATAATCTTACCCTGATTATAGAAATTTGGTATAAGAGGAAAAAGCAGGGACATGATTGTAAAAAAAAGCTAGTCCTTCAGGCCTCAGCCTGAGAGCACATACATGACAGGATAAAGCATTCTTAGCTAATTATATGCATTAACAATTCCATCTTATAGTCAAAATCAGGAATAATCAGGTGGGTTCTTATTCAAAGAAGCACCAATGGGAAATTGAGTCAGAAGGATCCATCTTAAGCAGAGGCCAAGGATGTCCTCCCAATGCTTGCCCAGACACTAATCTTCATCTGTAACAATTTAGGCATTCCTCTGCGTAGCTTGTGGCATATTCCTTTCAAATAGTGTATTACTGGCTTGGTGATCCATAAGATAATCATACCTGAATTCAAAACTCCAAATAATATCAGCTACAGTCCCAAGAGATGTTATCTCAAATATTTGTCTCATTAATCAAAGCTTTAGGTGAATTTAGCTCTCAAGGATCACATATCCTAAATAAGTATTTACTTATTGTATTAATCAATGTATTACTTACATTGATAACAGTTACGAGGTTCATTCTAGAAAGTGTACAGCTTATCTTCCTATCTAAGTAGATGGGTTTTAAATTCAACATTACACAAGTCATTTTACTTTAAGATGTTCAATAACCAATCTATATCAAAACATGTTCAAGTATTAATCATATTCAAAGGGACAAAGTTATAAACCACTGTTCTCAGAATCTCCATAAACAATGAGAACAGCTTTAAAATGACTCAATACAATCAATTAAAACTCACATAGAATATAGAATATGCTGTCTTAATTTCACATTAAAGAATCCTATCAGAATTAACATTAATAATTTCTTCATCCTAAAATATATTAATTCAACTTCCTTCAATCAATTAATAAACTTTTCTGGAAATATAAATAACAGGTACAACAACCAATATTTTAAAAATTCTTCTAAGCACAATTAATCTCCCTCCCACCAAAACATTCCTAATTGCAAAGTCAGTTTTAGAGGTTATAAATTGTCCTTAACAATCCATTCTTGAGGTTCCTCCAGTTCTTTCAGTCTGGTGTTCTCAGCCTCCAGATTGCAGTTTCAGTCATCTGTAATGTCTGGTAAGGTCCTTCCCACTAGGCGTCTTCCAGGACTTAGTAATCACCCATTCTCCTGGAACTGCAAACGCCAAAGGTGTTGTCTGGGTCAGCAATCCTTGGCTTTGCTAAGGGCTAAAAGGGATGAGGACACTGCCAGTACATAATTCCTTAAAAACTTAACCTTTGTTTCAATAGAGGGCCTTTCCCTTTTTCCTCCCAAAAAAAATTAATCAATCTCATATGGGGAAAATCCCAGATCACTTTGGGGGACAGTTCTAATTCTTTAACAAAGCAATAGGCAAACATTTGGTCCAAGGTAATTTAGTCTCTAACATCAATTTAGTAATCCATTTCTTAAGAATCTGTTCATTCTTTCTACTTTTCCTGATGAGGGCAGATGCCCAATTTGCAATCCCTCCCCATTATTTCTTATAAAACCTTGGAATAAAATATGTTCCTTTATCAGAATCAATAGTCTCTCCCAATATATACTTAGGTATAATTTGTTCCAATGTTATTTCACTAACCCCTCTTAAAGTAGCAGAGACCAGGGGAAAGCTTCCATCCATCTCCACTGGTGTCATTACATTAAAACCTAATTTGAATATTTTGGAAGCAGGCTCCCTCCCTCTGGAGGGACACCTCCTCAATTCTTATTTATCTTTAGACATATTACACACTTTTCAGATACAATTTGTTTTACAATTACATATATCCCATATGTCAAATTTTCTTGCTTTCACTTCTTTGTTAAAGGGAGAAAGCAAGACAAAATTTAAGATTCAGAATATAGGTAATATCTAAATAACTTTGGACCAAATTTCACAAAACTTATACCATATATCCAGCTGGGCTGACAAAATGTTAAAGCACATTTTTACAAATTCCCCAATATACAATTTAGAAAGCAACATAGTAGCTTAAATATATTTCATCTAATTAGGAGACCTCTTTAGGTAACATGTGACCTCTTTAGGTAAATTACCAGAGAATCAAAAAAAAATTTTAACTTCAGATCAAATGCAGATTTAAATTTCTAGTAGCAATACTTTAATATTAATGTATATATATATTTCTAAAATCTTATGCCACAATAAACAAGTTCACAATTTTAGCAAATACTAATGATTAGTAATTATCTCATATAATTTCAGAATCAGAATTCCAATTTAAAAACACACAGCCTCAAAATTTAAGGTGGCAGAAAATCTTTCCTTTCAAATCCATCTACAAGGCTTTACGAATTTGCCAGACTTTAAGACCCTGGGGGAGAGGGTTGGAAAAATTTGGACCCAAGTGTTCAGCTTCGGATCTGTGGCCCAGTGACTAGCTCAATCTCCATGCCAGAAATATTGGGGGAAGAGGGATGAGAGCCATGTTGACGACGTACAGTAGACTAACTCCAGTTAGTGACTGAGAGATAGTGCCAAGCAACTTAAAATTTAGTCTCAAAACCCCCAGAATCTGCTAAAAATGTTTTAGCAGTTATGTAATTTTAACTATTTCTGCAGACCCAAATTGGCCAGTTCTAGATCCACAGAAAGGTCATTTTTTTTTTCTTTTTGATGTGGCAACTAAAAACTTTACCTATCTCAGAACTAGTCCTTCCTCTCTCTAGCTAAAAGCTATTTGCATAAGATCAATTATGTACAAAATAAGCATTTTAAAATCCCAAATAGCCAGATTTTTTCTTTTGTAATTTGGCTGACTGAGAGAAACACTGAAGAAAAAACACATGCTCTCTCTCTCTCTTTCTCTCCATCCCTCCTTCTCTGTCTGTCTCTCTCTCTGTCTCTCTCTCTTTCTCTCTTTCTCTTCCTCCCTCCCTCCCTCTCTCTCTCTCTTTTTTTTCTTTCTCTGTCTGTCTGCCTCTCTCTCTCTCTCTCTCTCTCTCTCACACACACACACACACACACACACACACACACACACACACACACACACAAATACAAACTGCTTTTCTAAATCAAGCTTCTGTTCTCAGCCCCACCTTGAGGTGAAAGCGAGGAGGGTAGTTCTGGAGCCAAAGCCATAGGAGCCAGTTGGCTGGGTATTATTGAATTCTCCTTTGAATTTATACCCAGCCCTCAGGGGATGGACAGTTCCTCTGAGCAAGTGGAGCACCTGTCCAAACAAAACAACAGTATTCAATTTGATACTTCATCCCAATTCTTCCTAAAGGGCCATCTTCCCAGGGCCCTAGATAGGTTTTTAGAGTCAGCTAGATTGTTCCTTTCCCAAGGTTCACAGTATCTCACAGTCCTCTCTGACGGAGGACTCACCCGATCTTACAAAGGAAAATGGGAGAATCCTTACAGACTTGAACCACTTAGAATTTCCCAATATCAAAGGTAGAAACTCTTTAGATTTCAGCTAAGGAAACAGAACTAGAGAAACTCCTGCAATTTTCAGGCTTAGAGAAACCCAATTCTCCAACAAACACAGCAGTAAAATTCTTTTTTAAAATACATCAGGATTAAAAATAATTTTAGAAAATTAAAGAGAAAGAGGAATAATCTGCTTTTTGAAAGAGAATACTATCTTAGCAGTGAAAAATACTGACCCATTCATTAGAATGACTCAGCCTATGAGAGAAACAAAGCAAAGCAATCAGCAATAAAATCTTCTTGGCCCAATAGAGAAACTGGTCAACTGAACAGAGAAGTAATGGCTTTACAGAACAGCTACTCACCCAATCCTATGGACTTTGTAAGGGGAATAGATTGATATGCTCTTTTTTGAGGCAAAAGTGGCATTGATGTCATGTAAACACTATCTAATCTGCCCAAGACATGCACATTTGTTAAACATTTTCCTCACTGTGACAATCCTACTAAAACAGCTCTCAATTTTTCTTTAAACTTCTTCTTAAGCTTCTTAAACTGTGGGTGGCAACCTCATAAAGGGTCTCATAATTGAATGTGGAGATCCCAAAAGTATGATTTATTATCAGCAAATGTTTGATTTGTATACTTATTTGTATATACCTAGAGGTCACATAAAAATTTCTCATGTGAAAAGAGGTGGTGAGTGGAAAAAGTTTAAGAAGCCCCGCTTTAGAGGATGACATATATAAATGAATGGGCAATAGATGCTCACATGACACCATTGAAAAGACCTCATACAGGCATATAAAAGAATAACACTGGATCTCCCTTTTTTTTTTCTATTTCTGAATCTGTATTTCAGGTAATCACAAACTATGAAGCTGCCTTTTCTGTTTTCTTTCTACCTTCTAGAAACTCTGCATCATATAGTGAAGAGAGGAAGATAGAGTTCAGTATCATAGCTAGGTACTATGTATGAACTCAGGGAATGTGCAATGAAGAAGTTCTTGTTGTATGCAAACATCTTGAATTTTCTCATTTTCCCTTGAGAATGGAAAAGAAAAGATGTGGGAGTAATATATTAATATTAATCAAAGAAAGAACTGATAAATAGAAGTATACAAAGAATAAGTATATATATATGTGTATATATATATATACACACCTAGTTGTGTCTAATGGTACCCATCTTTACTAGGGGTAAGGGAAAGGAAAGGAAGAAAAAACAGAAAAAAATTTACATGATAACTTTACTATATATTTTTAAAGAATAGCAAGTTGTATATAATAGATTTGCAGTTTCATACACAATCATCTTTTATTGTTTTATATTATGGAATTGTTTTTCCATACATTTAAAAAAACTAAAAGTTATGATGCTTGAAAATATATATATATATAACATAATGTGGGAATAATAGTAGACACGATGAAGAGATGTTGGATGACAGCTAGTTTATATATTTGTAAAATGAAATAGATTGACTGAATACTTTCCTTTTATTTTGAGAAAGGTGAGCTCTACTGCATCCTTAGAAAATAAACCCTGATAAAAAAAATTTAAATCTTCTATTAAAATGTGACAGTCCCCTGTGCCACTTAAAAGTAAAAGCAAGGAACTGGGGAGAGAAATAATAATCAAAGTAGCTAGCATTGATATAGCACTTTAAAGTTTGCAAGATGAAGAACTGGAATTGAGACAGATTGTGACTTAGACGAGGTCTCAAAGATAATTTTTTTAAGGTAATTGGGATTAAGTAACTTGCTCAGAATTATACAACTAGTATTAAGTATCTGAGGTTACATTTGAACTCAGGTCCTCCTGACTCCAGAGCTGATGCTCTTCCATGGCACCATCTAGCTGCCCCCTCAAAGCTAATTGTGAATGTCAGAGTCATAATTTGAACTCAGTTCTCCTGACTTCAAGTCTACCTCTTTTTCCAATATGCTAGACTTCATGATTTTAAGCTTAGTTGGAACTAACTATTATTTGGCTCTTTAAGAAGCTAAATTAGTTTTTGTGGGCCACTGAAGTCCTCTTCCACATTCTTACCTCAATTTCTAGGTATACCAAAACACACATGTATTTTGTTTACATGAATCTTGAATCTGATGCTTGCTATTTATATGACATTCAACAAATCACTTAACTTATCTTGGACTCAATTTACTCATCTGAAAAGTATGTGTGTGTGTGTATGGGATGGGGGGGTTATTTTATCCTCAAAACAAACTTGTGACGAAGCTACTATTATTATCTCCATTTTACAAAAGATAGAACAAGGCAAAAAATAGTTAAGGAGATTATCCAAAATCTCATAACCAGGAGTGTCTGAGGTGGGATTCAAAACCAGACCCTTCTGACTCCAGGACCAGCAATGCATCATCTATGTCCCTTACTGCCATCCTTGCAGTGCCTTACAAGCCTTGAAGCCTAGATTTTTTGCATTCTAGTGCTTAGCGCAGTGTCTGACAGAGAGTAAGACCTTAATATATTCTTGTTGCCTTATTGACTTGACTGAGTGTCAATCATGCCTCAAAGAGCCATACAAGATTATTCAAATGGAAGAGAAATCAGTTGATCAAAAGGCACCATGACTCAAGTATGAGAAAGGCAGAATGGAAAACACTAACACACCCTGCTGTAAATGACTAATTGGGGAGCCACTTCTAAGTATTCTCAGTATAAAAAGAAATTTGAAATATGTAGTTGACTTGAAAATATATTCATACAATTCATGCTTCTATGGCAACAGCAAGATGGATAAAGAGAAAAAAGGAATGTGAGGAAATCTGTAGTAGCTCCTCCTTCCATTTTTCAAATGAGGAAAACTTTTTCCAGAAAAGTTAAATACTTGGCTCAATATCACAGAGGTAGCAAACATCACATCCAGGATTTATATAAACAAACTACACAATTGTGTTTTGGTATATTTAGAAACTGAATAAGTAATTCCAATAGACTTGTGATGGAAAGTGCCATCTGTGTCCAGAAAAAGAACCATAGAGACTGAACATGGATCAAAGCATAGTATTTTAATATTGGATTGCTTGCTATCTTGCGGAAGTGGGAAGAGAGAAAAGAGGGAGGAAAATTTGGAACTCAAGGTTTTGCAAAGGTGAATGTTGAAAATTATCTTTTTTTTTTTTGTTTGTTTTTGTTTTGCAGAGGCAATTGGGGTTAAGTGACTTGCCCAGCGTCACATAGCTAGGAAGTGTTAAGTGTCTGAGGCCAGATTTGAACTCAGGTCCTCCTGACCTCAGGGCTGGTGCTCTATCCACTGTGCCACCTAGCTGCCCCCTGAAAATTATCTTTGCATGTATTTGGAAAAATAAGATGCTATTTAAAAAAAAAAGAAATTGAAGTAAGAATGTAGAGTAAGATTTTGGTAGCCAATAACAATTACTTTAGTTTTGGGGCAGCTAGGTGGCGCAGTGGTTAGAGCACCAGCCCTGAGGTCAGGAGGACCTGAGTTCAAATCTGATCTCAGACACTTCCTAGCTGTGTGACCCTGGGCAAGTCACTTAACCCCAATTGCCTCAGCAAAAAAAAAAAAAAAAAAATTACTTTAGTTTCTTAAAGAGTCTAATGTTATAATTATCATGTAGTGGATATCCTGCCATCTAGGGGAAGGGTGGGGAGTAGGGGGGAAAAATTTGTAACAGAAAGCTTTGTAAGGGTTAATGTTTAGGAATTACCCATACATATGTTTTGCAAATAAAAAGTATTAATAAAAAAAATAAAAAATAAAAAAAGAGTCTAATGTTAGTTCATGTGAAGTATGAGAGGTATTATGACATACTGAAAAAGAGGTAAACTTCAAATTCTACCTGACATTTAATGTTAGCTCTGAAACCTCTGCTAAGTTACCACCTGTCTGAACCACAGTTTCTCTATAAAATGGAGATAACAATAATACTTAAATACATATTGTCTTTTATACTTACAAAGTATTTGACATAATTTCTCTCATTTTATCTTTACGTCAACCCTATAATTATTTATGAACTTATGATGATGCTCATTTTATAGAAAGGAAATAGACTGGGGCAGCTAGGTGGCGCAGTGGATAGAGCACCAGTCCTGAAGAAAGGAGGACCTGAGTTCAAATTCAGTCTCAGACACTTAACATTCCCTAACTGTGACCCTGGGCAAGTCACTTAACCCCAATTGCCTCAACAAACAAATAAGAGGAAGAAAAGAAAGGAAATAGACTGAGCTGGGTTAAATGACTTTCCTCAACATCATAAAGTAAAAAAGGTGACACTGATGGAATTGGAATCCAAGTCTTTCTGAATCCAAGTTTAGCATTTAGCCTTTATCAGGCAGTCAGTTAAGCAGCAAAGATCATTTATTAAGTGCTAACTGTATGCCTGCATTATTTAGCATTGGAGATACAAAGAAAAATAAAACACACAAAAATTCCCTCACCATGTTGCTTTATCTGTACTCCATAGCACATTGGATTATTATGAAAAAAGTCCTTGGCAAACTGCATTGAACTTTTGTCTTCAGCATCCTCAGTATCTACCTTCAGAACCCTTTTCTGTTTTTGAGTGTACCCTCCCCACCCTCACCTCAATTGTACTTTTTTCCTCTAGTTGTTGCTGTACTGTCATATTTGAATTCTTGTGGGGTTTTCTTGGCAAAGACACTGACATGGTTTGCCATTTCCTTCTCCAGCTGATTTTACAGATGAGGAAACTGAGACAAACAGGAATAAGTGACTTGCCGGAGTCACAGTTAATAAGTGTCTAAATCCAGATTTAAACTTAGGAAAACTCATCTCCTTGACTTCAGGCTTGGCATTCTACCCACTGTGCTCCCTAGATACCTGCCTTCCTTTTAACTTTTACCAAAAGAGATGCTATTAATAAAGACTAGAACACTGTGGGAGCTTGATAAATGTTTTTCTCTCTCCCTCAATCAAAATCTGCTTTTAGCAAAGGCCCAGATAAACTTGTTCACTTTAAAAGTACTACTCTTCTCAGGGAGTTCTGGAAACTCTTATGGGAATTCTCACAGGAATGAAATCCTTGAGCCAAAGGAATGAAGCCTTTAGGGTGAACTCTCTGGCTTTTGTTGCAAGGTAAAAATGTCTTCTTTTTTTTTTAGTCAATGAGGGGACAATCCATGCAAGACAGAGCACAAGGGAGATCTTTTTTTTTTTTTTTAATTAAAGCTTTTTATTTACAGAACATATGAGTAATTTTTCTACATTGACCTTTGCAAAATTTTCTGTTCCAAATTTTTCCCTCCTTCTCCCCATCCCCTCCCCTGGATGGCAGGTAGTCTAATACATGTTAAATATGCTAAAATATATGATAAATCCAATATGTGTATACATATCTATACAGTTATCTTGCTGTACAAGAAAAATCAGATCTAGAAAGAAAGAAAAAAAAACCAACCTAAGAAGGAAAACAAAATGCAAGCAAACATTCACAGAAAGCATTAAAATGCTATATTGTGTGTGGTCCACACTCAGTTCCCTCAGGCCTCTCTCTGGATGTATATGACTATCTTCATCACTGAACAATAGGAACTGGTTTGAAACTATTCATTGTTGAAGAGAACCATGTCCATCAGAATTGATCATCATGTAATAACTGTTGTTGCTGTGTATGATGATCTCCTGATTCTGCTCGTTTCACTCAGCATCAGTTCATGCAAGTCTCTCCAGGACTCTCTGAAATCGTCCTGCTGGTCGTTTCTCACAGAACAATAATATTCCATCACATTCATATACCATAATTTATTCAGCCACTCTCCAATTGATGGGCATCCCTTCAGTTTCCAGTTTCTTGCCACTACAAAAAGGGCTGCCACAAACATTCTTGCACATATGGGTCCCTTTCCTTCCTTTAAGATCTTTTTAGGATATAAGCCCTTTGACACTGCTGGGTCAAAGGGTATGCACAGTTTGATAACCCTTTGGGCATAGTTTTAAATTGCTCTCCAGAATGGTTGGATCTGTTCACAGTTAAGGGAGATCTTTATGGTATCTCTGAAATCAGACCACATAGGCAACCAATAAGGCTGTCGCTGCTTTCAAATACAGCTCAGGGATAGGCTGTATAAGCCACATTAAGTTGTAAGACATTGAGGAGATCTGGCTCCCAGTTCCTTATTCTGGGTATTGAACCATAAATTCCACCAGGAAAAATGCTTCATTTCGAGGTGGGGCACTTATCTCTTTACATAGTAGATAGCTGGGTGATAAGCCAAGGCTACTGGCACAAATTCATCTATGAGATGGTTAGTTTCTGATCCATGCTAACAAGAATTAGAGAAAATAAAAAGCAATTACCCAGTTCATTTAGTCTGTATAGGCAATATGGATAATTCTGGCCAAAAAGTTCATAAGATTTAATACTAGAAGCCACCTTAGAAATCATCTAGTACATTTTTAGATTCTGAGGTTCAGAAAGATATCTGACTTCCCTAAGGACATGCAGATTAAAAGTAACCAAGCTAATCTGAACACAGATCTTCTGGCTTCGATTTCTTTGCCTTCATATTCAAGCCCAGTACAGGTTTGTGCACATATAGCACAGCATTATAAGAACAATTGAAAATTCATCTATTTTTTTAAAATTTTATTTGTTTGCTTAATATAATTAGATGGCTGTGTCTGCATAGCTCAGCCTCTAAATGAATTTTCTAAACTGGATTCACTATCAGTAAAAACTAACTGGCATAAATAATTCTGAGGAGAAAGTTTTAAGCAGTAAGAAGTAACTATCCCTAATTTTTCCCATGAAGGGAAAAAAACTCAAAATATAAATTGAAAGTAGAGATCTACCCTCTTGGAACTCCACATTTCATTGATTTTGAACTTCCAAGAGAGGGAATTATTGGGGACCCTTCTGAAAAATGTTTTTGTTTGAAAGAGGACAATTTGGAGGTGTTTGCACTTATCTGAACATCTGCAATGTAAATATTGAGATTGAAATCATCCAGCTGACTGTTTCAGGCTGAGGCAATTCTTTGCCTTTTAAAGATAGAAAAAATGAAATATGCTGATAAAAACTCTTCTTTAACCCCAAATCTGCTCCACATGTATTTTTGATTCATATATATCTTTTGATTAAAAAGAGGAGCCACATTAGAGTTATTTCCCAGTTCTGGGGTTCTGACCAGTCCTACCAGTAGTGATATACCATAAAATGAGAAGGGTGCTGGAGTTGAGCCTGGAAATACAGGCTCTGATATTTATTAGCTCTGTACTTATACTCCTTAAACCTTGCTTTTCTCTTCTATAAAATGGGGATAATGACACTTATATTTCCTGTTTCACAGGATCATTACTTAAATGCTTAGTAAGTCTCTTCCATACCAGTCCATTCAATCAACATTGATTAAGGGTCTACCATGTTAAAGATATTGTGCATGGATGCTGGGGGTGGAGAATGAGGGAAAAAACAGAATGATATATTTCCCCTAGGAACTTGAATTCTACTAAATTATCATTGAGGTTAAGGAAGATGATGAAAATCCAATCCTTATTCTATCTAGATGGTCTAAATGGGAAGATTTCATAGGATTTACAGATGAAAGAATAATAAATCATAGATTTAAAATTGGGAAGAACCATAGAGGTTTTCTATTACAACATTTGACAAATGAAGAAACTGAGACCTAGTGAGTGGAAGTTATTTATCCAAGGTTGCAGTAAGCAGCAGACCTGTTACTCGAACCCAGTTCTGACTAAATCTAAGACTGTCTACACTTATTATTCAGATTATTGCACTACATCTTACCTCCGCATCCATGGGTATGTGTCCTTCTGGTCCCCTGGAGCTGTGAGTTTAGTGGCTATGCTGCAAAAACCTTTAGAGCATTGTCCTCCAAGAGAAGTACAGGAACTGGACCTATGATTTATTGGTATGAGAAACTCCCCTTACCAATGCAAGGTAGTGTTTTCTCTTCAACTTATAGTCTTAAGAGAAGTGTCCACGGATGCATTGTTGGTGGAACTGTGAACAGATCCAACCATTCTGGAGAGCAATTTGGAGCTATGCTCAAAAAGTTGTCAAACTGTGCATACCCTTTGACCCAGCAGTGTTTCTATTGGGCCTATATCCCAAAGAGATCTTAAAGGAAGGAAAAGGCCCATCATGTGCAAAAATGTTTGTGGCAGCCCTTTTTGTAGTGGCTAGAAACTGGAAACTGAAAGGATGCCCATCAATTGGAGAATGGCTGAATAAATTATGGTATATGAATGTTATGGAATATTATTGTTCTGTGAGAAACAACCAGCAGGACGATTTCTGAGAGGCCTGGAGGGACTTGCATGAACTGATGCTGAGTGAAACAAGCAGAACCAGGAGACCATTATACACGGCAACAACAATATTACATGATGATCAATTCTGATGGACATGGCTCTCTTCAACAATGAAATGTTTCAAACCAGTTCCAATTGTTCACTGAAGAAAGCCATATACACCCAGAGAGAGGGATGTGAAATGTGGACCACAACATATAATTTTCATGCTCTCTATTGATGTTTGCTTGCATTGGGTTTCCTTTCTCAGATATTTTTTTCTTGTAGACAATTTTTCTTGCACAGCAAGATAAGTGTGGAAATATGCATACATATATTTGATTTGTCAAGTATTTTAACATAATTAACATGTAGTAGACTTCCTGCCATCTAGGGGAGTGGTGGGTGCTAGGGGGGAAAAATTTGTAACAGAAAGCTTTGTAAGGGTCATTGTTGAAGAATTACCCACACATATGTTTTGCGATTAAAAAGCTTTAATAAAAAAGAGATTTTTTTCTTTTAAAATAACTTTTTGTTTTCAAAATACCTGCAAAAGTAATTTTCAACGTTTACTCTTGCAAAACCTTTTGCTCCAATTTTTTTTTCCTTTCCTTGCCCCCACTGCCCTCCCCTAGACAGCAAGTAAGCCAATATAGGTTAAAGCCAATATAAATAAATATATAATAAATAAAAGCAATTCTCCTGTACATATTTCCAACTTTACCACGTTGCACAAGAAAAATCATATCAAAAGAAGAAAAAATAAGAACAAAAACAAGCAAACAACAACATAAAATGTGGAAACACTATGTTGTGATCCATATTCAGTCCCCATAGGCCTCTTTCTGGATGCAAATGGCTCTCTCTATCACAAGTGTATAGAATTGGTCTGAATCACCTCACTGTATCTCTTCTCTTCTGTCTTCTCCTCCTTTCTCTTTTCCATTTTTTCTCCTTTTTTCTTTTTTTCCTCCTCCTTCTCTTTCTCCTTTCCCTTCTCTTCCTTCTTCACACCTCTAGCATATTCTAATGAAAAGCCAAACTAGGTGATGACCAGATTAGAGTTGGAATTCCAAACCAACTGGATCATCTGAATTCTGTGGAGGAAACAAGACCATGACCCAAAGCAGTTCTGTTGATGGTCAATAGATGGCAGCACAAGACCATGATTTGCATCCTTGTCCAGTTTCCTGCAAAAGGAGAAAAAACCTACCAACTTTGTAAGATAATAAAGCTAGGTGGCGCAGTGAATAAAGCACAAAGTCAAATCCAGCTATGGACCCTGGGCAAGTCACTTAAAACCCTGTTTGCCTCAGTTTCCTCATCTGTCAAATGAGTTGGAGAAGGAAATGACAAATCACTCTAGTATCTTTGCCAGGAAAACTCTAATGGGCTCATAAAGAGCTGGATATGACTGAACACAATGCTTTTTATTCTGTAATATCTTAAGAACAAATCCAGGGGCCACTATGAACCTCACATCTTAAGAATTTAAGAAAACCTGAAGCATTTATACATACAATTACTAACACATCACTAAGGCAAAGCAAAAGAGCATCCTCTTCTTCCCACATATTCCCACTTCTCAAGAAACATTTTGTAACATCATTTCCTTCTTAAGTTTACTCTTGATATTCACTTTAGCAAGATTTTAGCTGGATATAAAATGTGAGGTATAGAGGGAAGCAATCTGGGTTCAAAGTCAAAATTTTAGTTCTCATTTGTAAAAGAGAAGAGAGATGGTAACTGAAAAAACTTTGTGATCGTGGGCAATTAATTTCTCTCTTTGGCTGCAGTTTCCATATCTGTAAAATGTTAGATTGGGAGAGAGAGAGTATTAAGATCTTTAAGCTCTAAATTTCATAATCCTATAGTGGATTTTAGCTCTTTCTAATTCCTTCTGGAGAAGCCCTTTTTAGCCTCCAATCTGATTCAGAAGCCAGCCACTTTTCTTTCCTTCCTTCCTTCCTTCCTTCCTTCCTTCCTTCCTTCCTTCCTTCCTTCCTTCCTTCCTTCCTGCCTGCCTGCCTTCCTTCTTTCCATTCTTCCTTTTCTCTTTCTATTGATAAATCCTTCCTTTCTTCTTTTTATTCATTCATCCATCCTTCTTTCCATTCATCTATCCTTATTTCCAGTCTTCTTTCCTTCCTTCTTTTCATTCTTCCTTCTTACTATCCTTCTTTCCTTTTTTCCATCTTTCCTTCTTTATTTCCATCCACCCATTCTTCTTTCCTTTTTTATCTATCTTTCCTTCCTTACTTCTTTTCTTTCCTTCCTTCCTTCCTTCCTTCTTTCTTTCCATCCATCCATTCTTCTTTCCTTTTTTATCTATCTTTCCTTCCTTATTTCTTTTCTTTCTTTCCTTATTTCCCTCCTTTCTTTCTTTTTGATTTCTTATTAGAAAGTTTCATTTATTATATTCTTAATGCAAGATCTCAATGCTAGAATGATGAGTAAATCTAGGAAGATAGAATTTAATAAAGATAAGTGTAAAGTCCTACACAAGATTATTTGCTGTTTTTTTTTTTTTAATTACCTACATAAGTTAGAGGAGGCATAGTGTAAGAAAAGATCTTTTGGTTTCAGTACACCGTAAGCTCAATTTGGATCAATACATTGACTTTGATAGACCTGTGATCTCAATGAAGTAGAAACTGTTTTGTGGTGTAGAATCAAAGTCATCTATGTCTCCTTACTTGTACAAAGTAAATATATGCATAGGAGATTCCTTGTCAGAAAAGAGTCTTTACAATTCCGTTTTGCTCTAGCAAAAGCTTTTTAAAAAGTCAACAAAGATGCACAGTGAGATCTTGTATTTTTTTGTAGCTTTCAGTCAATTGTGTATCACAATCTAATATGAAATGGCATTTATGAAAGCCTGTTCAGTCTTTTTTTTTGTATCTTCATCATAATGTCAGGCAGCTAATAGGACTCAACCCAGAATTAGGAAGATCTGAGTTCTAAACCTGCTTCAGACACTTACTAGCTGTGGACCCCTTGGCAAGTTCTGACTGCTTCAATTTCATCAATTGTAAAATGGGCATTGTAATAGCATCTACCTCCCAGAGTTGTTATGAGAATCAAAGGAGATATTTGTAAAATACTAGCAAAGTGCGTGGCACATAGTAGGTCCTTTTAGTCCTATTTGACTCTGTGACCCCATTTGGACTTTCTAGGTAAAGAAATTGGAGTAGTTTATTATTTTCTTTTCTTGCTCATTTTACAGATGAGAAACTGAGGCCAATGGGGTTAAGTGACTTGCCCAGGATGACACAGCTAGTAAGTATCTGAGACTGGTTTTAAACTCAGGAAGATGAGTCTTCCTGACTCCAAGTCTAGTATTCTATCCATTGCTGAACCTGACTGCCTCCCATAGTCCTTTTGTAATTGCTTATATATTGTCCTCCTTCCACAGATGGAAATGACTTATTCCAAAAGATTTTATAAGTATTAAAAAATAGCCATACAGTATTTAGTAATATATTAGCATTTAGAAATATTTGCTCGATTCTTTTTTTTTTTGGTAACAATAATAAAATGTATGATTTCCCCCCTGCATTTAGTATTCTTCTGTCTTTTAAATAAAGACTCTCAAAATTGTACACCTTCAAAGTTTCTTAATTTCAATTCAAAATTAAATATTCATTAAATACTTATTTAGGCAAAAATATGCTAGTGTTGGGGAGGTACATAATTTAGATATGGCTTGCCTCAGCTTTCATATTGTTTGCAGTCTGGTAAGGACATAGGAATGAATGAATAAAAGAAAAAGCATTCATGAAGTACTTACTACCTGCAAAACATATGATCCATACAACAAAAACACAAAAAGAATACATAAAGGCATAAGAAGAATATTTTTTAAAAAATTGTTATATGATGTCATGGAGGATCCAGAAAGTGAGGTCCCATTATTACTTGGGAGAATCACAGAAGTCTGCTTTGAGATCACATTTGAGTTGGAAGCCAAAGGATGAGTAGAATTCAATAAGTAAATAAGATAAAATGAGCAACCCTGAATAAGGAAATAGTGAGAGCAAGAGGTATAGAGATAATTGCATAGAAGGAAGACATTGAATAATCTATTTGGACTGCTCTCTCAAAAAAGTCCATTCTCATTGCTTTTTTAACACTTGGCTTTTCAATGCTACATACAAGAACTTTGGAATAATGTAATTGCAGAAATAGTTATGGGTTGCCTAAAATGCATTTACATGGTGTGCATGCTGATTTGAAATTATTTTAGGAAGACAGTGTTGTGTATTGGGAGGAACAATGGATATGGGATGAGAGAGTCTAGATTTGAATCTTTGCTTCTTACTCACCTTTGTGATCTTGGTAATTTAATTCCTCTGGTTCTTGCTTTCTTCTTCTTAGCATTTGACTTACTGTTATAAAATAGTTCCAGATATTATAGCAGTTTCATCCTTTAGACATTAAAATTTCATCCATTTCTAAGTGGGAAGCAGCAACTATAGAACCCTGAGATATCACTGTGCCTCTGCCAATAATCTGTATGGGCCCTTCTACCAAATCTCACTTTTCATCCATCAGGCAAGTCGTGATACTCTTTCTGTTCTACAACTTGCACATTATGCTAATGAGGCAGTACAAAGAAAGGCGATTTCAATCAGTCAATAAGCACTTATTGAGTGTGTACTATGTGCTAGACATGGTATTGAGGCTGGGGATATAAAAGAAGGCAAAAGACAGTTCCTTCTTCTCAATCTAATGAAGAAGACAACATTGAAGTATTTTTTTCCTTTTATTTTGTTTGCTTTTTTATTTAAAACATGGCTAGTATGGAAATATATTTTGCATGACATCATATGCATAATGGGTTTCATATTTTTTGTCTTTGGGGAAGGGATCAGGGTGAGGGAAAGAATTTGGAACTGAAGATAAATCAATCATTGTATATTGATTATATAGATATAATGATATAGTATATAAATACTTTTGCATATATACACATATATATGTGTATGTATAAATGTATATATATGTGGGTATGTAAATATATGTGTGGGTGTATATTGTGGACACATATGTATGTATGCATGTATTGGTTCATTTAAGTGCAGCTAGGTAGCATAGTAGATAGAGTACTAAGCCTGAAGTCAATAAAACTTATCTTTCTGAGTTCAAATCTGGCCTCAAACATTTCCTGGCTGTGTGACTCTGGGCAAATTACTTAACCCTGTTTGTCTCAGTTCCTCATCTGTAAAAAATGAGCTAGAGAAGGAAATGACAAAAAAACCCTCCAAAATCTTTGCCAAGGAAACCACAGATGGGATTGGGAAGAGCTGAACAACAACAAATTGGTTCATTTTGGAGAAGCTGATTGTTAAGTATTTATCAATACAAGTCTAGAGCAAAGTTTCTTAAATTATGAATAGTGACCCCAATATGGGGTCATGTAACTTAATGTGGGGATAGCAAAATTATGATTATCAATAAATGTTTGATTTGTATATCTATTTTACATGCCTATATTCCCAGGATTACATAAAAAGTTTAAGAAGCCCTGGTCTAGAGGAAAGATGCTAGTAATTGGGAAGAGAGAAATAAAGGATTCTACAATAACAGAGGGAGTTTGTTCAAGCCTGGGGGGTATCAATAAAAGGGCATAAAAATGAGTGCTGTATGCTGCAAGAAAATCAGTGTTATTCAATAGAGTAAATGAATAAAGTGAATGATGTGAATGAGACTGAAAAGGTAGATTGGATTCAAATTGACCTGAACTTTAAAACTCAAACAGAAAAGTTCATAATTGATCCAAAAAGCAACAGGGAAGCACTGATCAGGGGCTATCAGTGCTCACTTGTTCTGAAGACTACCCATTGAATGGAAACAATTACCAGTGAAGATATCTGGAAAAAACCAAAAAACTATGAGTTCTTTAAGAATAGTCAGAATGAGGGGCAGCTAGGTGGCGCAGTGGATAGAGCACCAGCCCTGAAGTCAGAAGGACCTGGGTCCAAATCTGGTCTCAGACACTTAACATTCCCTAGCTGTGAGACCCTGGGAAAGTCACTTAACCTCAATTGCCTCAGCAAAAAAAAAAAAAGAAGAAGAAGAATAGTCAGAATGACCATTGTTATAAATTGCCTTACTTTTGTCTATGTTGGGTTACTTGGTTACAGAGGTCCAGCTCTAACTCTTAGGATGCCTAAATGAATCAGGTAAATGTCTCTTTTAGAGCATTTAAGAATAACCAGGACAGGGGCAGCTAGGTGGCGCAGTGGAAAGAGCACCAGCCCTGAAGTCAGCAAGACCTGAGTTCAAAATCTGGTCTCAGACACTTAACACTTCCTAGTGGTGTGACCCTGGGCAAGTTACTTAAATCCCAATTGCCTCAGGGAAAAAAAAAAAAAAAAAAAAAAAAAAACAGATTGGACTCCTTTGCCCTGCAAATTTTTTCTTTGCCACATTCCTGAATGATAAAATTCTACCACTAAAAATTCATCCCTTTAAATTAAAATTGCTCCTTTCAAGCTCCTATTAAAATGTTCAATCTCGGGGCAGCTAGGTGGCGCAGTGGATAGAGCACCAGCCCTGAAGTCAGGAGGACCTGAGTTCAAATCTGATCTCAGACACTTCCTAGCTGTGTGACCCTGGGCAAGTCACTTAACCCCAATTGCCTTATAAAAAAGCAACAAATAAAAAAAAAAAAAAAGTTCAATCTCTCTCCAATTAAGCCTTAGGATTTAAATCAGATAAGGATAGAAAATTATTCATTTCATTCTACTTAAAAACAAACTAGTTAAAAGATTTTGGGGGTAGGATGACATGATAGATGGAGATCTGTATTTATAGTGAAGAAGAGTTTGAATCTTAATTTATGACATTTAATTCTCTGAAGCTGGGGCAATACCCTAGAATTGTTTATATAACCTGACTCCAACAAAGCTGAATAGAGGAAGAATATCTCTGATTCCCAATTTGTGGGGGAAATGAGGAGAAGATGACTGCATTGGAGGTAGAGTTGATTCAAGAGCTTTGGAGAGAAAAGGCATTCTTCACATTATACCAAAGTCTCTTTGGAATCCACTGGAGGCTTTTGGACAATTAGACCAACAGACAGACATGGAAAAGTACATATGTAGGTATAGCCAACTCCACAATGTGTCCCTGATTTCCAGCGATGGAAACGAGGCAGTGGATATCAAGTTGGTCCTTGAGTTAGAGAGACCTAACCTCAAATCTGCCCTGGTAGTGGTAGCTCTGTGACCTCAAAAAACTTAACTTCTTTCTGCTTCAGTTTCCTCATTTTTAAAATAGGGATAATAATAGCACCAACCCCAAATAGGCACAAGTTGAACATAACTTACTTAAAAATAACTGAATGATAACAGCAACAGCAACATCTATGTTTTGAGGATAAAAGGAGATATAGATATAACCTGTTTTATGTACTTTGCTTTGTGCTTTGCAACTATTGCATTATTTGTTTATTCTTATTTTTATTTTTTTACAAACTGAGGGTTTGTGGCAACCCTGCATTAAGCAAGTCTATTGGAGCCATTTTTCCAACAGCATGTACTCACATTGTGTCTTTCAATAACATTTTGGTAATTCTTAGGCTATTTCAAGCTTTTTCTTTATTATATCTATTATGATGATCTGTGATCAGTGATCTTCAATGTTATTGTAATTGTATCATAATTGTTTTGGGGCATCAAGAGCCATGCTCATATAAGAGATAATCAATAAATGTGTGTTATAACTGTTTCACTGACCTGCCATGCTTTGATTCTCTCCCTCTCCTCAGAGCTCCTTAGTCCCAAAGACAAAACAATTTTGAAGAATATTATATAAACTTAATTGAAAAAGCAGTGGCAGGGTTTGAAAAGATTGACCCCACTTGAAAAAAAAGTTTTACTTTAGGTAAAATACTATCAAACAGCATTGCATACTAGAGAGAACTCCTTTGTAAAAGGAAGAGTTGATCAATGTGGCAAAATTCATTGTTGTCTTATTTTAAGAACTTGCCGCAATCCCCAGCCTTCTGCAACCACCATATTAATCAGTCAGTAGTCATTAGCGTGAAGGCAAGACCTTCCATCAGCAAAAGATATTTCAACTTATGGAAGCTCAGATAATGGTTAGCATTTTTAGCAATAAAGCATTTTAATTAAGTTGTTTACATTGCTTTTTAAAATGTAATATCACTGCACACTTAATAGATTGCAGTATAGTGTAAACATAACTTTTACATACACTGAGAAACCAAAAAAAATTCATGTGACTTACTTTATTGCAATATAACCTTTATTACAGTGGTCTGGAACCTAACCTGCAATATCTAAGGTATGTGTAATCATAGAGTACTTAGCACATCCTAAAATGTTATATAAATACTATTATTATAATATTTATTCTATTTTGCCTCCCTAAAGATTTTGGGGAATTTCCTCAAGAGTAATATTGGGTCCTTTCTTTTCGCTGAACCAAGATCTCATCAGTTTTCTATCAAAAGAGTTCATTTACTGTTCTATATCTATTTGTGCTTGCTATTTGCTTGGATAAATGAGTCATTTTGTGGTACCCCTCTTCTTAGAAGAGAAAAAAGCATCTAGTCATGTGGCCCCTTCTTCTGCTCCCCTCAAAGCTGGAATCCCAGTCTTCCTTGGAAAGGGTAGACAAGATTCCAGAGAAGTATATCCATATCATCCTTCAAACTTTTTATATTTTCAGCCATTTTATGTGAATATACAGGATTACGTTAGTATAGATAGGTTTCTGTCTGTCTGTCTCTGTTTCTGTCTCTGTCTCTCTCTCTGTCCCTCTCTCTCT
>JAJPUD010001498.1:164685-191098 GCA_023553655.1 Myrmecobius fasciatus | reverse complement strand
TCTCTCTCTCTCTCTCTCTCTCTCTCTCTCTCTCTCTCTCTCTCTCTTTCTCTCTCTCTGTCTTTGTTTCTCTCCCTCTTTCTCCCCCCTTACTATCTCTCTTTCTGTCTCTGTGTCTCTCCCTCTTTCCTTCATCCTCACTCTCTCTGTCTCTATCTCTGTCTGTCTCTCACTATCTCTCTGTCTCTGTCTCTTTCTCTTTCCCTCTTTCCTTCCCTTCTTACTCTCTGTGTTTTTCTGACTCTTTGTCTTTGTTTCTCTCCCTTTCTTCCCCCCCACTCTCTTTCTCTCTCTCTCTGTCTCTCTCTCCCTCTTTCCTTCCCTCCTCACTTTCTCTCTGTTTCTCTGTCTCTCTGTCTCTTTCTCTCTTTTTTTCTTCCCTCCTCACTCTCTGTTTCTCTGTGTCTCTCACTATCTCTCTTTCTCTGTCTCTTTTTCTTTCACTCTTTCCTTCTCTTCTCACTCTCCCTCTCTTTTTCTTTCTCTCTCTCTCCCTCTCTCTCCCCCTTCTTACCCCCAGAACATCTCTCCACCCACACAGCTTCACCTAGCACCCCAAGCCCTAGCTTTCCCATCATTTCTTATGATACTCAGCCCAGGAATGATACTGTAAATTAGAGGGAAAACACCTAAGAGAGCATAGAAGTTTCAAACAATAAAAACTAGGCATTAAAAACGGCATCGATGGTTAGACTTGTCCAGTTTTCAATAGCCGAGAAACCTCTCCTGCTGTTTATGTTTCTATGCGAGGGAAGGTCCTATTCTTGGTTTCTTTGCTTTGTCTCAGGACGGAACGCCTTGACTTTAGGTGTGGGGATACAACATAGATATAAGACAGGACTACCAAGGGGTGATGGAGGTAGGTCTGAGGTCTAGCAGTTCAGATTTCAATGTGTCCTTTCCTCAAATCTCCACAATACCCCTTAGGGAGATGAAACCATTTTGTGCATGTGTCCTGGACATCTCCCTGTTTTGCCCCTCCAAGTTACTGAAAAAGGAGAAGCATAATTGCCCAAGGAGACTAGAAAGTAGAGAATGAAAGAGGAAGAGAAGTGTCTGTTGTTCCCACTCTGTGTTCACATATGACCTTCGCATTTCCAGCTCTAGCACTAAATGTAACTTTAAGAAGCTCCACATGGGTCATGTGTCATCTTTGGGGGTTTTCTGGGGAAAATTGTAGCCTGGGAGCAGTCGGAGGTGGGTGTAGAGTTAGAGAGAGAAAAATAACCACATCAGGAGAGTCTCTCCACCTTCCCGTGAAACCCTGAAGCCCCTTAAGCTCCAAGCCTGAGACACACATCTCAGAGGGAGAGAGAGAAAGCCCAGCACCCCGAGAAGTTAGGAAGCCATTCAACAAGGAGCTTGCTCTCATCCAGAAAACCAGTGTGGTATAAAGAGCATGAGAAATGAAATCAGAAGATTTCGATTCCGAAACAGAATCCAACATTCACTCTCTTGTCCCTGGGGGGAAAATTACTTAACCTCTGAGTGTCCCCTATTTCCCAGAGTTGTTATAAGGAAAGAACTTCAACTTTGAAATACTATTAGCTACTGGTATTTAAGGAGTTGATAAGTGCTGAAAGAGGAGGGAGATTATGTAGAATGCTCACAGAATTTTGCATATTTACAAATGGAAGAGATCTTTGAGATTTATTTCACTTAATTTAAAATTTTATTAAAATTTATTTTAAGGGTCAGCTAGGTGGCACAGTGGATAGAACACTAACCCTGAAGTCAGGAGGACCTGAGTTCAAATCTGATCTCAGACACTTAACACTTCCTAGCTGTGTGGTCCTGGGCAAGTCACTTAACCTCAATTCTCTCATTAAAATAAATAAATTTTATTTTTTAGAAATTTTAATTGATCACTTTATATCATTTACATTTATGAATCTATCCAGGATGTTCTGGGAATGTTTGATGATTGACTTTCTTAGGGAAAAATGTAGGTAGCACAGACTTATAAATTTTAATCTGCATTATCACCATTACTTTCTTAATTCTAAATAAACAACAAAACAATAAATCAAGTCCTGATTTTTGTAAGGTTTGCTGATTTTTTTAGGTGAAAATATTCCCATTGATAATTTAATAATCAGGGCAGAAGCCAGTTTGGGCTGATTCCCTTCCTTTTCCTTCATTACCCAGAGAGTTAGCCCCTTACAACAAGGTGTGTGTGTCAGGGGAAGGGAGGGGAGTTCACCAAAACTTACTAGCACTAACACATCAATAGAGTCTGACAGTATATGCAAATATTCCACACCCACAGTATCTATCCCCTGCAGAGGAAGAGGACGGTCATTTTAATTGTATAGCATTCAGTTCCCCCTCCCCTATTTATAATGCTGTAATCATTGTAAATATTATTTTATTTATTCTGCTTACTCCAGTCTGCCTCTTTTTTTTATGTCTTCCCATGCTTCTTGGAATTCTTCATATTCATCATTGCTTTAGCATAGAAATATCCCCTTACATTTATGTGTCATGATTTGTTCATCTGCTCCTTAATTAATAGGCACCAACTATGTTCCATATTTGCTACCACGAAAGAAATACTGCCATGAATATTTGGGTGCATGTGAAAAACTTTCTCTCTTTGACCTCATTAGGGTATCTAAGAGTAGAGTCTGAGTCAGAGGATATGGAAATTAAATCACTTTTAAAAATCATAATTCCAAATTGCTTTACAGAATCAACGCTCATTTCAATAAGAAATGTTTCATAAGTATGTAACTGTTTTCGGAGACTGTGTCATGACAGGAAGGATCTAGATACATTTGGGGAAATTTTTGATGTTTATAACCCACATCTAGGAAACCTGGGAAAATGCATGCTCGGTACATGCTCAAGATGCTGAAAGTGACCTCCAATCCCCCATCCTCCCAACTTGCAAAATCATGATTCACAAAATTTTAGGATTCCTTGAAAAGTCAAAGAAAAAAAAGATAAATCTATCAACAGAGGTTTGTTTGTTTTTTGACCCTCCCCCCCACCTTTTCTTTAATTACTAATGGACAGCTCTTTTCCAAAGGTCTGTAAAGTATTTCCATCAATTATAAACAAGGATCTTAACAGAAATCCCCCATAATGATTCTTCCTACATTTCCTCCTAAGTCCCTGTAAGTAGTATAAGATATTATTCTTTTTTTTTTAATTAAAGCTTTTCATTTGCAAAACATATGCATGGGTAATTTTTCAACATTGACCCTTGCAAAGCTTTCTTTTCCAATTTTTCTCTCCTTCCCCCCACCCCCTTCCCTAGATGGCAGGTAGTCTATTACATGTTAACTATGTTAAAATATGTGACAAATCCAATATATGTATACATATCTATACAGCTATCTTGCTGTACAAGAAAAAAATGGATCTACAAGGAAAAAAAAAAAAAAAAACCTTGAGAAGGGAAACGAAATGCAAGCAAACGTCAACAGAAAGCATGAAAATGTTATGTTGTGGTCCACCCTTAGTTCCCACAGGCCTCTCCCTGGGTGTAGATGGCTTTTGTATCACTGAACAACTGGAACAGGTTTGAAACATTTCATTGTTGAAGAGAGCCATGTCCATCAGAATTGATCATCATATAGTCTTGTTGTTGCCATGTACAATGATCTCCTGGTTCTGCTCATTTCACTCAGCATCAGTTCATGTAAGTCTCTCCAAGCCTCTCTGAAATCATCTTGCTGGTCGTTTCTCACAGAACAATAATATTCCATAATATTCATATACCATAATTTATTAAGCCATTCTCCAATTGATGGGCATCCATTCAGTTTCCAGTTTCTTGCCACTACAAAAAGGGCTGCCACAAACATTCTTGCACATGTGGGGCCCTTTCCTTCCTTTATGATTTCTTTGGGATATATTTCCCAATAGAAACACTGCTGGGTCAAAGGATATGCACAGTTTGATAACTTTTTGAGCATAGCTCCAAATTGCTCTCCAGAATGGCTGGATCCATTCACAGTTCCACCAACAATGTATTAGTGTCCCAGCTTTCCCACATCCCCTCCAACATTCATCACTATCTTTTCCTGTCATTTTAGCCAATCTGACAGGTGTGTAGTGGTACCTCAGGGTTGTCTTAATTTGCATTCCTCTGGGACTTGCATGAACTGATGCTGAGTGAAACGAGCAGAACCAGGAGATCATCATGCACAGCAACAACAGTATTACATGATGATCAATTCTGATGGACATGGCTCTCTGCAATAAAGAATTGTCTCAAACCAGTTCCAGTTGTTCACTGAAGAAAACCATATACACCCAGAAAGAGGGACATGAAATATGGACCACAACGTAACATTTTCATGATCTCTATTGACATTTGCTTGCATTGTGTTGCCTTTTTCTGATTCTTTTTTTTTTTTCTTGTAGATAGGATTTTTCTTGCATAACTTCTCAAGCATTTCAACATTATTAACATGTAGTGGACTTCCTGCCATCTAGGGGAGGGAAGGGGACTGGGGTAAAATTTGTATTGGAAAGCTTTGTAAAGATCAAGGTTGGGGAACTACCCATACATATGTTATACAAATAAAAAGCTTAAAATAAAAAAAAAAATTTGCATTCCTCTGATCAGTAGTGATGTGGAGCACCTTTTCATATGACTAGAAATAGTTTTAGTTTTTTCATCTGAAAATTGTCTGTTCATATCCTTTGACCATTTATCAGTTGGAAAATGGCTTGAATTAGAAGATACTGTTCTCAATCACAATGAAACCCTCTGGTAGGAGACAGGAGGCCAGCCACTGCAGCCAATAGGTTTTCAAGGGTACCACTCCTCCTTAAGGACAGAGTTCTTCCGGTCTAGTGAAGCATCAGCAACAGAAACTTCCTCTCTTCAAAACTATCCTTCTTTGCTATTTTCTAAACCTCTCACCTCACAAAAATCTCATCTAAGAAAGGACTCCTAGTTACCAACATCATATTCAGACACCCAGGGGAATGGCCTCTGATAAAGTAAGCACTACTCACTGATTGAAGAACTATAAAAAAAAATTTAAAACCCCACAATTTTTTGCAAAGTAATTGCAGGATCATAATATCATCCATAAACTAGATTTTGTAATCAAAAGAGCACTGGGCTTGGAATCAGAAAGACATCCTCATGAATTAAAATCCAGTCACACTGGCTGTATGACTCTGGGCAAGTCACTTAACTCTGCTTGCCTCAGTTTCCTTAAGTTTAAAATGAGCTGGAGAAAGAAATGTCACTCCAATCTTTGCCAAGAAAACCCCAAAATGAGGTCATAGAAAGTCACACATGACTGAAAAAGCTGAACAACAATATAATTCATCACTGTAGATATGGATGAGAATACAGAAATTACCTAATTCAATTCACTGATTTTACTGAGGAAATATTAAATGATTTGCCCAAAGACATATAGGGAGTGGCAGAGCAAGGATTTCAATTGTTTAAAAATGGAAGGATGACCCATAGACTCTCTTTGGAGAGACAAATAAGAGTTGGAAAAATTGGTTTTGTTTTACACATGAAGATATCAACAAATATCATTTTGTGAGGAATTGGAGCATCTTGTATTGCAGTGTTCATGATAAATATTTGCAAAAAGACCATAATTAAAATAATTAAAGTTTAGGGCATCTAGGAGTGCAGTGGATAGAACACCAGCTCTGAAGTCAGGAGAAACTGAGTTCAAATTTGGCCTCAGACACTTAACACTTCCTAGCTGTGTGACCCTGAGCAAGTCACTTAACCCAAATTGCCTCAGTTAAAAAAAAAAAAATTAAAGTTTATGCACCAACATTAGCTGCAAAGGATGAGAGTAAGGAAATTATATAAAGCTGTAAAGACAAACAATGTTTTAAAAAAATTTAAAAATTCTCATCAAGGCAATGATCAACTGGGATTACAGAGGTCTAATGATCAACTATACTACTCACCCGTGAAAGAGAGGTGAGGGACTGAAGGTACAGAATAAGACATACATTTTTGGACATGGCCAAGGCAGGAATTTATTTTGCTTTAATGAGCATATATTTGTTACAAAAGTTTTCTTTATCTTTTTTTTTTTGGCTGAGGCAATTGAGGTTAAGTGACTTGCTCAGGGTCACACAGCTAGGAAGTATTAAGTGTCTGAGACCAGATTAGAACTCAGGTCCTCCTGACCTCAGGGCAGGTGCTCTATCCACTGTGCCACCTAGCTGCCCCTGTTTTCTTTATCTTTTTAAGAAGAGAGCAGTTAGAAGGGAGAGAAAATGAATTTTTGTTCATTAAAAATATTTAATTATATAAATATATAAAATATATAATACATAATATTAAGCATTAAATAAAAATATTTTTTAAAAATTTAAAAAATGAAAGGTTTATAAGACCATCTGAATTAAATCAAATAGACTTTGATACTTGGTTGTTATTGTTCATCCTTTGTTTTTTTTGAAGAGGACCAATGACTCCAAGGTGGAGTTTTGACTTCTGTGTGAATTAGGTTTAAATGAGGCAAAGTTGCACAAAATCATCAGCCTCACTCTCTCTTCCAGAGTCAGTGAAGTCCAATGGCAAGACAAAAGTCAAGATGACCAATGATGGCCTGGTATGAAGTGGATGGTCTTAGATGTTAAAATAAGCTATGAGCATTCCATGGTACCTGCTTGCTTCAGCCGCCTTTGAAGGTCTGAGCATAAATTGTTATTCCCATTCTGCTGGGGGAAATCTTTATATGCCTGGGGTTGATATCCCCCTAACTCACCATAGGCTACCTGGGCATCTAAGGTATATAGTGCCTTCAGGGAGGATTAGCACCTTTGGTGTGAGGGCTTGCCAAGCCCTTCTCAAGGCTGGTCATCCACCTTTGGTATCCATCTTCATCCAGCTCTCACCTGTGGCTCCAAGAAGCTGTCCCATGTGCAGTGGCTACAGCCTAGTAAAATCTGGCTGACAGATACTTGGTGATGTCTTGCAAAGGTGAGCATAGAGGAGGACTCTGAAAAACAGGATCAACTTGGTGTGTTGCTGCCTACCTTTATTCCGTGCTATTTTAGCAAGCTATAGTGTGTGAATCACTTGAGCTTGGGAGTTTTGAGCTGGAATCAAATACATTAGAATTCAGTATGGTGAGCCATATTTCCCATGGCTACCAGGCTGAATAAGGAGGGAAGAACTGACCCAGGTGAGAATGAAGCTAGGAATTGCTTCAGTGCTGATCAATACAAAGACTGGGCTTGTGGGTGGCTGCTGCATGTCCAAGGCAAGATAGGGAGATTTATTTATTTTTTCTAAATAGTGAAATAGATAGTTCAGCCAGAAAGAAGAGGTCCCAAACTCATACAGAACATAGAAGCTACATGCTTATATATCATGTTTTCTTTATGAAAAAAAATCAGGATAGGTAAGAAATGATAAATATCAAATAACATCACAAAAATGAAATTAATTCTATATTAACAGACAGGAAACAATATCCTACTGATTCAGGAATTGTTCTTGAATCTACTAGCTTGCTGGTTTGTGCAGTTCAGACCACTGACTTTTTAAAGCAATCATCAAAATACAAAGCTAGAATTATAAAAAAAAAAAAAAAAAGATTAAAATAAAATGGCATGCTGTTAAAACAAATTAACCGAGTTACTGATTTGGGAAATAGATAAAGGAAAAGTATGGTAGGAGCAACATCTTCTAAGGTTCCTGCCTTGTAGGCTGGGGTAGTTTTTTTCCTAAAAGGCCAGGAATCCATCCTTAGGACATGATTGATCTGTAGGACTAGGGCTTGAGCTGTTCAACTGCTTCTAGGGCATCAAAAAAACAAAAATAAAAACAAAAACCCAACTCTCAATGAGATGGGGCCTCTCAGATTTGACAGATGTCCCACTTTGGGACAAATCAACACCCCTTCTTACTCAACATGCCCTTCTGATTAAATGCATTTCAGTAGAAGATGGAGGTGGGGGCCACATCTACCTGAAGCAATGCTACATCATTAATGAGCATCCTTTTTATCCCATGATTAATGTAACTTTGGTCATTTCTATTGTTGCTAGACGCTCTCTGAGTCTCATTTCATTCCAGTCCTGAGCATGAACTTCTAGAGTAACCTGAGTCAGGCCTTGCCCAGCACAAAAAGACATGAAGACCAATTATAACAAATTTCAAAAGTCATTTACTGAATATAAATCAATTGTCATAATAAGGAGATCAAAATTAACTTAGAAATTGCCTCAGCCAGCAAACACTTTATCTTCTTGCCAAGTAGAAAGATTCGTCAGCCAAGGGCAACATTAGTTTAGAATATAAACTTGTTTGTAAAATCTTATAGAGAAGGATGATGGATGATTCTGAGCACTATCACCTCGTAAAAAGGGAACAACTGGGAGAAAACAATTATAAAGAAAACGTGGCAACTTAGACCAGTGAAGCAAAGTCATTCCACTGGCATTTAAGGATGGAAGTGGGAAAAGGACAAAAGGACAAAATGGGAAAACCCCAGAAAACTTTTATAACAATGGAGCCATCACATATGATCGCTGACATTATCTCCTGGAGGTGCACAGAAAAGCACCTAATGATCAGCATAGTGCCTGGCATATAGAATATACATAATGAATGCCTATTAACTGATTAAGTGAGTAGGAAAATGAGCTGGATTGCTTTGGGAAAAATGCAGTTCTTTTAAATATATTTGTCCTAAAACAAAAGTCCTTCCTGTTAACACCAGCTGTAAAATGTACCTATAATATAAATTATCATTATAATACAGTTTCTCATAATCTTGTGAGCCATGGAATATTATAACCTCCAAAGAGATTATCTAAGAGGCAAGGGAGAAATCTGTGGTGAGTATGGGCTGCTTGAAATACAATTACAAACAAATAATGACTGAAAAAAGGGCATTGATTCTGAAATACAAGGTCTGGGGTTCAAATCCCACCTCTCATGATGACTACTTGTGTAATTTTGGGTCATTTATCAGTTATATCTGACCCTTCATGACCCCATTTGGGGTTGTGACAAAGATACTCGAGTGGTTTGCCATTTCCTTCTCCAGCCCATTTTACAGATGAAGAAATTGAGGCAAACAGTTAAGTGACTTGTCCAGGGTCACACAGTTGTTAAGTAACTGAGGTCAGATTTGAGCTCCAAGAGGAGTTTTTTCCTGTCTCCAGGCTCCACACTATCTAATGAGCCACCTAATTGCCTTGTAACTAGGACTGTCCTGATACAAATAACTGATAAAATATAGACCATGAAGAGAGTAAAGGAGAGTTCCAGACAGATGGCTCTAAGAAAATTTGAGGAAGGAGACATAATTTTCAGATGATAGGCTCAAGGAAAGCTTCAGAGAGGAAATGGCACCAGAACTAAGTGCAAAGAGAGGGATTTCAACAAATAGAGATAAAGAACTTCACCCCAGATATAGGGACTAGATGGCCTAAGCAAATATATGAAGGTAGCAGAAGGCAAAATGAGATTAGGGGATAACTAGAGATCCAATTTACCTAAAACACAGAGTGTACAAAAAAGTGGTGCAAAATTAGGCTAGAAAAGTAGTTTGGAACCAGGATGATAGAAGTGATAACAGGCTAAGAAAACTCTATTTTGTCTCATAGCTACTAGGGAATCACTGAAGATTTTTGAGTCAGGCAGTGGACTTGGTCAGACGCATGCATTAGGAATATTATTTTGGTAATTGTATAAATGATGATTAAGAGAGAAAAGAGATTAGAGGCTGCCAGGAAGCTATGGGCAGCAGTGAGAGGAGAACAGAGGGATCAGAAGCTAGGGTTCAACCACTTCTCTATGTGTTTAAATACATACATATGTACATGTATGTTTATATTTATAGACACATGTACATGTATGTGTGTTTCATGTACATATACATGCATGTAAGTATGTGTGCATGTATTGTGTTTGTATTTATATACATACATTTGTGTATATGTGTGTATGTATATATAATTAGGACTTTATAAAATCTTATCACTCCTATGATATGGTAAATCCCTAAGTTTAGCACAGTGCCTGACACATAGAGCTTAATAAATGCCTGTTGCCTTCTTGCCTAAGCCAGGAGCTCTTAGCATTTTTTTTGTGTGTGTCATGGATCTCTTAGGTAGACCCCTTCTCAGAATAATGTTTTTTAGATGTATAAAATAAAATACAAAGAGTTACAAAGGAATCATTTATGTAGAAAGAAAACTGGAATTTTTCCATAGACTTCAGATTAAGAACTCCTTTCCTAAAGGGAGAAATTGTGTCTTACTTGTTGGTGCATTTCTCACGGGGCCTAGCATGGTTCATCACATTTTAATTCCTTAATAGGTTGGAGACTGATTGATTAATTAATAATCAGTCCAATAAAAAACATAATTAGTGACTGTCCTATTTTAAGACCTTTTTAACAACGGAGGAAGCATTCACCCTATGAAATACTTTGGGATCCTGCTTTACTTTATCCTGGTCTGGCCAGAAATTTATGTTTTCAGTTCTGGACACTAGAGGAAATCTTGATAAGCTAAAGGATGTCCAAGGGAAAGTCACCAGAGTGTTGAAAGACCTTGACTTTTTACCATATGAGACTGGCTGAGGGAACTGGATATGTTTAGCCTGGAGAAAAGAATCTTGTGGGGTCAAAGAGTTGGGGAAGGGAAGAATAGGGAGGGGAAAACATCATTGCTATCTTGAAAAACTTGAAAGGCCTTCTCATGTGGAAGACATTAAACATTTTTGATTTGGCTCCAGAGAATAGAATTAGGAAGAATTGGTGGAAGTTACAGTGAAGCAGATTTAGTCTTGATGTCAGGAAAAATCTCCCAACAATTAAGTGTTCTCCAAAAGGAAAACAGCAAAGCTGCCTTGGGAAATATCTGGTTCCCCACAACGGTAAGTTTTCAAGGGACAGAATGAATGGACACTTTTCCGATGTTGATCAGGTCTTCTGGCAAGTTTTAGACTGGTTATCTTGCAAGCAACCACAAGTCCCTAGACACTGGTGATGGTATTACTTCCCAGAATATAACATGAAATCAGAATCAATGGGTGGGGTTTCCCTCCTCCTCTATCAGGGGTTTTAGGGATCTCTTGAGAGGGAGGAGAGGCAACACTCAGAGAAGAGGAAGGTGGCAGGGATTCTCCCACACTGGAGCAGCACAACTTCAGTGGTTCTGGAGAAACATCACTCTTCCTCCTGGGACACTAGAAAAAGAAAAGCAAAAGTGGGAGGGCATATATGTAATTCTGGAGTTTTTTTTATTATTATTATTTTCTGTGGTTTGCTCAATGAGCTAGAGCCCTGAGGAAAAACGCTGGCAGTTCCACTTTTTCTTAAAAAGGATATGAGTAGCACCACATCTATGCACTTATTTCTGGGCATGTTTTTTTTTTTTTTTCCGAGGATGCATCCGATGAATCTAATCTTCTGTTTAATAAAAACCCATGAATGATGCGAGGCAGCAAGGTATAGTGGACAGAGTTATAGCTAGCATTCACAGAGTGCTTTAAGATGTGAAATATTTACTGCTACTACTTTAGCTGTTCAATCCATTTCAGTCATACCTGAGTCCTTGTGACTCCTTTTGGGGTTTTCTTGGCAAAGATGCTAGAGCAGTTTGTCTTTTCCTTTTCCAGCTCATTTTATAGGAACTGAGGCCAGTAAGGCTAATTGACTTAGAAAGTGACTGAGGCCAGATTTGAATTCAGAAAGGAGTCTCCCTGACTCCAGGCCTGCCACTATCCACAATGTCACCGAGCTGCCCTAACTACTACTTCTAACTACCACTACATTGTCTCTACTGCTACTACTACTGATATAACTACTTCTACTACTACTACCACTAGTACTACTACTACTACTACTACTATTACTACTACTACTACTACTACTACTACTACTACTACTACTACTACCATTATTACTACTACTACTACTATTATTACTATTACTATTACTACTACCACTGTTACTACTACTACTACTGTTACTATTACTATTATTACTACTACTACTACCACTACTACTACTACTACTACTACTACTACTACCACTATTACTACTACTACTACTACTACTACCTTGTGTTTTGTGGCATGAAGGATATTCAGAGATAGTTCTGAGAGACATACAAAGGGAGAATAATCTTTCCTAGTGCAGGCCTGCTATTCTAACCCCTCTCCCTTTCTGAAAAGGTTTTCTCTTTCCACTTGAAGGTCTCATGAGCTTTTCACATGTTTCATAACTATTATCTTAAAGGCAGAATTATTGGGCACTTAAGACCCTTGAAAGCTACCTCATCAGACTACTACTGTTGTGACCCCATTGTGGTTACCAAAGGATTATAGAATATTAGAGGGGCTCCATTTTTAGCATGAGTTGGTCTAGAACCCAGCTTCTTAAACTGGTTTGCAAGCCTTTATGAGGCCTTATAACTAAATGTGGGGGTTACAAAATTATGGTTTATTATTAATAATTTTTTATTTGTTTGCCTATTTTATATACCTACACATCCAGGGTCATATAAACATTTCTTGGGCAAAAAAAGGGCATGAGTGGAAAAAGTTTAAGAAGCTCTGGTCTAGGTATCCCTTATAACCCTGATATTCCATGATTCTATGAGTTCCTCAGCACCACTTCATCTCTTCATTCACTCATTCAAAAATAATTTATTAAAATGCCTACTATGTGTATGGCTCTATGCAAAGTAATGGGAATACCCCTGCTGTCCCCCAAAAAGAAAGAAAGAACACATTCCTGCCTTCAAGAAGTTTATATCCTACTGGGGAAGAAGGGGGAACAACCTGAATAGAGATAAATAAAAATCAAATAAAGGCAAAGAAACTTTGGGAGGGATGCAATTAATTGGAGAGATGGGGCTAGGCTTCAACAGCAGGCAGTAGGTCAGAAAAGGGACAATGTAGAAAAAGTCTTGGTAGAGAACAAAAGGAATTAACGGAGGGTCTCATTCATGGAGCTATATCAGATTTTCTGGTGACTTTGGCTCATTGTATACAGCCACCAGTTGGCATGGTGTGGATTGGTCTGGACCATCAGCATTTGTCCTTGTGGACAGCCATGTGGATATGTTTGGTCCCCAGAGGGCTTTAGAAGCATTTGGTGTTCTCTGAAGATTGGGATAGATACCAGAATTGGAGAACACAGCATTCCCTGGATGCAGGTGCTTTATTAGCTCATAAATCTCAAGGCCTAAGAAAATCCTAGCTTCACTCAGGACCTAGATTTATTCTTGTACCTAGATTTATTCCTGGGCAGCTAAAAGCAGCAGACCCCCCCCCCTTTTTTTAATCTTGTTTCATCAAGCAAAGTAGATAATACCTGGATCAATAAATCAGGAAGAACAAAATTTAGACAGCTCCCCTTGGACACAAGCTGCAGATTGCATGCTATGGACACAGACCACAGGGGAAAAGGCTGCAGAGAAGTTCAATGAGTGAAAGGTGACTTTGTCAGCAGCACTTGAGAATTATTTGAGAGGGGCAGCTAGATGGTGCAGTGATAGAGCACAAGCCCTGAAATCAGGAGGATCTGAGTTCAAATCCAGCCTTAGACATTTACTAACAGTTTGACCTTGCTGAATTCCAATTGCCTTGCAAGGAAAAAAAGAAAAAATATATATATGAGAAAATAACGTTATGACAGCTTGGTGGTATGGTGGATAGGGGCTTGTAGTCAAGAAGATCTGAGTTCAAATCTAGCTTTTAGCTACTTTCTAACTGTGCCTCGATTTCCTTATCTGCAAATGAGCTGGAAAAGAAAAAGGCAAACTACCCATAGTAATTAATATCTTTGCCAAGAAAACCTAAATGGCTTTATAAAGAATCTGAAATGACTGAACAATATAATGGTATCCTATTCTGTCCTTTTTCCCACCCAATGAACGCAAGTTTAACTTATCTAAGAAAAAGAAGAAAATGAAAGGATCAACAATCTTCTCCAAGAGGTTTCTTAGGATCCCACAAGTTGCTAATATCTCCTTTTTCAAATGATCTTCCATTTATTATACACGTCTCTTTTATATACTTAATAATGTTCTCCCTTATTAGAATGTATGTTGCTTGAGGTCAGGGATTGTTTACTTTTTTATTTGTGTGCCAGTGCTTTGCATGTAGTAGATGCTGAATAAAATGTTTCGTTCATTCATTCATAGTGACTGGCACGTAGTAGATACTTTTTTTTTTTTTTTTTTTGCTTTTTGCTGAGGCAATTGAGGTTAAGTGACTTGCCCAGGGTCACACAGCTAGGGAATGTTAAGTGTCTGAGACCAGATTTGAACCCAGGTCCTCCTGACTTCAGGGCTGGTGCTCTGTCCACTGTGCCACCTAGCTGCCCCACGTAGTAGATACTTAATAAATATTTGTTGACAGAAATTCTTTCCGGGTGAGATCCTGTGATTCTGAATTGCTGAGGAAATCATTTGTGGGGCAAAAGATGTAAAATTAGTTTTTAGATAAGTCCAAACACAAAATAGAATAATATTGTATTTGGAAAAGAAAGTCACATGTCTTCAAGCATTACAACATTTCTTTCCAACCTTTTAGAGTATGAGGCTCCTTTTTTAATGGTAGTTGTTCCCCAAGACTTCCCCAAGATAATAATTGTATGAGTGGTTGTTGTTGTTCAGTTGTTTTTCATGACTCCATTTGGTTTGGAGTGGTTTGCCATTTCCTTCTCCAGCTTAATTTGGCAGATGAGGAAACTGAGGCAAGCAGGGGTAAGTGTCTAGGGTTATACAGCTAGGAAATATCTGAATCTGGATCTGAACTTGGAAAGACAAGTCTTCCTGACTCTAGGGAAGGTACTCTATCCACCGTACCACTTAATTGCACTTGTGTTAGTGGATTAAGTGTTAAAGTCAGGAAAACGTGGACTCAAATTCCAATTCAAAAGCTTAATGTTGGACAAGTCCCCTAACCTCTCTCTCAGTTTCCTCATTTGCAAAATGGGGATAATGATAATTGTATCACTTACCCCTCAAAGTTTTTGTGAGGATCAAATTAGAATATATAGGGTATCCCAAAAGTCAATTCAGTCTTAAGCTTTGTTATAGTTTAGTAAAGCTTAAAATTGGTACTAAGTCCTTTGTGTTTTGTGAACTACAAAGTACTATATAAGTATAAATTATTATTGTTATTACTACTGCTAATATTGAGAAAATACATCATGACAAAAATATACCATGAATTCAATTAATACTTTAAAAACTCATTTGTGTTTTATTATTCACAAAAGCATTTGCACACATTTGAAAAATACTAATTCCTTGTAGGGATTGTTAAACTAACCTCGTTTGAGTAATTATGTAGAAGTAATTGAGGAAGTCTTGAAATTCTAGAACTTAGGACCTAATGCAATTAGTATATTTTCAGTAGCACCTGGAGGACGTCATCATCTTTAGAGAATCTCTTTCCCATCTGGAATATAAGAAGATATGTCTATGATGGATCAAGAGATAATTAGATATATTGGAAAGAAGTCTTGACTTGGAATCAGGAGAGATTTGAGTTTGAATCTATCTCCGATTCTACTAATATAACTATTTATACTTATACTTGTATACCCTACTTAGGCAGCTATAACATCACTTCTACACATCACTGTAAAATGGTTATAATCAAACCTGTGGCCTCTATCTACTTCTCCTAGAGCTCTGGTGAAGTATGAGAAATACTTTGTAAACATTAAGTTACTATATAAGTGTCAGTCATTATAATAATAGTGATGAACACCTTTGGCAACTCTATTTTCTTCCTTTATTGATACTAATTATCACTAATTATCACCATTATCTTTGCCAGTGTCTTTATCAAGGAAGAATGATCTCATGCACCAGAAACTTTAAAACAAAAAGCTTCAACCAATTCAAATTACGATGGGGAAGCATTTAATGGTTGTCAGAGGGCTGCAATATTTCCAGGGGACATCATGTACCCTATGAACAAGAAGTGACATAAGAGGTAATAATTGAAAACCGTGTGATCCAAAAAGGAGTTGAGTCTGTAACAGAGAAAGTGAGAGACTGCATATTGACAGTCTCAGTGTTGCTCTGGTCCCCATGAAATAACATATTTGGTAGATTCACTATTTGTGGAGGATTTATGGCAAAATACTGACCGAGACTTAAACAGGATAATGAGACGTACGGATGAGTTGTGATCTGAATGGATGGAAGGAATGCTCACATCAGATCCCAGACTCTTTGAAATGACATGCACATACACAGGTAATATCTGGATAATATACAGGGCATCTCAAAAGTCTTCTTGTAGTTTGGAGGCATCATAGCTTAACACTTTTGCACTAAGATTTTTCAGATTGTATCACTTATCCCTCAAAGTTGTTGTGAGGATCAATAGATCAAGATGTATATTATACATCCGTGCAGAGTGTGTGTATGTATATGTGGGTGACATTTATTCAATCAGCACATTGTTTTTTTGCTTATTAGTTCTGGTTGCCCCTCATGAGAATACAATGTGCCCATGTGGATCCAATCCTAAAAGCTGATAACCACTAGAAAACCTACATTAATATCTCAGTAATGAATCCCTGATTGAGACACAGCTATTTGCCACATTGAGAATGTTCTCTTTAAGATGGAGTAGATCCATCACTCAATAAGCATTATTTAAGCACCTACTATGCACACAGGAAACTGTTAGGGGATACAATAACAGAAGTGAACCCGTGTTTGCCCTCATGGAACTTAGTCTATTTGAGAAAAAACTTTGTGATCAGAAAGTCCAAAGGGGAAAGTGGAGGAAAATATTATCCTTTTTGAAATTCACTTCTTTTAACTTTTATTTAGAAAAATAGATTTCTGTGCTATTGTCTCTGTTGTTCTTCAGATTTGGAGTTATATTGGTCATACTTTCACTGGAAGGTATAGCTACTCTCCGTGTTGGGTACACAATACAAGATGCAATGGTGTTCCCTGCTTGCACCCATCCATTATTCTGTCTTCTGTAGCCCATTCTCCACCTTCTTTTTTTCTAAAGAGAGGAGAGAATGAGGCTGCCATTGCAAAAACAGTTTATTTTCCCTTCGCCAGAACTTTGTGTGTTCTGTGGACTCTCCCACTGGAAGAATCTCTGCAGTTGAATGTTGGAGTCTCTAACGCTCCTTCCATGATGGTAGGATCAAGGCTGGAATCGTGGGGAACTGACATGGGGCTGGTGGAAGGCGTGGGCTCCGTAGACCACTTCAGGGGGTGATGGGGATGTGGTGGCCAAGATGGAGCACAGGGGTTCATGGCTGCTCAGGACGGAGGTGAAATATTTCATTTCTTCTGTCAACTGCTTGATCTCCTTGCGGAGAGCTGCATTTTGTTTCTCCAGATCTTCACTCTCCTGTGGGTTGAGAGACCAGGACACAAAGTTAACCCTCTCATGTTAATGGGAGGCAAGAAGTTAATGGAGAAGCCAGGGGATAATTGGATAATTGGAGCATATGAAGAACCAGAGACTGTGTCACATAATAGAAAAAGCACTGGGCTCGGAATTGTTAAAATCCCAGTTCTGATACTTATTGGCCCTATTTAACAGAAAAGCAAATTGCTTCGCTTTCTGACCCTCAGTTGCTTCATTTGTAAAATGGGGAAAGTAAGATTGGCAAAACTTACATCACAGAGTTATGATGCTGCTGAAAACCTTTCAGAAAAAAAGGATATTGAATTATGCCCAAAGACCTAACTGCCTCTACTCCTTGATACAACAACATCACTACTAAGTCTGTTCCCCAGATTATTAGATAAATTGGAAAAGGACCTATATGTTCTAAAATGTTTATAGAACCACTTTGTGGTGGCAAAGAACTGGAAATTGGGGTGGATGTCCAGCAATTGGGGAATGGCTGAAGAAGTTGTGATATATGATTGTGATGGAATACTACTGGATTATAAAGAATAATGAGCTCATTGTAGAAAATGATGGGTAGATTTGCATGAAATAAGGAAGAGTAAAATGAGCAGAACCAAGAAAACATTGTATACAGTAACAGCAGGATTGTTTTAAGACTGTTTTGATCAACTAAGTCATTTTGATGATTATAAATACCTAAATTAACTATAAAGGGACATATGAAAGAAGACACTATCTGCATCTAGAGAAAGAATAAATAGAAGTAAGTATAGAATTATTTTACATATATACACATGTGTACACACACTCACACCCATGCATAACACAAAAATATGTAGTCTAATGGTAGTTGAGGGGGGTGGGAAGGGAAGGAAAAATAAAGAAATCTACAGGGTAACTTTATTATATATTTAACAGGAATAGTAAATTATGCATAATAGATTGGCAGTTTCATATGCAATCTTTTTTTATTTTGCTACTTTATAGAAATACTTGTTTTATTCCATAAATTAAAAATAAAAGAAATAAAAACTTTAAAAAGTATTCTATAAATGTGAGCTATTTCTTTCTCTATTTCTCTTGGTGTCCTCCTGTCCACTCCATGCATTTCTCTCCCTCATCTTCTCTCTGTTTCTTTTTGTCTGTCTTATTTGTTAAGCACTTACAATACACTGTGCCAAGTGCTGGCATAAAACATTGACACGTATGGTGCTTTTCTTCAGTTCTCTTATCTGATCTCTACAACCCTGTGAGGTGAGTAGAGCAGACATTATTAGCCTTATTTTGCATATGGGGCAAATGATGTTCAAACAGGTCAGATAACATGCCCCATAGTGACGTAATACACACAAGGCAGACCTGGGAATCAAACACAAGCACTGTCTTTTGATTATTCCACTGGCATCCTATTTTTTTAAACAATTGCTTGAAATTGTTAATTTCAATAAATGAAATTAAGAAGTCCTTACTTATAATGAAATTAAAACTACCTCCTTTTATTTCTCATTTAAACGAGTCTAGTCATTCTTCCATTTGTCAAGCCATCAGATACATGGAAGCTTGTACCAGAACCCCCCTGAGTCTTCTTTTCTCCAGGCTAAATACAGGTAGATCCTTCAGTTAATCCTCATATAAAACTGATCACAGTCTCTTCACCAAGCTGATTACTATCTTCTAGATCAGAAGTTCTTCACCTTTTTTGAGTCATGGACCCCTTCAGCAGACTGTTGATACTTAGAGACCTCTTGTTAGAATAATGTTTTAAATACACAAAACACAGAGAATCACAAAGAAAGCCAGTTATACTGAAATACAGGGATCAAAACATTTTAAAAACAAGTTCACCTACTCCAGGTTAAGAACTACAGTTTTAGGCAGATATGCTCCAGCTTGCCAATATTCTTCCTCATTGAGTCCCTGCATGTATGTGTGTGGATATGGATATGGATATACATACATATACATACATACATGCGCATATGTTGCTGTTGTTTTTCAATTGTTTCAGTTGTATCTGATTGTTCATGATCCCATTTGGGACTTTCTTAGCAAAAATATTGGAATAGTTCTCCATTTCTTTCTCCATCCAGCTCATTTTTACAGATAAGGAAACTGAGGCAAGCAGAGTAAAGTGACTTGCCCAAAGTTACACAGCTTGTAAGAATTTAAAGACAAATTTGATATTAAGTTTTCCTGATTCCAACCCAAAAATCACCTCTCTGCATACACAACACACATAAATGTATATATAAATATGTATATGTATATGTGTACATATAAATATGATTGCATACATATCTACATAAAAATAATAATGATGGCTAACATTTATATAGCACTTTAAAGGTTTGCAAAACACCTTACAAATATAGTATTGTCATATACTAATAAAAACTGGAATATAGTTATTATTATCCCTATTTTATAGATGAGGAAGCTGAGGCAGACCTAGCTTAAGTGACTTGTCCAGGATCACACAGCTATTAAGTACTTGAGGCAGAATTTAAACTCAGGTCTTCCTGAATCCAGGTCCAATTAAATTTAAAAAAAAAAACATTAATTAAGCAATTATTTATTTGCCACATTCATTATGAGAGGCACTATCGGGAAGTACTGGAACACAAATAAGTACAAAGAAGTTCTACTCAGGGAGCTTACAGTCTACAGGAGGAAGCCAACACACAAAAGTGGGGGGTGGAGAGGGAGAGATGGAGCACCAGGAGAGATGTTGTTCCAAGGAGTCTATCATGTCTCCCCTGGGTCACCTAGTACCCATATAGCTTAGAATATGACTTGAAAGTAAGGGGAAACTGACATTTACCTGTCTACTTCCAATTTCTCCAAGATCTAAGGAACCTCCTCCTTTACAAAGACTTTGGTGACTCCCCATCCCATCCTCAGAAAGGTCTCTCTTTTAATTCTCTCTTTTAATGTTTTATCATACTTTGCTTGAACCTCTTCACAGGTATCCATGACCTCATTTAAAACAGCTGGGTATGAGTCCTTTGTTCTTCACACCTCCAACTCCTACCTTAGCCTGTAAACCTTTGAAAGAATAGTCTTTATTGTAGTTGTTTGTATAAGCAATATCTACCAGAACTCTTATAAACAGTAGCCACTTAATAAATGTTGGTTGAAATAAATTACATGTTGCTTAGGTCATCATTAAAAGAAATTGTATTTTTCAGCAACTTAGGTGGCTCAGGGGAGAGAATGCTGAGTCTGGAGTTAGGAAGATCTGAGTTCAGTTCTGACCTCAGACACGTACTAGCTAGCTGTGTGACCCTGGATAAGTCACTTCACCTTGTTTGCCTCGGTTTCCTTATCTGTCAGAGGAAGTGGCAAACCACTCCAGTATCATTGCCAAGAAACCCCTAAATTGGGTCATGAAGACTCAGACACTACTGAAAAACCACTCAACAAATTCTTTAAACACCTATCCACTGGTATCAGCAGGTTGGTGAGTCAGAAGTCTTTTGAGGTTGACTGTTAGAGGACAAACTGGCATTTTTAAATTGCCACAGATAATCTCCAAAGGGGAGAATCCACGAATCATTTGCACAATTCTGACTGTGTCTATGACAACAAATTGACCCAAAGTTTGTCTTTTCCTATAGCATCAGTATCTTTGCCAAGAAAATCCAAACAGGGTCATGAAGAGTCAGATCTAGGAGAATTGACTGAACAACAGCAAAACCCAACAGAATGAGGAAAAGGAAAGGCTATGGTAATGGTGGCTAGGGAAAAGGATCAGGAAATGCTTCCTGGAGAAAGTGGCATTTGAACTGAGTCTTGAAGGAAGTCCGTGATTCCAAGAGGTGGAAGTTAGGAATGAATGTATTATAGGGATGGAAGATGGCTAAGGAATGAATGCATTATAGGGATGGAAGATGGCTAGTGCAGACACAGAAAGAGGGTGTGTTCAAGGAACAGTGAGGAGACTGGACCATGAAAGGAAGGGAGAGGAGGGAGGAAGAGGACCAGAAAAGCAGGGAGCGATCGGATTGGAAAAAGCTTTAATAGCAGAGGAGTTTATGGTTGGTCCTCAAGGCAACAGAGAGCCACTAAAGTTTGCTGATCAAAGAGATAATGTGATCAGGTTTGCATTTAGGAAAATTACTTTGGCTGCTGTGTAAAGAAAAAATGGGTTGGAAAGGGGAAAGGTTTGAGGCAAAGAGATCAAATAAGAGACTATGGCATTATTTTCTGAAAGAAGTAAAAAGGTTTGAAGGAGGATGGTAACTCTAAGTGGAGAGGAGGAAACACATCTGAGAGATATTTTGGAGGCAGAATCAATATGATGTAGCAACTAATTGTATGTGTGAAGTGAGTGAGAGAGTAGTAGAGTTCAAAAAAAAAAAGGTTTTGATTCTGAGTGACTGGGAGGATGGTTATTGATGTAGTGGATAGAGCATCAGCCCTGAAGTCAGGAGGACCTGAGTTCAAATCTGGCCTCAGCCACTTAACACTTCCTAGCTGTGTGACCCTAAGCAAGTCACTTAACCCCAACTGCCTCAGTGGAAAAAAAAATAATTAACAGGGAATAATAATAATAGGAAAATCTGGAAGAGAAGTGAGTTTTGGGAGGGAAGTTCCGTTTTGGAAATGTTAAGTTTGAGATGTTTCTTATATATCCAGTTTGAAATGCCTACTAGGCAGCCTACTAGGTGATGCAGGTCTAGTGCTCAGGTGAGAGACTGAGGATGGATATATAGAGATGGGAGCCATCTGCATGGAAGATGATAATTGAATTCACAGGACTTATTGGCGCTTTAGAAAGAGCTGTTTTAGTTAAGTGATGAACCAGATTGGAGAAAGTTTAAGAAGAGAATGTGAAGAGAGGAAGTGAAGACACCAAATGTAGATGACTTTTCCAGGGACTTGCCTGGGATAAAGAGAGATGTAGAATGATACTTAGCAGAGATGATGGGAATCTTATGAGACTTTTTTAAGGATGGGAAGGCATGGCCTTATTTGTAGGCAGTAGGGAAAGAACTAGAGCACAGGGAGATTGATAATTAGAAAGAGGGAGGAGATAATGGAGTGAAGTAATCTGCTAAAGAATCTTAGAAGAGATGGGATCAATTTTTTTTAAAGATTTAAAGTAGCTGTGTTGACCTTGGCAAAGAGAAAGGTCAACTCTATCAGACTGGAAGGAGGAAAACAAATTGTGAGGAATAATGCAAAGATTTTGTAAAATGATAACAAAGAGGTGTTGAAGAGGAGGGGAAAGGGAGTTTCAGGGAATAGCCCAGATTCGGTTGTTTTGTTAAGATATAAGGCAATTTTGGGTGAATAAGTGAGGTGGTTTGTTCCATAATAACTGGCAGCAAGGTATACCTGCAGCATCTTTCAACATTAAAGCAAGGTTTTTATTCTAAGGCAGAATAAAGTTGTTCAATAAAAAATGTGAAAGTTGAAAAAACAAAAAAACAAAACAAAATGATGTGAGTCATGGTACTCTCCTGAGAAGGTGGGGGAACATAGTGTCAGAGTCTTAATGAGAGAAAAGAAAGCTTGGAACAGCTTCTCTAGGGGACAGTGCTATAACAGATTAGGGAGGAGTAAGGAAATTGCCTTATTGTAGTGAGGGTCCATTTGATATTAATAAGATAATTTACCTATCATCTGGGGGGGGGGGGGAAGGAGAGGAAAAGCTTGGAACAAAAAAAAAAGTTTTGCAATGGTCAATGTAGAAAAATCACTCATATGTTTTGTAAATAAAAAGCTTTTAATAAAAAAAAGATATTACTAAGATAATTTTGGGGTACAGCTAATCATTATCATAATCATTATCCAATCCATCACCAACTATGTTCAGCAGCATCTGAGTGGAATCAAAGGAGGCAGATGCTGAGAGTAGCACTGACATAGGATTTGGAAATAGTTGAGTGGTATCTGGACAAGGGAGCTTAGGGAATCAAGCTACACTAGAGTAGAGATAAACTGATTCATTAAGGGATTGAGATTCAGAAGGGAAGTAATAGCCAGAGGAAGGGTGATGGTCTGGCAAAAGAAAATGAGACAGATTGATTGCAGCTCACACCCAGAAGGAAGACTAGGACTGGGAGGAGAAAGGCATAGAGAGAAATGGAATAATAGGAGATTGTGTTCAGGTGGAGGAATTTTTAAGTTCTTAATTAAGAAAGTGGAACATTAAGATGAAGCAAAGTCAAGGGTAGACATTTGGAGGTAGCTGAGGTGGAATGGGAGAATAGGTCATAGGAATTAAGAAGTGAGGTTATTATATATATTTGAGTCCCCTGGTATGAGGTAAAAGTTTGAGAGAAAATGAATAATTAATAGTATTATTAATCATTAATCAATAAATAATCATTAAACTAACTGTGAAAAGAAGAATAAAATGTGAGTTAATAGTAATGCTAGCAGGATCATCGAATCAATGGATCATAAATGTAGAAATGGATGATGATACAGAGAGGATCTGAAAATAGCTAATGAGAGTAGGGATGAGTATTCTGACTCCCAGTCTGAGATCAGATCGTTAAGGGGTATGTGACCAATACTAAAAAAAGATGAGATATAGTGTTATCTGTAAAAGACAGGTATCAATAGGGAAAAGAAGATGGAAGGAACATGGAAGAATTCTAAAATGAAGACATTGCAGTAGAAGGAATGAGCACATAGCTAGTAATTTCTCAAAGTACTTGCTACCTGTCACAATTAATCAACAAGCATTTATTAAGCAAGTACTATTTACCAGATATTGGTGATACAAAGACAAACATTAAGGATCTACAGGGGAGACACAAGTAATTGTAATCAAGGGCAGTTAGGTGGCACGGGGATAGAAGTCGGGCTTGGTATCAGGAAGAGATTCATTTTTCTGAGTTCAAATTTGACTTCAGACACTGGCTATGTGACCCTGGGCAAGTCACTTAACCCCATTTGCCTCAGTTTCCTCATCTGTAAAATAAGCTAGAGAAGGAAATGGCAAAGCATTTTTTCCAGGAAAATTCAAAATGAAGAGTGAGGTACAACTCAATAGTCGGGGCTCAAGTCCAATTGTATAAGATTCTCCTCAATGCAACAACTCTGCCCCTTAGGCAGGCTCCTATTTGTACAGTTGTTGGCTTTCATAATTGAAGAGGACCAAAATGACATCACTATGTTAGAGTCAAGTTGCAGTGTGAATGACTGTGACTGATCAGACTGGGATGCTCTGCCATGCATGGGACACAAATAATCCCAGGTGGCTTTTCTACTTCTGCACATCTGACTTTTCCTTGGAGTTGATTTAATTCTGCTTTGATCCCAGAGCACAGCGCCTTCTCTGATGAGGGCACGGTCCTGTGCCAGCTCCCATGTCCTACAATCAATTCAGTACAGGCTGTGAATGTCACACTGAGTTCTGGACAATGAACCACGCTCTCCAGCTTTCCCTGTCACCAATGCAGTGAAACAAGGCTGTGGGTTTGTTCTCATGCTTTACTGTCAAATGCCTTCAATGAGGATGTGCTGGAGTCAGTCAGCATTGCTGCAAAAGGCTTCAGCTTGGAAAACCTACAAGCCAGAACCAGGGTGGAGGGAATATCGTGCATGGTTTTTTGTTTGTAGATTAATGCAGCCTCCGAAACTGAGATGCAACAAAGGATGGATCCTGCTTATATAAGCATATAGCAAACAGGTAATTGGGTAGGGGAGGCACTGGCAGCTGGGGAGATTAGGAGATGGCCTTTGAGTCGAAGCTTCATTAAAAGCCAGGATTCTAAGAGGCAGAAGTGAGGAGGGAATCCATCCTGGACATGGAGGGGGACGGCAGGTGGGGCAAGACCATGCAAAGGTGGGACTGGATGGAAGAGAAGAAATGTAATTCATATGGATGGATCAGCCTAAATCCACTCCCAGTCAGAATGCAGCATTGAGAATGGAGGCAGTCAGGAGGCCTGGTTTTCTAAGGAAAGGAGAGTGAGTTGGCTATTTACCCAAATATTTCTGAGTTAGGGCATCCCCACTTTACCGAAAGCCCTAAAAAAGATAAACAGGACACTGGACTGGGGGTTGTTTGTGAGAAGGGAACCGGGGACCAGGAGTCTCGGCCTTCCCCTTTCTCTAGCCCTTTTCCTCGCCCCCTCTGAGTTTCCACAGTGGCAACATTTACTGTAAATTCTATGCACTGAAGGCCTTGGGCAAACCCCTAAGGCTGAGGGGAAGGGCCTTGAGGTGGGAGGGCTGCTGGGGGAAGAACATGGCAGCCCGGTCACTGGGGGCTGGCCCGGCTTTCAGGAAGTGACACCTCGGGCATCCTGGCTGGGGCTCCAGGCTCCCATGTGAATTCTCTCCTGGTCTCCTCCGTAAACAGGTTGCCTGGCCCTCGACAGCCTGAGGGTGGGGTGGGGAGCCCGAGAACTGACGGTTTTTAACCAGAAAACCACCTGTGACAGGAAATTTGTCATTACCTTGGAAATGGAAGGCTTGCTGCTTCCTGCTGGGGGCCCAGAGAAACCAGCCCCACCAGCCTGTCCTGGCTCAGGCTCAGGCATTCAAAAGAGAAAGGGAAATGGCCTGAGCCCCAGTCCAAGCAGCATCCCTGTTCTCCCAGATTCACCCATGGGGGAACTCTCCCACTCGGGCTCCCTATGCCAGCCCCTCAATGCCCACCATGGGCAGAAGCAAATCAGATAAATGTGGAATAGAGTCACTTCCTAGCTTTTTAGCTGAATTGCTTGGAAATGGAAGGGACGGGCACTGTGTACCCTCCTTACACAGAGTTATCCCTTCCATGTTACAGTGATTTATGTAACTATGGAAACAAGGAACCCCTTCTTACATGATGTTATCCCTTGCCATGTTACACTGCTTTATGTAACTCTGGGAACAAGGAACCCCTTCTTACACAGAGTTATCCCTTCCCATGTTACACTGATTTATGTAACTATGGAAACAAGGAATCCCTCCTTACACAGAGTTATCCCTTCCATGTTACACTGATTTATGTAACTCTGGGAACAAGTAACCCCTTCTTACACAGAGTTATCCTTTACCATGTTACACTGATTTATGTAACTATGGAAACAAGGAACCCCTTCTTACACAGAGTTATCCCTTCCATGTTACACT
>JAJPUD010001498.1:99713-164675 GCA_023553655.1 Myrmecobius fasciatus | reverse complement strand
CAAGGAACCCCTCCTTACACAGAGTTATCCCTTCCCATGTTACACTGATTTATGTAACTATGGAAACAAGGAACCCCTCCTTACACAGAATAATCCCTTCCCATGTTGCACTGATTTATGTAACTCTTGGAGTAAGGAACCCCTTCTTACACAGAGTTATCCCTTCTCATGTTACAGTGACATGTAACTCTGGGAGTAAGGAACCCCTCCTTACACAGAGTTATCCCTTCCCATGTTACAGTGATTTATGTAACTCTGGGAGTAAGGAATCCCTCCTTACACAGAGTTATCCCTTGCCAAGTTACAGTGATTTATGTAACTCTTACGTGATGTTATTCCTTACCATGTTACAGTCATTTATGTAACTATGGGAATAAGGAACCCTTCTTACACACTGTTATCCCTTACCATGTTAGAGTGATTTATGTAACTCTGGGAGCAAGGAACAAAGTTTATCTATCTCTGTATATACCTGTGGTCCCAACACATTGACTTTGCAAAGAATGGAAGATGTGAACTAAACAGAGATCAATTTGAAGTCAGAAGACCATTTACTTGCCTGTGGGCCTTTGGACTGGTCTAGAGGACCTTTGAAGAACTCTCTAGCTTTGCTGATAATGGCTTTCTTGGCAACTGGGGGGGGGGGTACAATGAATAGAAAGCTAGGTTTGAAATCAGGAAGTCCTTCAGTTCAAATTCAATCTCAGACACTAGCTATCTAGGCAAGTTACTTAACTTCCATCTGCCTCAGTTGCCTCTACTGTAAAGTGGGGGTGATTACAGCACCTACCTACCAAGGATATTGTGAGGATCAAGTGAAATAATATTTGTGAAAAGGATTTAACACAGTGCCTGGAACATGGCAGGCACTATATAAATACTTATCCCTTTCCCTTTCAAGAAATCCTGAGGCAACTCTTAATTCCAACAACTCCAGAAATTAGTGTCCTATGCTAGAATTCCCTCCTTCCTCCTCTCTTCTAATCTCTGTGGGTTAATGGGGCACCATATGAATGTGATGGAGCTCTTTCTCTTTCCTCCATCTGTTTGTTTCCTCAGTTCGAGGACTCGTTTTGCCAGTGAAAGGTGATGACTACTCTTGGAGAGTTTTCAGGGTACCATAGCATCAAGTAACTTGCCTAGAGTCACAACAATGTGTTGGTGAACATCAGGGCAGATCATCCTCACCTGGTAGCTGGCCCTCTCATACACTACTCCATTGCCTTGGTTTCCTCATCTGTAAAGTGAGCTGGAGAAGAAAATGGCTCCAGTATCTTTGCCAAGAAAATTCCAAATGGGGTCATGGAAAGTCAGACAAAACTTAACAACAGCAACAAAAACTGATGGGAATTGGTGTGGATGACCTTTAAGCTTTCTCCCACTTCTAAGTCTTAGGGCAAATTTAAGAATTTTTATAATCATAAGTATCTGGCAGATGTGAGCTCTGTATCAATCAAGTAGCTTGGTGATACTATTGAAGAACTAGGAAGACATTGAGGAGCTTTTAGAGAATCTCTAGGTTTTGACATGAGTGTAAAGATGAAGAAATGAAGTGATAAGCAGTCCCTGGAGTTTATTGAGTAAGAAAGCAAATTGGTCACTCTGGTGCTTTAGGAAAATCATTCTGGCATTCTGGCAATGCATTAAAGAAGGAAGAACTTGAAACTCAGGAAATCTATCAGGAAGCTGTCATCTAGTCCAGGTTTCCAGCTGGACATCTATGATCTTTTGACCACAGAAGGCATGCTGTGTTCTATCAAATTTACATATCCAGAAAGAGAAAGAGCAGTTGTGGGGAAGGCAAGCCAGGTTTTATCCTCTTTTCACTACTCATGAAGTACAATCGGATAGAGTTATTTGATGTTCATCATTCACATAAACAAAAAGAAATGATAGCTCAGGGAAAGGGCTAAACATAAAGTTGATAGGAAACTGGAAATTCCTAAAAGCTTGTATCATATTAATTGATTATCATGAAACTGTGCCTATAACTTTGTATGTTCATACCTTAAAATTTCCCCCTCCTATTATTAAAATAGAATAAAACATATATCGTAGACTGTGTGTGCTGTTTCTCAATGACTGGAGTTCGGGGAAGTCTAATGTAAAAGAAGTGAAGGGGAAAAAAATCACCAATTGCAAGGGAACAGTTTTTGGAACGATAAATCCCCTGGCAGCTAGATGGCACATGAAGACTTGAGTTCAAATTCCACTTCTAGTTGTGTGACCAGTTGGTAAAACATTTGGCTTCTTCAGTTGCCTCATCTGTGAAATGGGGATAATATGAGATAATAATAATAATGGGGCTATAGCATCAATGTTTGAGAATCAAATGAAATAATTTTGAAGTGCCTGGCACATAGTAAGCGCTTTATAAACGTAAGCTATTATAGTTGCAAAAAATCAGGTTTATAGATCTAGAGTTGTCAGTTAGTTTAACTGTCTTCATTTACAGTTGAAGGAATCTTAGCAAGGTGACTTGCTCAGGGTCACACAAGTAGTAAATGATAGTGTTGAAAATAAAACCAGGTTCTCTGCCTCCTAAGCCACTGTGTCTTTCCACTATACCTTGCTTCAGAGTATTGGAGTTGTGTTCTGAGGGGCTGGTATTGTTGGTGCTGTTGCTGTAGTTTGCCCTTCATTCTGGAAAAGGACCCTGATATCAGGGAGGGGATACTGTGATATACAGTGAATTAGATTTAAATGAAGGAGGGCTGGGCAAGATCACCTGCCTCACTTTCCCCTCCAGAGCCATCTGGGTCCAGCAGTCAGGTATAGATCAGGATGACTGGAGATGGTCCTGGATGCAGTGGGAGACCTTAGTGTTTTTTAAGCTAAGGTCTCCAACAGGTCTCAGTTTGAATAAGCAATACCTAATCAGTAATTAAGACTAGATAGCAGGGGCAGTTAGATGGCAAAGTGGACAGAGCATCAGTCCTGAAGTCAGGAGGACCTGAGTTCAAATGTGGTCTTAGACACTTAACACATCCTAGCTGTGTGACCCTGGGCAAGTCACTCAACCCCAAATGCCTCAGCAAAAAGAAAACAACAACAACAACAAAAACTAGGTAGCAATTGAGGCAAGAATGACCTCTAATATTTAGTCCCCCCCCAAAAAAATTTAAATAGATAAATAAATCAGGGAGGGTCATTTATTTCTGAAGGGTTGCTAGTAATTGGGCAGATAGACCTGGAGGGAAAGGGCATTCTAGATAGGAGAAATATCAGCAACAAAGAGGCAGGAACTCCAGGGTATGTTTAGCTAAAATAGATGACTATCCCTGACAATAGAGAAAGAAATGGGATTTGGAAGGTAGATTAGAATCTAATTATGGAAAGCCTAGAATGCTCTGTGAAAGAATTTACATTCATTCAGTGATTATGTGAAAGATTTTTAAAAGAAAAAAAAAAAAAAAACAAAGTCCAAGATGATTGATTCTGGCATTTAGTGGATCTGCATTCATGTCATGAATTAGAAACTAGATATGCTTGAGTTTCATTTTGCTGGGCTTTCCTGTGTAATACAACTGCCTTCCCTAAGAGTCTAGACTGTTTACTGATAATTGGTGGTACAAATGCTGCAGTTAATGGTTAAATTGACTTACCAGCACAGGGGAAAAGTGGGACTTTGGTTTGGACTTTTCCTCCTTGATAAGAAATTCTCTCTGTATACATTTATCCCTTCTACATCATGACTTTCCCATCATAGCTTCAATATATCACAGACTGGCATAAGAAATTAAATGGGAATTATACAAACATCTCAGATGACATAGGAAGGTCAACAGACAGCACAGAAAAAGTTTAATATGCATAAAGATATGCATAATATATATAGTATTATATAATATCAACACATTTTGTCTTTTAATACCATAATAATTCAGACTTCTTCTCTAGTATGAAGGGAAAATAAAAAATTTTATGAAGATTTTCCAGAATGTGAAGGTGCCATGCCCCTAATCCCTACAATGTAAGAGGGATAACTGTAGTCCCCTAATCAAGTCTGATATTCACCTGTAGGTTTATCCCTTTTTATCTGAAGAAAATTGCTCCAGTTCTATGGTGTAATTAAGGTTAAATAGAAGCAAAGTATCTATGAGAAAATAGGCAAAAGAAAACTAATAAATGACACAGGCCCAGTGGTCAGGAGATTCCCAGATTGGTCACTGTCATTTTCCCTCACTGGATGTCACTTTTCTCTGAGAACCTTTAATATCCCTCTCCATTCTAAAATTCTGGGGTTCCCTATACAAAATTTGAAGATTAGTTTTCTCAAACCATGCAATATTATAATTATTCTCATAGATTGCCTGAGTCCTGAGTCCTTTTGCTCTCACCTCTTATTTTTGCTCCTTATGCAAATATAAGTTAGCATAATTTCATATACATATGAGGGGTGGGGAGGTTACCTCATTCCAATCCTATAGCTAACTATAAGCAAATTGGGACTATAGAAACAAAGTAGAAATTTCCACCAATAAAGAGTCATTCAAGGAATTCCTGAGTGATTGCCCCAGCAATTCCACCATCTAGGAAGTCAACATTTCCTAGTCCCAAAGTAATTCAATTAACCCTTCACCCTCTGGGGGCTCAGCCCTCTTTTCCTTCTTTTGCCTTAGAACAGAGCTTCTTAAACTTTTTTCACTTGCAATCCCTTTTTTGCCCAAGAAATTTTTACATGATCCTGGGTTTATAGGTATATAAAATTGGTACACAAATCAAACATTTACTGATAATAAATCATAATTTTATGGACCCCCACATTCAGTTACAAGACCCCAGATGGAGTCATGATCCACAGCTTAAGGCCTTAGATAACTATTTGGATTTTCTTATACCAGTTTTAAATAAATTGAAAGCACCCTTTCATAAAGATGAGGATAGAATCATTTATCCAAGAAGCTCCATCCTGTCTCACCACATATTGACTAAAGGAAGGAAAAAACATACCTAATATCGTCAATTTCAATAAACAATTTATTAAAAGTCCAGTGTATATAGAATACTTTTCAAAGCACCAAGAAGAAATACGATTAAAGATGATACCAGAAAGGTGTTTTGGGATATTCCTAGTCTAGTAGGAGGATAAGGTGGACAAAGCTATAATATCTAATGAAACATAATGCATTATGGAAGTGGAATGGACTCTCTGAGAGTTGGGGGGAGGGAAAAGGGGGAAAATAAGTTAAAGTTGTCCTTCCCCTCACCAGAGCTCAGCAGAGGCTGGAGGACCACTAGTTAGCCTTTCCATGGAGGAGAAAATTTTGTTCAGGTATGGACTCAGTAGGCTGTAAGACACTTTTTTGATGTGAGATTTTGTGATTCTGAGATTAAGTGCTTCAAAGCAGTATGCAGTTGCAAAGAATGGTGAAGAATGTCTCCTCACTAGGCAGAATCAGTTCTTTGGATGACAGCAATTAACCTGCTTTGAGGATTGGTGAGTGACAGTTCAACAGAGGAAATTCTAAATGGAGTGAATGATATGAGTAAGTCATGGAGGTTGGATGTGACCAGGGACAAATGAGGAATCCACTTTGACCAAAGCATAACATGTGTGGAAGGAAGTAATGAAATTAGGAGAAAACCTTTCTTATTTCCCTAACAACCACATTATGCATTTACCTTCCCAGACACCTAAAAGTAGCAGTTTCCAAAACACAAAAATTTGATAGATCCTATCTCTCTTCATACAATTATAGGCTCATAGAATAGGCGTCCTGGAATATTGCAGCAGCTTCCCAGTTGGGCTTCTTGCTTCAAATTTCTTCCCACTCTAATCCATCCTGAGCCCTTAAGTGGATAATAATCCTTCACTTAGCTGCCTAAATGATTTTCCTAAAGTATAAATTTGATCATGTCACTGTCCCACTCAACACGATTCAGTGGCTCCCTATTACTTGTTGAATTGACTACATTTTTCTCTCTTTCTTTCTATTCACTCACAATCTGGTTTTTGATCCTATCATTTGCAATGTGGAAGAGATAGCTGTACATCCACAGCAGAACTCATTATCTTTCCTGCTTACCTGCTCTATTATTCTGCAGGGCAGCAGCATCCTCCCAGATGCTCAGACTCAAAACATAAGACTCATCCTGGATTCCTCACCATCTCTCACTTCCCATATTCAATCTGTTGCCAAAGTCTGTTGATTTCACCATTGCAATGTCTCTCAAATCAGCCCCTTTCTTATTTCTGACACTGCCACCCTTCTGGTCCAGGTAGTCTCACACCTGGACTATTATAATAGCCTGCTGGTGATCTGTCTCCCCGAGGTCTTTCTATACTTTGATCCATGCTCCAATTAACCACTAATGTGATTTTCCTAAAAATCTAGGTTGGATCATGTCATACCTCTATTGAATAAACTCGATTGACTCGATATCCCAGTATTGATTATAAAATGGTATTCAAAGTTCTTTATAATCTGTCCATCTTTTACCTTTCCAATCTTTTTATGCTTTATTTCTCCACTTCTCTGGATTGCATGACACTGTTCCCTAAATAATACATTATACCTCTCCACTCTAGCCATTTTCATGGCTGTCCCTCAACTCCGTTATTGACCAGTCTGGTTTGCTTTAAGACTCAGCTAAAATCCTATCTTTTACTGGAACTCTACCCCAACTGCACTTAATTCTAATGTCTTCCCTTAGCTAATTATTTTCTATTTATCTTATATGCAGCTTGCTTTTTATATATTTGTTTACATGTTGTTTCTCTTAAGAGATTACAAAAAAAAAAAAAAAAAAAGATTGGCTTTTGCTTTTTTGCCTATACCCAGTGCTTAACACAGTGACTGGAACATGGTTTATATAAATGCTTATTGACTGAATAAGAAGGATTGAAGGCAAATGATGTGTGTGGAGGCTCTTGATATTGTTTCTGATCTAAAGTGACCTTAGAAGCAAGAGGACTACTGGGCTATACACACCCTGAGACTTTTGTCTCAGAACTCAGCCCCATACCTGACACATAGTAAGCACTTAGTAAGTACTTTATTGATGAATCCCCTCCCAAGGTGTGGTTATTGCTGCAGTCCCTGCCCTAGTGGAGAATAAAATGATGAGAAAGATCTGTAGATGAACAGTGCAGGGCCACCTGAAGCAATAGAGAAAAACTAGAACTGTTTCTATTTGCCAAGAATGACAACAGTAGTCCTCCTCCTCTTCCTCCTCCCCTCAGGGAAAACCTGTATCTTTTCCCAAGCTTATCATCATTTCTTTAAAATCTACTTTGCATTTCTGTATACTTAGTCTCTTTTAAAAAATGTAACATTGAGGCAGCTAAGTGGTACAGTAGATAAAGCCGGAGGTTTCAAATCTGGCCTCAGGTATTTATTAGCAAGTCATTTAATGCTTTGCCTCAGTTTCCAAATCTGTTAAAATAGCTGGAGAAGGAAATGGCTAACCACTCTAGTACTCTAGTATCTTTGCCAAGAGTTGGAACGGAAAATGACTCAATAAGAATAGATATTTCTAAAAGCCTCTTTTAAGATAATACTGTACTTAATCTAATATATTACTAATCTGGATATATTTCTCCTATTCAATAAACTCTAATGGCTACCTATTGCCTTCAGGATCAAATAGTAGACAGCAGAAATGGGTTTCAAACCAAGATCTTTTGTCCAGATTCAATGAGGTTTCCATTGGTGGGTGGATGAAAAGGGGGAAACTACCTCTCCAGACCTGAAAACAAAATCTTTCTGAACCTCTCACCTTTCCAGGAGAATTTTAGCCTAAATATAAAAGGAATAAAGAGCAGTGAATTAAGCTTTAAATTGAACACCTCATCTCTAAAATAATCTTGGTCTACACAGACTCTAGTACACATCAGCTGTATGGCAATAGCTTACTGTTGACTTCAAGGTCAGGAATCTTAAGATTCTTGCAGCCTGCTCCTTGGTTCCTGGCAGAGTGATTTTATTGGAGTCATACCAGGAGGGTTATACATAATAGAGCCAATTGTAAACATTTGAAAAGGTTGAGTAAATAATTGCAGCAAAAGATTTTTTTTTTTAAATCTTTGGAGTGTTTACTTAAGTTTAAATGATGACTTATTTCTTGGCAGGGTTAGAATAGCTATGTAAATCCTAGAGTAATATGTCAGCAGTTTAATCCCAAATATCCATTAAGTCCATCTGATAAACTTCAAATAGCCTATCAGATAATATATAAGCAGATCAATCTGCTAAAAATAAGCAGATTTTTTTTCTTGGCTTTTTTAAAGGAGGAAGGATGACATTTTAAAATCATTCTATTTCTAACAGTATACAAGGTAGATTGTAAAATAATGGTAGTCACTGGGGGGGAGGGAAGAGAAGAAAAGAGAAAAAAAAAAGAAAAGAGAAAAAATATTATATGTGTAAATGGAATAGCAAGTTGTACATAATAGATTTTCAGTTTCAAATTCATTACAATTTTTAATAATATTATTTAATGGAAATGCTTGTTTCATCCCATAAATTAAAAATAAGTAACTTTAAAATAAACTGCCTCCCTTCATAGTTAAGCTATTGCCCTAATTTAAAAAAATTAATAAAACAAAAATAGTATTTTTACCATTAAAAAATAAGCTATAAGAGATACCAGAAAATACTTTTTTAAAAAATAATTCATCTGGGGGGCAGCTAGGTGGCACAGTGGATAGAGCACCAGTCCTGAAGTCAAGAGTACCTGAGTTCAAATCTGGTCTCAGACACTTAACATTCCCTAGCTGTGTGACCCTGGGCAAGTCACTTAACCCCAATTGCCTCAGCAAAAAGCAAAAAAAAAATTCATCTGAGATTCAAGGCATAATGTAACAGAGAGCTGGTCATAAAGATACATGCTTCAGATACATACTGGAAATGTGACCTTTGGCAAGTGACTTAACCTTCCAGAGCTTTGGACCATAAGTTGTAGAACACTTGCTAAACTGCTTAGATAGAAGCTTCCTTATTGGATTCCTACATTAAAGATCTCAATAACAGCCAAAGTTCACCCAAGGATGAGCTAAATTACACTGTGTGAAGAAATGACTGCCTAAGCAAATTAGGTATGAAAAAGATGAAAAAGATTTCCAGGGACAAGTTTGATTCAATTAATAAAAGCAATCATTTAAGTACTTAAACTGTTTGATTAAAAAGTCATTTGATTAAAAAAAAAACCATAAACGGCTCATTAGTATGAGTCATCTATTTTTTAAAAAGAGTCTCATTTGTTAGGCAGTCTTTAATGGAATGATTTTAAGAGATTATTCATAGACATTAGAATTGGAAGAGACCTCAGAGATTATTTAAATAGAATTTAAATCCTTAGAAGCAGAGTTATCAGATTTTTTTTTTCTTTGTATCCCTGAGGCTTAGCACAGTACCTTGCACACTCTAGGCAATTGAATTGAATTGAATTGAAACTTTAATCTAATTCCCTAATTTTATAGATAGGGTAACTGAGGACCAGGGAAGTCTTATACAGTTCAAAATCATTAGTTAGGTAGGCCAGAAATGGGTGGATCAAGAATTTAGTTAGGTTTCCTATATGTTTAAAAGAATAGCATATATTTAACCTATATTATATTGCTTCCTGTCTTGAAGAGGGGTGAGGTGAGGAAGGAAGGAAGAAAAATTTGGAACACAAAGTTTTACAAAAATAAATGTTGAAAACTATCTTCACAAGTGTTTGGGAAAATAAAATACCATTAAAAAGTGGGGGGAACTGTGAACGGATCCAACCATTCTGGAGAGCAATTTGGAGCTATGCTCAAAAAGTTGTCAAACTGTGCATACCCTTTGACCCAGCAGTGTTTCTACTGGGCCTATATCCCAAAGAGATCTTAGAGGAGAGAAAGGGACCCACCTGTGCAAGAATGTTTGTGGCAGCCCTTTTTGTAGTGGCTAGAAACTGGAAACTGAAGGGATGCCCATCAATTGGAGAGTGGCTGAATAAATTATGGTATATGAATGTTATGGAATATTATTGCTCTGTAAGAAACGACCAGCAGGATGATTTCAGAGAGGCCTGGAGAGACTTGCATGAACTGATGCTGAGTGAAATGAGCAGAACCAGGAGATCATCATACACAGCAACAACAGTATTACATGATGATCAATTCTGATGGACATGGCTCTCTGCAACAAAGAATTGTCTCAAACCAGTTCCAATTGTTCACTGAAGAAAACCATATACACCCAGAGAGAGGGATATGAAATATGGACCACAACGTAACATTTTCATGATCTCTATTGACATTTGCTTGCATTGTGTTGCCTTTCTCTGATTCTTTTTTTTTCTTTTAGATAGGATTTTTCTTGCATAACTTCTCAAGCATTTCAACATTATTAACATGTAGTGGACTTCCTGCCATCTAGGGGAGGGGAGGGGGCTGGGGGTAAAATTTGTAATGGAAAGCTTTGTAAAGATCAATGTTGGGGAACTACCCATACATATGTTATACAAATAAAAAGCTTTAATAAAAAAAAAAGAAAAAAAAAGTGGGGGGAAGAAAGAATTTAGCTTTCCTAATTTTCAGCTCAATAACTAGAAAACAATGAAACCATTTTAAAAAATGGTTTTTAACTCAGCTCTTACACTAATTTATGCCCTCTTTTTCCTATAATCACTCTAAATAAGGATTTACTGAATTTTGTATGAATTAAGTCATTGGTTGTTGTTGTTATTGTTGTTCAGTTGTCCAGTTGTATCTATTCTATGTGATCCCCATGAACTTGTTCATGGGATTTTCTTGGCAAAAATACTAAAATAGTTTTCCATTTTCTTTTCCAGTCTATTTTACGGGTGAGGAATTGAGGCAAATAAATAGAAGTTAAGTAAATTGCCCAGAGTCTTACAAGTAGTAAATGTCTAAGGCTGGATTTGAACTCAGATCTCCCTTACTCCAAGGTTGGTGCTCCATCCATTGTACCATCTAGCTGCTCCAGGTCATAAGTAGTGAAGGGTTTATAAACTACCAGGAAGAGGAGTATAGATATTCCCATACAGAATGTCCCCAAAATCATAGTCTAGTTTTAAGATTTAACAGCTTTAAAATTAAACTTAAACCATTTAACAATGCACTAAGACTTTCAGGGCATTGTATGTGGATTGTCATATATCAAGATTCTTCAAAATAAAAAAAAAAAAAGATTCTTCCTAATTTTATGAAAAAATAAAGAGGAAATGAATGCAAATCCTTTTTTATGTTAGTTAAAAACTAGAGAGTCTTGTTCCAGGATGAAGTATTACATAAATTTCTCACTACTAAGGGCCTAGTCTTGGAAGATCAGATATATGGCTTCTTGGTTGAATTTAAAAAATAAATAAATAAATAACACATCAGCATTTTGGCACTCTCTTAGATGCACTCTATGTCCTGAGTCTGAAGCAATCCAGGGCCTGATTATGGAGGATATTAAGATACCTAGAATAATACAACCCCTGACTGCTTACTACAAAGATCCAACAGTCAAAAAACTACAAAAAACTGAGAAAATTGAAATGGAATGGAAAAACTTTTTATTAAATGCCTATCATGTGTCAGGCGTCATGCTAAGCACTAGGGATACATAGTCTCTACCCTCAAGGAGGTTACAATCTAAAAGGGAAGTGAAAAGCAAATATATACATACAAGTTATACACAAGTTAAGTAGGAAATAGTTGACAGGGAAGGGACTAGAATTAGGAGGGATCAAAAAAGGATTGGGGAAAAAAAAGGGATTTTAGTTGGAATTTGAAGAAAGTCAGGGAAAGTAGATCAAGGAATTACTATGACCCTGAGAAAATAGAAAATTCGTATTTGTTGACCTAAGAAAAGAAAGCCCAAATGGGTCAACTTAAAGTATTTTTAATATTGCAGGTTCCAGAGAAGGCAATACTCTGATTAGCTCTATGATCATTTCATATCCCAGAATTCCCTGTCTTCCTTCAAGTGGCCTTCAAAATCCTACCTTCCACAAAAAGCCTTTTCCAATCCCCTTTAAAGCCTTCTTGCTATGATTATCTCCGTTTTATTCTGCATAATCTTATTTGTGCCTAGTTATTTACATGTTGTCTTACAGGTTAGACTGGAAGCTCCTTGAGGGCAGGGACTGTGATTGTTTGGTGGGGTTTTGTTTTCATTTTGCTTTTCTTTCTTTCTCCAATAGAATTCACTTAAAAATGTTTGTTAACTTGTTGTTGACCGGGTTTCTATTTCCTTACTAGAAAAATACTTTGGATAGCCCATCCACACTTAAATCCAATTCACTTGCATGTCATGGCATCGTGTCCTTAATGTCATGGTCTTCTTTGAGAATGAAGGACAAGGAGCAGGTAAATGGTACAGTAGATAGAGCACCCACCCTGAAGTCAGGAGGACCTAAGTTCAAATGTGACCTCAGATACTTAACACTTAATAGCCTTGTGATTCTAAATTATCTTGCCTTCTCCCTCAGGAAAAAAAAAAAGAGAGAGAGAGAGAGAGAATGAAAGACAATCAACAAAGTAAAATGAAAGCTGATCTCATTTCTTTACTTTATATTTCCATTTTTTATAATGAGGAAATGTTAACCTTTCCTCATTATAATTATATATGTATATATAATTATAACCACACTAAGGGCAGCCAGGTAAAATACTGCAAGGTTTAAGGAAATCTGCTAGATGACGCAGTAGATAGAGTGCTGGACCTGGATTTGGGAAGATCCACATTCAAATTCCACCTCAGACAATTATTAGCTATGATTCTGGGCAAGTCACTTAACCCTGATTGCCTCATTTTCTTTATCTGTAAAATGAGAAAGAAATGACAAACCATTCCAGTATGTTTGCCAAGAAAACCCCAAGAGGGAGTCAAAAAGAATAGGACACAACAACAAAAAATAAAATTTATGCGTCAAGCCATCTGACGAGATAGCAAGAAACTTTCAACAAGTTACAACCAAAGATAGCTTCATAAAAATTTTTTCCTTAATAGAGCAGAAGCTGGGCTATGATCTCAGACTAACATGATCTGAACATGTTTTATATTGAGATGAGATCTATAAAGTATCGATCTTCTAAAATATACTCTCCAAAGATGCTGATCTTGACCTGTCATCCATAGGACATTCATTAATTTATAGAATTATTTGTTTTGTTCTGTAGTAGTATCAGTTCCTGAACTTCCTTTGCCCATTCTCTTTATGATAAACATTATGCAATTCTACGTGGCTGGCTGGAAAATGCTGTTTTTTCAATTTCACTCTCTCTAATTTTTTTTTTTTTTTGGCAAGACACTTGAGATTAAGTGACTTGTCCAGGGTCCCACAGCTAGGAAGTGTTAAGAAAAAATTATATTCAAAGAAAGCCTCAAGAGATAGTACCATGTTGGACAGAAAGCTTGATTTAAAAGACAGAAAACACAAATCCTGCCTGTCTTGATTAGTTAACTGTTTTAGTATTTGCTTAAGTACTTTAGAACTTCCTGGCTATATGATTTTAAGGAAGTCACTCATTGTTTCTTTGTCAAAATAATAGCACCCATGCCCAGGATTATTATGAGGATTCTATGAGTTAGATTGTCTACTCTTGCTTTGTGAGGGACAGCAAACCCTGAGCATCTGAAAAACTGCCCTCAGAGCCTTTGCTAGCTATGTTATTCTAGGCAAGACACTTAACTGTTTGCCTCAGTTCCTCATCTGTAAAATGAGCTGGAGAAGGAAATGATAAACCAGTCCATTATCTCTGTCAAGAAAACCCCAAAAGTGGTCATGAGGAATGGGACATGAGTGAACCAGTCACAGTCACCTATGCTCACAGTCTCCCAGAACTCTCCTTTCCAAAACACTTAGTGCTATCCAGTCTACATAGCCCTTTCTTGCAAGGCACTCCAATCCCAGAATGAACAAGGGATATGTTGGAGAAAAAGTCTGTATTTGTAGGTGATGGGGATTTAGGTTATGGAGAATTCAGAGACTATGATGTCCTGGGCTTAGAGAGTTATACATGTAACTTTGCAAACCTCAGAGCAAAGTTAAATATGTGACTTTGCAAACCTTGAGATGTATAAATATGAACTATAATTATCTGAATGTTCTATATTCAGAGAAGGGAAACACAACTGCGAAAGAGACCCGCGGGCTGAGAGTCAGGGGAAGTGGGTTCTAATGATGGTTCAACCCTTACCTAAGTAGAATGGCAAGTCACTTCCCTTCCCTAGATTTCAACTTTCTTATCAGTAAAGTGAACGGCGTGGGTGAAATTTCGTGCCTGCCTAAGAAGTCCAGGTGAAATATATATGTATACCCCCTAAAAATGAATTTAATGTATAAGACTCAACTAGAAAGTCCTCGAGAAGAACAAGAAAAGAAATCCACTGTGGAAAAGAAATAAGGAGAGTGCTGCTTAAAGAAGGGATCCATCCAAAGAAACTAGAACTAACTGCATACTATGGGTAACTTAGGGATAAATAAGTGGTGAAGATAGTTCTGGATTCTTCTTAATTGCTGTCTCAACTGAATTCTAAACTAGATTGTGCAGTAAAGAGTGTAATCTCAGAATCCAACTTATAAAATAAACCAAACTGATAAGAGAGAATATATTTAAAGCAAGAACAATTTTAAAATAAGTTTTTAATTAATTTTAACCTTAAATATAAAAAGATTTTTTAAAAGAACATTCCCATATACTCAGCACAACATAAAAAGAGGATTCAATGTAAAACCAGAAATTTTCATTTCACACTATTTATTCTTTTTGAAAAACTTAAAACAAGTATTTTTAACGAGGCTAAATCCCTAAGTGTATATGATGTTATTAGGACTATTGTGAAGAGTGCCCTAGGAAAGTAAGATCTTTACCATATAAATTTCTTCTGTCTCTGAGAGACTCATTTTAAATCTCACATTGCATCCCATTTTATGCCAAAATATAGAGGAAGTCTTTCACAGCAGGTAGAAATACTTGATCTTATCAACAAGTTAGCAAGAAAAATTAAAATAGTATAACTGGAGTCTGGTGCATGAGCAGGAAATTATCAGAAGGCAAGGTCTCTTACCCTTCTTTGCAGATTGCTGCTCCCCAGTTGGCCTCTTCCCCACCCAGTTTGGCCCTGCTTTATCCCTCTAAATGCTGATTTATCAGAAACAACCTCATTGTACCCTGGAGTCTCTCCTCTTATTGGATCTTGAGGGATCCTCCCCCAAATACTGAAATTGAGAATTCTGTTCCTTCCCTTATTCCAGACATGTGTTACATGCTTTGTCTGAGCACCAGAGTTCAAAACTGCCCTCAGAGCCTTTGCTAACTGTGTGATTCTAGGCAAGACACTTAACTGTTTGCCTCAGTTCCTCATCTGTAAAATGAGCTGGAGAAGGAAATGATAAACCAGTCCATTATCTCTGTCAAGAAAACCCTAAATGTGGTCATGAAGAATGGGACATGAGTGAAAAACAACTGAACAAGGTACCAGAATTTCTAGCTATGATTCTACATAAATAAGAATCCATTCATATTATTTTTTTGTTGGGGGAGGGACACGTTTGTGATTTTATCAGTTTGGGGAATTCCAGGTATGGATATTTCCTTCATGGATACAAATAGGAATCCATCCTTAACCATTATCTATCTTAGAGGGTTGCCTGGCAACAAGAGTTTAAGATTTGTCTGAGATTCCAACATCAGAATTTACTCAGACCTAAGACTTGATAGTCCTGTTTCATTTCCAAGGCTGGTTCTCTATCCACTCTGCCAGGCTTTCTCTTTTGATGTTGATAAAATCAGCATGTTTGAAGTTCAATTTGACTCAAGATAAAAATAGTTGGTTTAGTTTTGGTTCTTCCTATCAGCACTGAGTAGACTGTAATGATCTCTGCGGATACTCACTTAATTATCAAGTAACAAAAGACAAATTATGAAAGAATTATGAATAATATAATAAAAATGGCAATACTATCTAAGTTAATTTACAGATTAAGTACTATACTAAAAAAGAGAATAAGAAAAAATAATAACCAAAATCACCCAGAAAAATGAAAGTTCAAGAATATGAAGAGGGAAAAAAAAGGGAAAATTTGGAAAGAAATGGATCTAGAAGTATCAAATATCTAATTGTACTAGAAAACAGTAATCATCAAAATCATTTAGTATGTTAAAAATAGGAAAATTGAAGAAATTAGGTACACAAAACCCAGTAGCAATTGAACATGATAGCATAGAGTTTAGTAAACCCAAAGGCTGCAACTCCAAGAAGATATCACTATTCAACAAAAACTGCTAGAAACATTAGAAAGTCATCTAATAGAAATTAAGTTTAGAATAACATCTTGTATCAAATGTTTTAATAAGTTCCAAATGGATTCATGATATAAATACAAAAAGGCTATATCATAAACAAATTAGAGGAGTGGAAAAAGAGACATTTTTCACAGCTCTAAAGAGGGGAAGAACTGACAACCAAATAAAGGCTAAGGAGCATGGGAGATAAAAATGAACGATTTTATGACAAAAAAAAATTTGTTTATAAAAATAAAACAATGCAGTTAGATTTAAAAGGGAAATAATTATCTTGGGGAAAATCTTTGCAGTTTCTCTGATAAAAATCTGATAGCTAACATAGTGAATCAATACAAATATCTTAGAACAGCCTTTCTCTTAATAGATAAACTGTCAAAGCGTATGAGCAGGTTGTTCTCAAAAGGAGAAATGCAAGCTATTAAAATCATATGAAAAAAACACTCTACATTACTAATAATGGTAGAAATGCAAATTAAAGCAAATTCTAAAGTTCTACCTAATACCCTCCACATTGGCGAAGATGACAAAAAAAGAAAATGACAAAGGTTAGAGAACAGGCACATTAATGCATTGTTGATGGAGCTGTTAATCAAACTAATGATTCTGGAAATATTGGTCTCCTTCACGTTGGCTCCCTTGGCTCCCTTGTGGACTTTGAGGGACAGAGGATTAATTCTTTTCACTAGCATCCTAACATTGTCTCTTAAGTGATTATGGCAGATGACAATGTACCTATTAGATACCAATGACCAACTGATGTGATGAAGAAAGGCATATTCAAGTTTCTACAAGCTACCATATAACTAAAAGAACATGTTGAGGACATGAGCAAGAGGATATCCAGTAGCTGTGAGTTACCTCTCTGCCACATGTGCTATATGATTGGGAACACATTCCCCTGGATTCTGTATGTACTGTAGGAAATGGGAAAGTGTGTCAGAGTTGTTTACGGGTCATGATGGGAAGAAGTTTTGTACCAATTACATCACCATAGTAAATGCCCAGTACTGTATAATTTTATTTAAAAAAGAAGAAAAGAATATTAACCAAACATTTAAAAATACATAGAAGAGTACATAAAGTTCAGAAAGGGATGCATCCAAGGCATTTGGGAAACAAATTTAATATTTAAATAAAATTAAAGTTTAAATTTAATAATTCATTTTTAATGAATTTTATTATTAAATTTAAATTTTCATTTTTAAAATGAAATATACCTAAGAGAGATTCACCATGTTATATTCAATCCTCTTTTTCTATTCTCTTTTGTTTAAGGAAATATTTGTTGATGTTCTTCAAATTCATGATGCTAAAAAAAGAAAAGCAACAATAATTTTAAAAAAGGTATCTAATTGATGGATGATTAAAATTTTATGGTTAAATGTTTAGGATCACAGTGGTAGATGGGGATGGAAATCACCTAACCCAGTTTCTCTGTGGCAGTTGACATTTGCACTGTTTTGTTTTGGATAATATAGATAGTGTAATAGATGAAAAGGCAAGTTCACTATTCTGATCTGAAAACAGCAGGGCTGAATTTGTAGGAAGTCACATTAAGGACTAGCTATTGATAATGATGATGGAACCACTTTCCCTAGAGAAACCCACTTAATAACCTGAAAATACTGAGATTACATTAATGCAATGAAAGACATCAGATTTGTTATTTGTGACCACAATTGAAACTGAGGAGAAGCTGTTACACCACCAAGGATTTGGAATTAGAAAAAACAACGCCTTGGTGGCTAGGACAGGGAAACAGTTATTCTATGCATTTGAAACCAGCTTCACTGAGTCAGTTGCTTCTAAAACCACACTAGTCTGTTGACAAATTAGCTTGGCCACATTATGGGACAAAAGGATGCTTTCCAAAACATTATTTGTAAAGTCAAGTAATTTTGAAAAGGCAAAGAAAGATCAAAATGACATGGACATTGATTATGTGCAAGCTCCCTGGATGGAACAGATATCATAAATTAAGAGGGCAAGTAGATGATAAATATATGATAACTATTGAAAATCTAACTGTAAACCATGAAGTCAACATTTATTTGACCCATAAACACCACTACTAAAAAAGAACCTATATGTTCTAAAATATTCATAGCAGCTATACATAATATACTTGTAGTTTCGTGTGCAATCATCATTTTTTTTTTGTTCTACAATGTTTTGGAAATACTTGTTTTATTTGATAAATTAAAAATACAATATAATAGAAAACATGGATGAAGGAGAAACCCAAATAGTTAATAATGACCTTCTCTTTTGATTTCATGGAATTTGTTATCACGTAATTGTTGTTGTTGTTCTGTTGTTTCAATCATGTCTGATTCTTCATGACCCTGTTTGTGGTTTTCTTGGCAAAGATACTGGAATGGTTTGCCATTTCCTTCTCTAGCTCATTTTACAGATAAGGAAACTGAGGCAAACAGGTTAAGTGGCTTTCCCAAGGTTACCCAACTGGTAAGTGTTTAAGGATAAATTTGAATTCAAAATGAGTCTTCCTGATTTCAAGTCCAATGCATTATCCTAGCGCCTTTCATAGAAGGGGAAACTGAAGTACAAAGTCACTACTGCTATTGCTGTTAAATTTGCTAAATACTTTATAGATATTATTTCATTTGAGCTTCATAACTTTGTGAGCAGAGGCCTCATTTTTATTTATTTATTTTTTTACCAAAGAGATAACAAGGCTTAAAAAAGATTACTTGCCCAAAGTTATGTAGATAGTAAATAGAAAAGTTAGCAAATAGATGACATTTTGAAAGGTTTGGATCTTGATTTTATCTACTGTGGAGAGAAATCACAGCAAATAAAATAAACATTTGATCTATCTAGAGAGCCAGTCTGAGTAGAGGAAGGACACTGCCCCCCTTGAAAGTCAAGGTAAGAATAAAAGTTTCATACTTACATCATGCTTTAAGTATAAATTTTATAAAATATGTTCACAATAATCTTTTAAGATAAATAACAAAAGCATTATTATACATTTAACAGATGGGAAGACCAGGTCTTAGAGGGTTTAAATGATTTCCTATAGTTACATAGATTTTAGGGGGCAAGGTTGTGACTTGAAATCTGGTATCCTCATTCCAAACTCTGGTTTACCATGCTTCCCCTCCAATAAATGCCATATATTTTAAAAAATATGATCCAATTATACTTTAAGTGTTATAAACTTTTAATAATACAAAAATATTCAACAGCTTTGGAAGCCATATTTCAATCATTATCTTGTCCTCTTACTACAGAAATCTGGGGGGTTTTAATCTGAGATTATTTTTTTATTCTTAAAGAATTCTGAACTAGAGCCAATGAGAGATACCAATATATAGTTTCATTCTCACATGAAAACACTTGTGATATTTTCAGATAAGTGAACCGGCAAGGAATAAATAGCTTGAGAGAAATAATAACAAATTATGATTTCTATTTGGGAATATCCATTCTACTTATCAAGAATTTCCCAGTTAGTTTAAACCATGCCTGATCCAGAAATCCCACCACAATACACTTCCTATGTTAATCTATCTTTCACCTAAAATTTATAAGTGAGAGGGAACCCACTCAAGAAGAAACCTTTTGCGCAGCTCTTATTTGTTAGGAAGTTTTCCCCTCATTCTGGCCTAAATCTTCCTCTCTTTAGCCTTCTCCAATTATTCCTGATTTAGTCACTAGGGGCCAACCAGAATAAATCTAATTGCCCTCTTATATGATATCTCTTCAAGCATTTGAAAAGAGCTATGATTTCTCCATTTCTTCTGTTCCCTTTAATCTACTTTATTTCAAGCTAAACATTTGCAGTTTCTTCCACTAATCTTCAGACAGCATGAAAGCTCTCAAAGCACCTTGTCATTTTGTTCACCTTTCTCTGGACATACTCTAGCAATATCCTTCCTAAAATGTCATATCTAGTCTTAACATGATATTTCAGATATGGTTTGATGAGAGGAGAATAAAGGAATATTGTTATCCTAGCCCTGGATCATCTGCTTATCTTGGGCAGCCTTTTTAGGTTATTATACCATACTACTGGCTTAAATTGAACTTGTGGTCTACTAAAAAGGTTTTTGTTTTATCTGGGAATTAAAGAATACTATAGTATGAAATGGACACTATCTAAAATAAAGTGGAAATATATCAAAAGAGTGGTTTAAGTATTTATGTCTCTATTGACTAATGACATAAATTTTAAATCTTGACCTTACAAAATTATTATTAGGAGGAAAAATGGCTGCTTTTGGTTGCCAATTTTTGTGCCAATTTCCCAAATAACCAAAATATCAGATGAGAAAAGTTATATCTGATATGTATCTTTCATAATATAATATTATTCCAAATCAAATTTATGAATTTCATTTAGAACAGGAAAGGATTTAATGGTCCACCTCATCCAACTCCTTCATTTTATAGATAAGGAAATTGATGCCCAGAAAAGTTACATGATATACCAAGTGGCAAATTCAGGCATTAAACCCACAAGGTATCACTCTAAATGTGGAGTTCTTTTTACTACATCACTATTGCATCCCATTTTGTAGAGAATAAGAAGGGACAAGAAAGAAGAAGGGGCAGGTAGATGTGTAGGTGACAGGAAAGAAGAGCGAAGAATTTATTTGAACACAATCAATATGTACACTCTTTAAAATATCTGAATCTAAATACTGGATTAAGTGTCCTTTATTATCATGTGGATTAAATATCTAGACAATAGTATATTTTTCCAATATATTTTCTTTTTTTTTTAATTATTAAAGCTTTTTATTTACAAAACATATGTATGGATAATTCTTCAACACTGACCCTTACAAAGCTTTCTGTTACAAATTTTCCCCCCTACTCCCCACCCCTCCCCTAAATGGCAGAAAATGCACTACATGTTAATTATGTTAAAATACTTGACAAATCGAATATATGTATACATATTTCCACACTTATTGTTGTACAAGAAAAATCGTATCTACAAGAAAAAAAAAATCTGAGAAGGGAAACATAATGCAAGCAAATGTTATGTTGTGGTCCACATTTCATATCTCTCTCTATGGGTGTATATGGCTTTCTTCACTGAACAGCTGGAACTGGTTTGAAACATTGTTGAATTGAGAAGAGAGCCATGTCCATCAGAATTGATCATCATATAGTATTGTTGCCGTGTATAATTCCAATATATTTTCAACAATAGTTTCCAAAAGTATGGGAAACTCCTAAAAAGGGGACAAGGGATGAGGGGGACATCAAAAAACTAGAACTTTGACTGTGTTCCTGATTTTACTATGCAGTGGCCAAAAGAAGAATAAATATATTTGGGAAAGTGACTATTATTTATGATATTAAAAATCAACAGATTTTTTTTTTGACTCAAGCACTTGGGCACATTCTCTATCTCCCATTAAAGTTTGATTTAGCAACATTGCTACAATCAGAAGAAAGATTACTCTGTCTCAGAGAACTTGGAACTATTTAGTTTGAAAATTCAAACAGATGAAATATCAGGCAGATGTTGGAGTCAATGCTTGAGATTCATGGATAAGTAGAAAACAAATCTGAATAACATGAAGGGAAACTTGTAGGGTTATGAAAAGGCCACTAGACTTGAGGTCATAAAATTGGATTTGCCATTATCTAGCTCTGTGATCCTGGACTTAACTTTGATGCCTCTAGGTCTCAATTTCCTTATCCATAAAAGGGAAGTGTATAGGACTCAAAGAGCTTTTAGGTATAAGTATTATTCCATTCCAACTAAAAATCTATGAATACCTGGAATGCAATTTGGAATTATGCCAAGAAAATGGTTAAGATCTCACTGCTAGGGCATAACCCAGGGATGTCAAAGAGTTCCATCTCATAGCTCATACACACATATAGATATTTCCTGCAGCATTTTTGTAGGAGAAAAGAAGTAGAAACAAAAAGGAATATAATAAGCATTTATTAAGCACCGATTAAGTGCCAGGCCATGCTCAATGCTTTACAAATCTTATTTCATTTAATCTTCATAACAACTCTGAGAGGAAGGTGATATTATTATCCCTACTTTACAACTGAGGAAACTGAGGCAGACTGGATTTGAACTTCAGTCTTTCTGACTTCAGGCCCAGCAGTTTGTCCACTCTTCTACTTGGCTACCAAGTAAAAAGAAAGGAAAGCAAAAATAAAGGTGCTAAGGTTCTTCTGGAGAACTCACTCATATCCGGGGCATAACATTTGTCTCAAAAAAGTTCTAAAACACACAAGGGCTAATGTTGAAGAATTGTCCACATATATGTATACATTTGTCATATATTTTAACATAATTGACATGTAGTAGATATCCTGCCATCTAGGGAAGGGGGTGGGGGGAGGAGGGAAAAATTTGGAATAGAAAGCTTTGCAAGGGTCAATGTGGAAAAATTATCCATGCTTATGTTTTGCAAATAAAAAGCTTTAATAAAAAAAAAAAAGAAAAAAAGTTCTAAGACAGATTTTAATAAAGAATCCTAAATGCCTGTTTTCTGACACAAAAAGGATGGGGCAAATGCAAAAGGTTCACAATTCATTTCTTCCTTCCTCTTCAGCTCTACCCACAGTTTCCTCACCATGCCCCAGTCTGGGCACCCTTCCCACCCTTACCTCCTTTCCAGCACTCCTTTATGTGTGATCTCCCCTCATTAAAAGGCAAGTTTCTTGAGGGTAGACACTGGACTGTTTGCTTCCATCTGTGTCCAGTGCTTAGCACTTACTTGGATTATTAAGCTTTAGGAAATATCTTTCTATCTAATTTTTTTTTTTTTTTTTTTTTTTTTTGCATCAGGATATTTGTTTACTCTTCAGATATATTCTCCTTTTTCTGCTAGGATGCAAACTCACCGGACTCCAAAACCAATGCTTTCTCTACAATACCACTGTGTCTCTTCCAGAACATATGAATGAAAATTAAATGAAGAGTGTAACAAAGAGAAGGGCAGAACCAAGCAAGTGGTAATAGTTTTCCAAAGCCAGGACCAGATAATTAATTGCCCAGAAAAATGTTATCAGGTACCCTGTGTGGCCGGAGAGCATTCTGCCTCAAAGTGGACGTCAGTGGGTAGAGCTGAAGACCCACTCCTGTGCAACATCAGGTACAAACCATCCGACCTAGATGGAGGAAATAATCTGAGCTCAAACTAGATGATTATCTGAGTGAGGGACTCTACATTTCCTCAGTGGATTTGAGCCACTGATCTAGCCCGCCGTAATATCTCCCTCTTTGCAACCCCATGATAAAGGTGGTCCTTCCCAACTGTCACCTCAGCTTCAGGCAGACCAATTTCATCATAGCTGAGCTGCCTCGAAGCAGGCTCCAGCTCCACAAGCCAGCCTTGCTTTTAAAAGGTGAATTTTATTTGTGCACTTTCCCCTATTTGTATGTGCCAGCCCATGCTTCAGCATCACCATGCTAGATGCTAGGAGACATGGGCAAGAGTTGAGCAACCCCTCAAGGAGTTTATATTCTACTAAAGGGAAACCACATGTTCACAGATCAAATAAAAATAGGGAACAACCTAAAAGATGCCCATTGATGGGAGAGGGAGCTTGTGCCCTAAAAATGGAGCCCTGGGAGTCAGAAAAGGTCTATGGATTGGTATTGTACGTTCAGATTGTTGTGCTTCCAGAAGATTCAAATAAAAATGTAACACAAATCTGTATAGATTGACCTACATAAAGCTAGAGTTATATAGATTAACATATATACATATATTTTTTTCAAAATAAATTATTTTTTAAAAATTAACAGTAATTTGTTTTATTTCCTACCCCATACTATGGAGGGAGGAGGGAGAATCTATCTCTATATAGGTATAGATAACAATTTCTATCTCTATATTTATGGGGCTAGATATACTTATACAAAATAGAGATATACATATATAAATACAAATATGTGTATATATTCACACATATACACACATATATACACACATATATAATAAGTGCTTGTCAATTCAACAAGCATTTATTAAGCAACTACTACGTGCTAAATATGTACTATTCTAAGTACTAAGGATACAAAGAAAGGGGGGAAAAAAAAAACAGTTCCTGCTCCCAAGCAATTCACAATTTAATGGGGGAAGGCAACAGGAAAACAACTATTTCCAAACATAATATGTAAAAATAAACTCTTCAGAAATAAGAGCTAAGGTGAAGGAGAACTGGGTCTTGGAGGTATGATGAAATGAGCTACAAGGCCAATTATTACATTTTCAGTGTGAGCATTTATACCCCAGAAATTGGCGTAATGTTACAAATAAGGGCTTGATTTATTGTTTAGTGATTGCTTAGAATTAAGAAAGTGATGCAGATAATGTTAATAATTACATTTAAGTTTAATGTTAAACATAAAGGTGTGCGTTCTGGAGAGCAATTTGGAATTGTGCCCAAAGGACCACAAAACTTATCCTTCTACTGGGTCTACATCCAAAAGAGATCATTAAAAAGGGAAGGGAACCCACATGTGCAAAAATGTTTGTAGTGGCAAGGAACTGGAAACTGAGTGGATGTTCAGTTGTGGAATGGCTGAATCAGTTATGGTATATGAATGTAATGGAATGTTATTATTCTATATGAAATGATGAGCAGGCTAATTTCATAAAAGCCTGGCAAGACTTACATAAACTAATACTAAGTGAAGAGAATAGAACCAAGAGAACATTGTCCACAGCAACAACAAGATTACGTAATGATAAACTATGGTGGACTTTGCTCTTTTCAGAAATGAGGTGATTCAAGGCAATTCCAATAGATTTGTGATAGAAAGAGCCATCTGCCTCCAGAGAGAACTATAAAGACTAAATGTGGATCAAAGCATAGTATCTTCATGTTTTATTGGTGTTGTTTGCTTGTGTTTTTTTCTCAATTTTTTTTCCTTTTGACTTGATTTTTTTTTTTTTTTGGCAAAAATAGGTCTAAAAGAACATTAAATCTATATTGGATAGCTTCCTGATTAGGGGAAGTGGGGAGAGGGGGAGAAAATTTTGGGACACAAGGTTTTGTAAGGGTGGATATTGAAAACTATCTTTGCATATATTTTGAAAAATAAGACTATTATTTAAAAAATAAAAATAAAAAAAATAATTTCAAAAAAAATTAATAAATAAAAGTGTACTGTGACTTCTGGATAGATGATTGCTAAACATTTCCCCCCATATCCCTGACTACTTTCAAGGGCTACTTACAAAAGTGGTCTTTGAATTGAAATTTGAAGGAAGTCAGGGAGGATTAGAAGGGAAAGAAGATAGTAATCACTAGAACTTAAGGGATGGCAATGGGCTAAAAACACTCACCAAATGTAATGTGTCTGCTTTTTGTGTCTGCCTTTGTCGACTCTTCTGAGCTGCAATACGATTTTTCTCCCTTCTCTGAACTTTCCTCACATCATCTGAGGAATCCTGAAACGTAGAGAAGATAGCGGTGGTTACTTTCCGGTTACTTTGGGCTTTCTGCATTAACTAATCTGATTAATTCACCTACTGAGTCCCTAGCACTTTTCCAAATGCTAGACTGAGAATCCTTCCTCCTTTCTAAGGAATTCCCACTGTTAAGTTAATGCAATGTAATGAAAAAAAAAGTATATAAAGACTTTTGCAAACTCTAACATGTATGAGTAGAAAAGTATTTTGAAATATGTATATATGCATATATAGTCAATAATTAAAGATATTTTTATATATATCAATAATTAAGATATTCCTATATGCAAATATAGGTATATCTTGAATTATTGTAAAGTGGTTTCTCTCATTTACAATTTATCTAGAATGAGACACTCTATTGAGCTAGTCTGGGCAAAACTGTTAAGTCTCTGACCTTCCTTTTGTTATGCTGGTCCACTTATGTCTTCCCATCCCTGGTTCCCCATGCTTTTAATTTTACTCGAAATTTCCACTTTTGTATTCTGAGTCTGATCTCCAGGGGCAGAATCTCAGGTTTCAAAACTTTCATTATCATCCACCTCTATATGCTTTGTATTCTGAACTTATAGATGCCTTCTCCCCCCTAAATGGGAGAATCTAACAAACTGAAGTGTTATTGCATTTATGGGTGTGAAGAGCTGAATGAATTAATCTTTCCTAGATGATATAGGTCACATGGCCCAGGGCACAAGATTTCGAGGCAGAAGATCTGAATTTGAATTTCACTTCTCTAACATGATCTTGTACAAATCATTTAAACTCTCTAGATCTCAGTTTACTCATCTGTAAAATAGGTAAATTAGATTAGGTATGGTGGTGCACATCTGCAATATCTGCCCCTTGAGAGGCTGAGACTAGTGGATAGCTTCAGACTGGGAACTCTCGGCTGCAGTAGGAATAGAAATTGTATGTCTGCACCATGTCTCCCACCAATAGAATCAGTGTCTGGGAACAGGAAACCATCAGGCTGTCTGAGGGGCAAATGAGCCTTAGTCAGAAATAGAGCAATGATCAAAGCAGGGTTAGCTCCACACCACAATGTAGGACTTTTGTAGGGGACCCATATTTTACAGTGGAGAAACCTGAAGCTAAAAGAAAAGTGATGAGCATTCACAGTCAGAATTTGAACTCAGTTCTTTTAACTAGACTCTTTCCATTATGACAGATCTTCTAGGCATTCTTATTTACTATGATACATCCCCTTCCAGAGGAGGTAGGGAGGCTCCATATTCTACAGTGTACCCCATAGGCCAGAGTGACATGATATGGAAAGGAACATTGTTATTACCAAGAAAAAGGCTGAGAGAAAAGTCTTATTATTATAGCACCAGCCTATTTCAATATCTGTGAATTTATTAATAAACAAGAGAGAGCAAAGTCAACGTGTAAAATGGCTAATTTCAATTACATTAAGTTAAAAGGATTTTGTACCCAAGAAGAAAAGCAGAAAATTGGGGGGGGGAGAATTTTATAGACAATTTTTCAGATACAGACCTTTTAAATATTTCTCAGAAAAGCAAAGCCTGAAGATTCAGATCAGATAGGAGGGGAAGCTCCATTTCTCTGAAGGCTACAGAGAGAAGGACTAGACTTGTGATTTCACTGGCATAGAGAACTCTCAGATAAGGAAATTCCCTCTATCAATACAAATTGGCTCCTTTTTTGCAACTTCCAGTCTTAGAGAGACACTGAGGACATCACGAAATTAAATGATTTACTTAGGATCTTATAGCCAGTAGGTGTCAGAGAAAGGACTTAAACCTATACTTTCCTGGTTCTGAGACTATCTCTACCATGGCACAATGCTCTGAAAAAATTATGTGACCTCAGACATTTAACACTTATTGGCTGTGTGACCCTGAACAAGTCACTTAATCCCATTTGCCTAAGAGAGAAAGAGAGAGACAGACAGAGAGACAAAGACAGAGACAGACAGATGGGCAGACAGACACAGAGAGACACGCAGAGAGAGAGAGAGAGAGAGAGAGAGAGAGAGAGAGAGAGAGAGAAGAAAAAAAATGTGGCATTATTTTTTTTGTTTTCCAGAATGGGAACAGACCACTCCAATCCCCTACTCCTAAGATATTTGAAAATAGGACACATCCCTCAATGGATGGGGAGCACAGGTACAATCCAGTGTCAAGGAATAGAGACACAGAAGATTCTAGGGGTATCTGAGATACGTTCCAAGAATTTGCTTTTTAAAAATTATAATACAATAATAATTATAGCAATTCATACTTATATTGAATTGTAAGGTTTGCAAAGCACTTTCCTTGCACCAGTCTGGTGAGGTAAGGATTGCAAGTTTATGACCATTTATTTTACATTTGAAGAAACTGAAGTTTAGGATAGTTACATTCATCACCTAATCTATACAGCTAGTGTCAAAGCCAGGATTTTGGGCTATTTCCAGGGTCAGCATGCATATTTACAAAATGTGTTTACTCTCAGTTGCTATGTCCTGAAGTTGTGAAGAAAATGTTTTCTAGTCCTCAAATCACCACACTAATGTGAGTTATTTTTATTATTATTTATTATGTTATTATTATTATTCTATATACCTATAAATATGGAAAATCTACTTGCCCCACTCCCCAAATGGCACTAATGAAATGTCTGATCTTTAAATCATAAGAGCAGAGAAGAAAATTAAAAATAATTGCACCACAGGTGGTTGACTAGGCCAGCACCATCCTCCTTTACAGAAAAAACTCAAGGGATGTGGTGAGCAGGCAGGTTCAGGGAAGCAGTGCTTTGGTTCTTAAAGTATGACCTATCGGAAAGCCGGAAGCTTCTGGCCAGACTTTAATCTCCCAGGACTGGAGGTGAGTTGTTGGGTTATCACAGAATCGCCCTCAGCCTCTCTAGGACCCTCCCTCACATCCCTTCCCAGTCTTATCCAATGCACTAGCTAAGTTGCAGCAGGAGCTCCATCTCCTTTCTGCTCACCCATGGCAGGTCAGCTCCTCATAATGCTCTTCAGAATTTCCCACACCAGAAGCCCTCATAGCCCAGCTCTATGGATTTTGGTTTTGCTTTTAAATGCTTTTTTTGTGTGCCCAATTTACATCCTCTTGGATCATCCCTGTTTCATAATTTGACTTGTGTTCCAGTGTAAGCTTCAATTTAGCAGCCTGAAATAGGATAGTATGGGGAAAAACACATGGATATTAGATCAGAAGACCTAGGTCTAAGATACTTTTTTAGGCCTGTGAACATGGGTCAGCAAAACATTTAAATGCTCTGAGTCCCAGTTTCCTCTTCTGCAAAACTGGGCTAATAATAATACTTGAGAGAAGCAAGGAGCAAACCAAGGGCTAGCATTGGAATCAGAAGGACGTGGTCTCATACTTACTAGATGGATGAATGACTCCACATGAGTCATTTAATTTCTCAATCCTCACAGGCAATTCTCTAAAATTACACATTTCAAAGGAGTTTCTAGTCTGCAAGAACAGAAGGATCTTTTTTTTTTTAATTTATGACCATATCTAAAAAATACAACTGAAAAAGAACTTATCCTATCTACTTCATAGGATTCTTATAAGAACATTCTGTGGTCCTCAAATATGATAAGCTGGTATTATTAGCAAATGAAATAATATTTGTAAAGATCTTAGCACAGTATCTAGCACCTAGTAGGACTATATAAATGTTAGCTTATCATCATCATTCTTATTAGCCATAGCTTGCACTTAACTCCCCCTATTAAGACTAAATCTTTCATAACTGTATAACGATGTATATATATATTGAATTTAACATATATTTTAACATAGTTAACATGTATTGGACTACCTGTCATCTAGGGCAGGGGATAATTTGGAACAGAAGGTTTTGCAAGGGTCAATGTTGAAAAATTACCCATACATATGTTTTGTGAATAAAATGCTTTAATAAAATAAAATGAAAATGAAAATGAAAACAAACAAAAAAGACTAAATCTTTCATAGCATAAAAGAGTCTTTCCCTCTGACTAGACCAAGACACTTTGGTTCTCCATGTCTTCATTCATTCTATTTCCTTCCTAGAAAGCTTTATGGGGCAGAGACCATGAGGATGGGAGGAGGAAGAGAAAAGGAGAGGGGCACAATGGTAGAGTGATGGGCTAACAGTCCCTGGGCCAGGTGCCTCTGGGAGGTCCAATCCCAAGTTCAAAGCCGAGGCTCCTTGGCTTACACTCCATCCTTGACCATTGAACCATGGGTTTCAGACAGCCTCCTGGGAGGTTCTACCAGGAAGAGAAGACCTAGGGCTGGGAGTCAGGGTGAGTGATGGAGGAAAAGAGCAGCTTTACCTGTTTATTGCTGGGTGGAGGTGATCGGCTGAAGCTAGAGTCGCTGCTGTCAGAACTGTGGGGCATGGCTGAAGTCTCCAAGGGCTGGGCAAGCTTCATTCGCTTCCCTTCGGGCCTGGTGTTCCTTTGGCTCTCCGGCACTAACCTGCCTTCCTGAAACTCCCTAGGTCACCAGCCCACCACCTTCGGAGGGTTCTTCTTCTTTCTGGCCCACCATGCACTTCTAGACCCCAAGGTCCTTTTCTCTCTGCGGCCTGGAGACACTGCACCTAGCAGTGACATACTCGCTCACTTTTTGGGGCTTGCTTTCTCACTTGTGGTTTCTGGTTAAAAAAAAATAATAATGGAGAACTCAAGCTGGAAGTCACATGTGCGGAAACTTAAATGAACTACAAGTTACACTGATGGGTGAGAGAGAGAGAAAAAAAAATATCGGGGAAAAGACATTTAAAATAATCTGAAAATGAGAAAAAAAAAAAAAAAAAAAAAAACCCAGACACCTTCAGATAGTTTAAAAGGCAGAGAAACTGGTTACACTTGAAAATGATAATAGAAAAGAGAAAAAAAAATGAGGAGGGAAAGTCCCCAAACAGCTCTAGAGAGCTAGTCCTCTCTCAAAATGGGGAGATACAAACACTAGGGAAGCAGTTGCTATTGTTACACAATTTGATTTTAAGCCAAAATAAAACAACAACATTAGGATATCATTTTGACTTTCCTTCATAAATAATTTACTTCAATCAGAAGCCCTGATAATACACCACAATCATCTAAGAGGCAAAGTGAGTGAGAATAGATTGGTAGAGAATTCTAACTCAGGATTTAGAGGGAAAATTATGATACTATAAGCAGTAATTAATATCAGTGCAAATAAATTATTAAACATAGCAGGTGATTAATAAATGGTTGTTGACTCTTTTTAAAAAGAATTATCTACAAACATTATTTTTTTAAAGATAAAGAAAGAAATGAAGATCTGGTCTCAATGGACATAGAATCTTGGCTCTCCTAAAAGGAATACTCAGATAATTGGCTCACTACTTTTCCCATATTAGAAAAGATCCTGCTGACACTATCATCAGAGAAAAGCACTCATCTTGTATTAAATGAAGATGCAGCCTAAATTCCCTGTGATTTATCTGGCCAATGCATTTCCACAGAGGCAGAGCTCAAAATGGTGGGAGGATTTGAGGCATGGTAAATATCCTGAATACCAATCTCTTAGTCAGCTAGGTGGCACAGTGGTTAGAGCACCAAGCTAGAAGTCAGAATTCATCTATATGAATTTAAATCAATCCTTAGACACTAGCAGTGTGATTTGGGGGAACTCATATCCTTATTTTCCTTAGTTTCTTCATCTGTAAAATGAGATGGAAAAGGAAATGGCAAAGCACTCTAGTATCTTTGCCAAAAAACCCCAAATAGGGTCATAAAGAGTTGAAAACAACTATACCTAATTTCTCTCCTAGTGTAAAACCTTATTTTCCTTGATGAATAGAATGCAGTCTTCTTGAGGGTAGGGATTCTTTTGTTTTTTGGTCCTCATGTTGTATACCCAGGACCACAAAGAGTACCTTGGACTTTTATTATCTATTTGTTTGTTTGTTTTGTTTATTATCTGTGATTTCATTGGTAGACTGCGTTCCCAGTGAGGAAACACCCTCTACCAGTATAGAATTGCAACTGTTTTATACCCTACTATTTTAGAGAGTTATCTGGGGCACTAGAAGTCAAGGGGCCTATCTGTTTGTGTGGGGTCATGTAGCCAGTATATTCAAGACATGCTGATCCAAAGGCCTGTTTTCTATCCACTTTCCCATTCTGTTCTCGTTGAGTTGTCTTGCACCTAGTGGGCACTTGACAAATATTTGTAAAATTGACTTGAGTAATATAATACTTCCTGAAGCCTTTCAAGTGTTTGAGGGGCTCATGACTTTTCTGGGATCACTTGGCATTATTACATATTACAATCCAATAACCTGGGCTCCAACGTTGACTAATTGTGTAAACCTGGATAATACCCTTGATCTCTCTGAGCTACAGGTTCCTCCTCTGGAAAAATGGGATAATGTATCTCATTTTATTGTGCTTTGCTTTACTGCATTTCAAAAATATTGCATTTTTTACAAATGGAAGATTTGTGTTGACCAAATATATCGGTGCCATTTTTCAACAGTATATGCTTTACACTGTATCTGTGTTCCATTTTGGTAATTCCCACATTATTTCAAACTTTTTCATTATTATTATATCTATTATGGCGACTTGTGATCAGTGACCTTTGATATTATTATTGTAATTTGGGGGGCAGGTGCCACATTTGGGTAGTCATGCCATACTTTGGGCAATCATGCCATACTTCTTTGAATAGATAAATGTATGTGTTCTGAACTGCTCCAACAACTGTTCCCTCTCTTTTTTTTTTTCTCTCTCTCTATCTCTGTCTTTCTCTGTCTCTCTCTGTCCCTCCCTCAGGGCTTCCTATTACTTCAAACACAACAATATTAAAATTAGGCTAATTAATAATCCTACAATTCCATCTAAATATTCAAGTGAAAGAGTCAATCAATGCAACAAACTTCATTGTTGTTTTTATTTTAAGAAATTGCCAAGCTACCCCAGCCTCCTGCAAGTGCCATCCTGATCAATCAGCAGCCATCTACATCAAGGCAAGACCTTTCACCAACAAAGATTATAATTTACTGAAGACTTAGGTGATGATTAGCATTTTTAAATGCATTGGAAAATGGGGGGGAAAGTGTGTGACTCACTTTATTGTGATATTTGCTTTATTGTAGTGGTTTGGGTCCTAACTTGCAACTTCTCTGAGGTAGGCCTATAATTTGCCTTATGTAACTCAAGTGATTCTGTGGGGAAGATTTTCTGTCAACCTTAAAAGCCTTTTATAATTATGAGCTATTGTTATTGTCAATTTTTTCTTTCTCCCCATACTGCCTTTATTTATTTTATTTTGTTGAAGGAATGAAGATACATCAAATAAAATTGACGTTTATATAGCACTCAAGATTTTGCATAATGTGTTAAGAGGTAACTCTTAAAGATTTCATGCCTTACATGGCCTTCTGTATTTTCTTTCATGGTATATCCTAAGCTCAGCTGACTGGTATGGACCCAATTTTCCCTTAGTCCTTATAGTGTTCCCTTTCCAGAAGTTAACTTGGAGACACCCTTAACATTCTTCCTCACATATTTAATCTTAGAACAATAAAACAAGGGGAAAATAGCAATAAAGCAACTATCACAATAAAGCGAGTCTGAATCTGAGGACAAAGGCCCAAAAAGTGTTGTTGAACGACTAGAAAAGGCTATTGCTTCTGAATTTTAGTGTCAAATAAGATAGTTCTCCATGGGATGTTTCAGATGAGATCAGAGCCATAACTTGAGCTTGCCCTATGGTGTTGTTCAAGGGGGTTCCTTCTTATCCTAGTGGGTCCTTGATGCTGCTAATCTTATATCAAGAGATCCTTTGGCAGCTAATATGACCATCCCACTCTCTTGACCATCTATGGATTTCTATCATCATGGGTGGGATCCCTTTCCATAGAGTATCTTCCCAGTGACTCCTTCCCTTCTGCTTCGTTCACGAGGTTAAGGTGTTGGGGACTATTAGCCATGCCATAGGAGACACAGTCAGATTCTTGGGGGAGGACCTTTGTCCAAGCACAACTATACCTAGAATAGAATTTTCTCTGAACTGAACCCCTAAAGGGTTCAGGAAGAGGAGACATTCCTGTAGTACTCTGTAGCCTTCAGATTCAGTGATTCTTTGCTATGGAAAAATACTACACGGATTCACACATCTCATATAGTCAAATAAATTGGATATCTTTCCTTGTGGTATATGGAAGGAGTGCTACTTTTCAAGTCAAGAATGAGTATCCACATGCAAGATATGTCCCTGCCTGTGTGACCTAAGACTAGTTTTTCAAGGTCTCATTCAACTCATCTCTAAAATGAAAGAGCAGGATTAAATGACCCCTCTGATCCCTTCTAGTTCCAAATCTCTGTTTTTGCAACTCCAGAATGTATGTGGCTGGATGTGTATTTCTTGTGAATACATCTTTTTTTTTTTTCTCGTCAGTGAGGTTATTCTTGAAGAAACTATCAGCTAAGAACTATGACCTACTGTGACTACTAGAGTCATTCTTAAACCTGGATGGTTAATAATCATATATATTAATAATCATATATATATAGCATCATTTGAGGGGTGCCAAAGGGTCTTCTTACCATCTCTCATTTCTTTCCATTGAGGTTCATCATCACTCTCAAATCAATCCATCAATCAGTCAATCATTTACTAGGTATCTATTCTGTGGCAGGCTCTAGAGAATTACAAAGACAAAAATGAAAGTCTCTATCCTATCAGTCTAAATAGGAAGATATATAGGAATATACAAAATGGGTACAATTTCAGGGAGAAAGGCACTACTGATAAGGGATTCATTTTAGAAACAGCAATGGAAAAATCCCAGATTTTTCAGATGATTTACAAATGACTTTACAGATAAGATTGGAGAGAAGCCAAATAGAATTATTAAAACATCTTAAATTATAGATTAAAAAAGAAGAAATGCAGCTGTATTACTTTAATACTTTCAAGTACAAGGCAAAATACATTTTGTACAAAAGCATAATTCTTAGAATAAATAATTAAGTTCACGTCTCAATTTAATCAATAATCATTCATCAAATATCCAACAGTGTATCCAAAGTCCTGTGCTAGGGACTGGTCTTTTCTAGCTCTAACTCTATGATCTATGAAAAATAAAATTGTTCTCATCCTCAAGGAACTTATTCTCATTTATATGTGTAAAATCTAGTACTTTTTGTAGATGAGTTAGATTAAAGTTAGTAAAGATCTGAATTCAAGTCATGCCTCAGATACTAACTCTGTGATACTAAGCAAATGACTTAATTTTTCTCTGCTTCAGTTTCCTTATTCTCAAAGTGGGATAATTGAATATTACTAATGAATTATTAATAATACTTACTTCAAAGGGTCATTTTGAGGCTCAAATAATATATCTATTTGCCCATTTGCTTCAGTTTTCTCATTTACAAAATCAGTTGGAGAAGAAAATGCCAACCATTTCATTATAACGGGATCCTGAAAGACTGAAATGATCCAGTAACAACATAAAGCATTCACTGTGTGATTATTACATTTGACTCTCAACAAGGTAGGTGCTATATTCATTCTCATTTTACAGATAAAGAAACTGAAACAAAGAAAGGTTAAATTTTTTTGATTTTCTTGCCTCCAAACCTGGCACTCTATCCACTGCTGCTTAAAATCTGAATGAATGAGGGCAATTCATAAAAAAAGAAGGAAGGAAAGTCAGTCCTCCCAACCATTAGTTGGACACTGCACAGAAGCAGAATCACAAAAAAGCTGGAGCAAGAAGGCACTTGAGGGATCATGTATTTTTAATTTTTCAGATGAAGAAAGCAAAGTACCCAGAGGGGAAGTGATGTGCCTAAGATCATTGGCAGCCAAGTTTTCTAGGTGTCCATTGTTTTCTCTGTTAAGCTAACTCAGAATTCATCACATATCAGCATCAATTCTGAGAGTGGCACTTCTAGGAACTTACCAGGAACTCTCTGCCCCAGGGACATGCATTCTTGCATGCATGAAGATGATAATCAAGTTCTTCCAAAAACACTTATTTTTTTTAAATTTTTTTTAAATTTATTTTTTTCCCCCATCAGGGATGATGGATGGATTTCTCTTGCTTGGTCTTCATCACTACCAATGTTATTTATAGTTGGGTTGGTTGAAGGTCAGTTTCAGGAATTAGCTAACTGGCCCACAATCCATGGCATTGCCTTTATAAACATGTCACCCTCCTACTCAATGACCAAAGTGTAAAATGCTGCAATCTGCACAATCCCTAAGATTTTGATCTCTAGGAGTTGACACTGACTTCATCCAAATTAGAAAGAGATAGGATGATATACTGTCAGTTTCTTTACATATGTAGAAATGAGGCCCTGAGAAAGGAAATCAAGTGTGAGTCAAGGGAAGATTCTGCTAAACCATCCTCTCTTTTTCACCTCTCTCTGAGATGTAAGGTGAGTCAGCAGTGCTATGAAGACCATGACTTTTGCATTTTGTGACCACTTGGCTTTTAAATTTGAGCCTTAGTTTTACTTTCCTAGAGGGTTTTACTTGTGATTCCTTAACAGTTTGTTTTCTTGGTATAGTTATTAAAAAGATTAAAAAGAAGGGAGGAAGAACATTAAAGAAAATGATCCCATGCGAAAGCTACATGCACTTACAAGGTCCCCGCTCAGTACTGAGTTCACTCAGCCAAAGCATAGCCGAGGAGTCATTTTGAAAATCATCTGTAACTCATACTTCCTTTCAGGGATACCTAACTTGGACCTGGATCCATTACTAAGGTGTCCAATTTCCTGTTTCTTCTCTCATTCACCGAACCCTATTTATTGAGCCCCTACTATGTGCAAAGCATTAGATTGGGTATGAGACTTACCAAAACAAAAACCAAATAGTCCCTATTTTCAATAAGCTCACATTCTACTGGAAGAAGTCAAGAGATGCCCCTGTTGTGTTTTCCAGCATTAACTATTTGTTCACTCTACCCACACTTTTTTTTTTCCAAGCTGTATCTGACAGCCCAATAGAAACTTACCAACAGGATGAACCAACTTTGAAGTCTCTGAGTTAGGTACAAGTTGTTAGTTATTTGTGCAAAAATAATAAAAATCCCCTAGCCGCTTTGTCTTTAAAATGGAAAAAGCCCATTATTTCATGTCCTAAGTGATTTTAAATAAGGGGGATTTTTCTCAAACTTTCCCAAACCTTTCACAAATAGGGAAAAACACACCTGAAAGGGCACTTTCTTCAGAAGCCTGTGACAGAGAGTGAGGAAAGCTAAGCTGATTAGCTGAGGCTATCATGCCCAGGATTCCATCATTGATGGGGGTTCTTGGTATTTAGTATGGAAGGCACTGGCCATCCACTGTGATAATAGAACTCAAGCCCCTGGGAAACAAATTTCACAGGCGTTCCTATGAATTCATCTGGACTAGAGCCTACTTACATCCACCATGTTCCTTTCCCATTGTCATTAGGTTTCCCAGTCACCCTCCTGATAATGGTTGACCAAGATTTCCAGCCGTATAGCATCTTTCTTTTCTTTTCTTTTTTTCCCTTTTCTCTTTGGGCTAAACATACGATTTTATTATTCTAAGGTTACTCTCTGGTTTAGAAACTTTCTACCATAGGCAAATTATCTATAGTTTATAATCATAAGGCAGCAGGACCTTTATAGTATCATGAATCCCTCTGTTGATCTGGTGAAACCTAATAATACTGGCTTGTTGCCTATTTTGATCATTGAAGAAAATGCTAAATTTCACTTAGAGGTGAATAAAAGTCATGAATAATGATTATCATTTTGCTTGCTTTTTCAATGTGTGAGAGAGAGACTGGAGGAAGGGAAAGAATTTTGTAAATCAAAATATTAAAATGAATGTAAAAATAAAAAAGTTTAAAATATAATTGAAAAAAATGAGCATCAAAAATGTACAAGTCTTTTAAAAAGTAATTAAAAATAATGAGGTGATTTTCCTAAAAGTAAAAAAAAAATAAATTTTAAAAAAGAGGGTATTGACGGTGTAATTTTTTATTTTATTTTATTTTTTGCCATCCAAATAAACAGAACTTGGAACCTAACTTAAGAACCTCAATTGTAGAGAGTTGTTTGGATGTCTAAAAGCTTGTGTCTTGTCTATCATCAAATGGAAAACCACAAGTTTTTCCTTCTCCCTGGCCAGCTCTCTATGGGGCAATATTGATGTATTGCTGAGATGACAAGATAGTGTAATGGAATAGAACACTAGAGGTTTAAGTCAAGAAGACAAATCTGAATCTGGCTTAGTTATTAGCTGGGTAATTCCAGTTTGGTCACAATAGTTCTCAGCCTCAGTTTCCTTACCTATAAAATGGGGATAATTAGGGCAGCTAATTGGTGTAGCAGATAAAGCACCAGCCCTGAAATCAGGAAGACCTGAGTTCAAATTTGACCTCAGACACTTAATACTTCCTGGCTGTATGATCCTGGGCAAGTCACTTAACCCCAATTGCCTCAAATAAATAAATAAATAAAATGGGGATAATCATAGCCTGTCTCATAGGGTTGTTGAGGGTGAGGATCAAATAAGACAATATTTGTGAAGCACTTTGCAAACTTTGAAGTGCTATGTAAATGATAACTATTTTTATGAAAATATGGGCTTGTGTAACAAAAAAAAGCTTGGAACTGTTGAAAGCTCAGTGTATTGTCCCAAATGCAATTCTGTCCATTTTTTCTCCTCCCTCAGATCTGCTGACTCCAGTGGAATGTGTCTTTCTGATTCTGAAGTGAAAACTGCAACAATAATAATAATAGCTAATGTTTATATGACACTTTAGAATTCGTAAAGCAGTCTACAAATTTAATCTCATTTGATCATTAAAATGAGGTAAGTGCTATTTTTATCCTCAATGAGTTCAGGGAATTTAAATGATCAACCTAGGGTCATATGAATAGTAAAAAGAGGTAAATGTTTAACAACTGACTTTGGAAGGAAGGGGCAGGGGACAGGGGAATTGCATATACTGTACACTTTTAAGTTTAATCTGCATTATTAGTATTTTCCTTTTCACTTTCTTAAGTCTAGACAAGCAACAAAACAATAAACCAAATCCTAATTTGTAAGGTTTGCTGATTTCTGAGGCATAAAGGTTCACATTGAAAACTTAAAAATCTAATGTCTGGAGGAGCTGGCTCCAGTACACCCTGAAGCAACAATTCAACGTGAGCACTTCACAACTCTGCCCACCATACTACTATCTCTGAAGAGGAACCATAAAGTGTAAAATCATAAGGCCTCCATGAATGCCCAGTTCATAAACATGTGAAATGTATGATGTTTGCCTTATGATCATAGGATCCTAGATTAAGAAGTGGAAGAGATTTGAGGTTATGGAATCCCACACCTTCGTTTTATAAATGAGGAATGTGAGACTCAGCAAAGGTTGCATAACCTACCAGGTCACACAACTAACCTGAATAAAAATAGTATGCTAGTCTAAATGTAAGAGTAGCGCAATGGATGGATCACCAAGCCTGGAGTCAGAAAGATTCCTCAAATATGGCCTCAGACACTTACTAGCTGTGTGACCCTGGGCAAGTCACTTAACTCTGTTTACCTCAGTTTCCTTATCTGTAAAATGGTTTGGAGAAGGAAATGCAAAACACTTCAGTGGCTCTGCCAAGAAAACCCCAAATGGGATCGTGAAGAATTGAACATGACTGAAAAATGATCGAACAACAACAAACTACATCTAGATAGAGAAAAACATCAGAAAAGTATGAAATATGTCAGGGCTTGACAATTTCTCAAAGATATTATGACAAAATCTTGACGTGTTTTCTTTGGTGAGCTGATGGTAAAACATGTATTCTTCCTACTTGGGGAATGGGAAGTAGAAGGATGAGGAGGAAAAATATAGGAAAAATAGAACACTTTCGTCTAACACTCTATTCTAACAGGAGTGGAAGGCCTCACCATGCTAATTCAGAAAAGAAAGGAGACTCTTAAATAAAATTGTGGCTAAATCAACTATCCCACTTTTCTCTAGAAATAGACTTGGGTGTTCTCTTTGAGGCACATGGCATAGGATGCTTTGTGCATCAGAGAATAACTTTAACTAGACCATGGACTGGAGGGACCATTAGTTACCCAGGATATTCAGCATCCCCCTATTTCTGCTCCCCATACCTGAGACTTCAAAATCCCCAAGTCAAATGCTCCACCTAGTCAACCTTGTAGATGCAGCTGAGGGTCTGTGAAGGAGGAGGTAGCTGAAGCTTCAACCTGAAACATGGAGCAAATTAGAGCACCCAACTAACTACGGTCACAATCATTAAAAAAAAAAAAAAAAAAAAAAAGCATTGATTAGTCATCTAGTTCCTAGATTTAGTCTTACCTTTGCACTATGCAGATTAAGTAACAGACATGTAAAGCAGCTCACATAATGTCATTGTTAATCCTGAGTAAGCCTTTGATTAGAATTAAACATAAAACAGTTGTCAAAGTCTGTTTGTGTCCATAATAATAGCTAACATTTACATAGTGTGCTAAGTGTTTTACAATCATTTGATCCTCATAACAACCCTTTGAGGTAAGTGCTATTATTTTCCCCATTATACAGATGAGAAAACTAAAGCAAAAAGAGTTGGGGGGAGAAAAGAGAGTTTCAAGTGACTTGCTCAATCACATAGTTGGTAAATATCTGAGGCAAGTTTTAAGCTCAGGATTTCCTAAAGGAAAAGTCCGACATTCTATGCCCTGTACCACCTCACTGCTTCAATGTTCTAAATGCCTCCAAAAACAAACAAAAAAACAGGTAGCTAACTTCAATAAATTGAATGAAACTTTTCCTATGAAGAGAAACTCATTTTCTTAGAAATTTTACATGCAATAGTATTGGCCCTGGCATTAGACCATTCTAGGCAAATCACTCAACCTCTCTGGGCCTCAGTTCCCTTATCTGTTAAATAAAAGAGCTAGATTAATATACAATTTTGACATCACCTTTCTCAAGTGACCATTCCTAATCTCCTTTATGACTGGTGCTTTCTTTCTTTCTTTCTTTCTTTTTTTTTTTTTTTTTTGCTGAGTAATTGAGGTTAAGTGATTTGCCCAGGGTCACACAGCTATGATGTATTAAGTGTCTGAGACCAAATTTGAACTCAGGTCCTCCTGACTTCAGGGCTGGTGCTCTATTCACTGCGCCACTTAGCTGCCCCTGCACCACCTAGCTGCCCCCTGATGCTTTCTTTCTAAGAATATGTTCCTGCTGTATATACCTTTTTTTTTTTTAATTTTATTTTATTTGCAAAACATATATATGGGTAATTCTTCAACATTAACCCTTACAAAGCTTTCTGTTACAGATATTTCCCCCCAACTCCCCTCCCCTCCCCTAGATGGCAGGATATCCACTACGTGTTAATTATGTTAAAATATTTGGCAAATCAAATATATGTATACATATTTCCAAACTTATCATTGTTGTGCAAGAAAAATCATATCTACACAGAAGACATATCAGATAAAGAAAACACAATGTAAGCAAACATCAATCAAGAGTATGAGAATGTTATGTTGTGATCCACATTTCATATCCCTCTCTGTGGGTGTATATGGCTTTCTTCACTGAACAATTGGAAGTGGTTTGAAACGTTTCATTGTTGAAGAGAGCCATGTCCATCAGAACTGATCCTCATATAGTATTGTTGTTGCCATGCATAATGATCTCCTGGTTCTGCTCATTTCACTCAGCATCAGTTCATGCAAGTCTCTCCAGGCCTCTCTGAAATTGTCCTGCTGGTCATTTCTCACAGAACAATAATATTCCATAACATTCATATACCATAATTTATTCAGCCATTCTCCAATTGATGGGCATCTATTCAGTTTCCAGTTTCTAGCCACTACAAAAAGGGCTGCCACAAACATTCTTGCACATGTGGGTCCCTTTCCCTCCTCTAAGATCTCTTTGGGATATAAGCCCAATAGAAATCATGCTATATATATCTTGTATATATAGGGATTTTTGCATGTTGTGGACTCAATTAGAATATGAACTCTTTATGGGTAGGGACTGTTTTTTTCCTTTCTTTGTATTATATTCCTAGTGTATCGCAAAATTCCTGGCACATAGTAGATGTTCAATAAATGCTTATTGATTGACTTTTTTTTCCCTCAGTAGAATTTTATTTTTCTAAATATACCTAAAGATAGTTTCCAACATTCACTTCCGTAAGACTGATTTCCAAATTTTTCTCCCTCTCTTCCCTTCCTCCCTTCTCCCCAAGACAGCAAGAAATATGATATAGATTATACATGTATAATCCTCCTAAACATATTTTCCTATTTATGATATTGTGCAAGAAAAATCAGACAAAAAGAGGAGGGGAAATGAGAAAGAGAAAGCAAATAAACAAATAGACAAAAGTGGAAATGCTATGCTTCGATCCATATTCAGTTCCCATAGCTCTCTCTCTGGATGTGGATAGTACTTTTCATCACAAGTCTTGGAATTTCCTTGAATCACCTCTTTGTTGAGAAGAGGCAAGTTTATCACAGCTGATTATCACATAATCTTGTTCCTGTGTGCGATGATCTCCTGGTTCTACTCACACCACTCAGCATCAGTTCCTAGGTCTCTCCAGGCCTCTCCAAAATCATCCTGCTGGTCGTTTCTTACAGAACAATAATATTCCATAACATTCATATACCATAATTTATTCAGCCATTCTCCAACTGATGGGCATTCACTCAGTTTTCAGTTTCTTGCCACTACAAAAAGAGCTGCCACACACATTCTTGCACATGTGGGGCCCTTTCCCTCCTCTAAGATCTCTTTGGGATATAGGCCCAATAGAAACACTGCTGGGTCAAAGGGACCTTTGCTGACCCAAAGGACAGTTTGGTAGCCCTTTGGGCATAGTTCCAAATTGCTCTCCAGAATGGTTAGATCAGTTCACAACTCCACCAACAATACATTTGTCCCAGTTTTCTCACATCCCTTCCAACATTAATCATTACCTTTACCTGACTATTAATTGACATTTTAATTGGCTAGATGATTCATAAGGCTCTTGTGACCATAATCTTCTTCCTTTTGTTAGGGACCTGAAAGACTATGGATGCAGACTGTGGGGGGAAAATATGTGTGTGTGTATGTGTAAATGTCTGTGTATGCATAAGTATAATATGTATGTGTACATACATATATGTACACACAAATTATATGTATAATACATATATATACACATTCTTCCTATACACACATATACACACACATAAAATTAAACATTGTCAATGGCTTTGCTTATTTTTGTTGTTATTGAGGAGCTATTGACTGGAGGTGAGAAGGTGTTATGACCAGAAATGATCTAAATGAAAAAAAAAAAAAAAAAGGCATCTAGAAAAAAGAAAAAAGAAAGAAATTCTACTCTTATGCAAAGCAAACTGTCTAGACACCTGTTTTTTTTAGCTTAGCAACAAGGGAATTATAACAAACATACTGAAGGAATGTTGTGAGAACTCCATAAAGCTATCATCACAGACCAGTCTTCTGAGGAAAGAGTAAATTCATTTGAAATCCCTTGAAGACTTTACTTCTATGTTTTTGTACTCGGTTTCAAAATTGCCTTTCAAAATATTATTTTTTTGAACTTAATAAAGTGATAAATATCCCCTTCCTCCATTAGGAAAAAAAAAAAAAAAGCATAACAACCACAGACACTAAGCAAGCTAGAAATCTGGAAATAAAGCAGGTTAGATTTTTAGCCAGACATTTAAAACACTGTATGGTTGTATTTATATAAACAAAATGTAGTAAATTACTTGCTTTCGGAAGATATGCAATAAATCCCAGTAACATATAAATACAATCATTTAGGTAGCACAGTACATAAAGTACCAGGTCTGGAGTCAGGAAGATGACTCAAATCCAGCTTCAGATACTAGCTGTGTGACCTGGGAAAACCTGATTTGCCTCAGTTTCCTCAACTGTAAAAATGAGCTACAGAAGGAAACAGAAAACCATTCCACAATCTTTGCCAAGAAAACCCTCAATAGAGTCACAAAGTCAGACAAATGAAATCAATGGGACAACAACATATAGAAATACAGCTGATTATTGCCTTGTCTGGTCTTACCTTGAGTCAGATAATGTCCCATGATACAGAATTCTACACTGTCTTATATAGTATACTTATCCCAAAGGGCCAAGTTAATTTTATCCTCAATACCCTTCCCACATAGCTCTGGACTTCAGAATCACAAAGCCCTGGGTTTGAATACTACTTTGAATATATGCTCAAGGTGGCTACTACTTGTACCTGTTGTTACTACTTGTGTAACGTTAAGTCTCAGTTTCCTCATCTGTAAAATACCACCTGTTGTATTTAATTCACAAGGTTGTAGTGAAAATCATGAGATATGCATGTAAGGTACTTCACAGACTTTACTGCTTAATATAAATGTTGATTGGTATGGGGGGCAGATTGAAAAGAAAGGGAATAAGCATTTCTGTAGCACATACATTTGGTGGCAGGTTCATAGCTTATAAACCCTTTTGGAAAAGAATATTCCTGAGGGTGGCAATTAACTTTGATGGTTTAACAATTAATGAGATGAGATTTGTGATGGAAAATGCTAACCACATCCAGAGAGAAAATTACAGAGACTGAATGTGGATCAAAGCACAGTATTTTTACCTTTGTTGTTGTTTGCTTGTGTTTTTTTGTGTTTTGATCTGATTTTTCTTGTGCAGCATAAAAATGGAAATATGTTTAAAAGAATTGCACATGTTTAAGATTGCTTTGCTATCTTGGGGAGGGAGAAAAGGGGAAGAAAAGGAGAAAAATTTGGAACACAAGATTTTGCAAAGGTGAATGTTGAAAACTACCTTTGCCTGTATTTGAAAAAATAAAATACTATTTAGACAATTAATGAGAGGTGGCTTTACAAAGAGAAGTGAGGTCACTCTAATGAGGAGCTGAGAATGACTGCAAATCACTCTAGGACTTAGCCTATCCACATAGCCAGACCACCTCTTAGCCCAGGGCAATCTAGACTGAAGGCTCTATCTCCACCCAAGCTTGACTGAATGGAATTCACCTTACTCTAGTGATTCTAGCAATCTAATTTAAGGTTGGGTGGAGTTGGATAGAGAAGATTAGTTTAACCTTCTAAGAGAGATCTTGAAATGAGGATGATAAAAAAAAAGGGTGGGGGCGTTGGAATCTGAATTTCCCCAAATCATTGGTTATTAATAATAATTTCTTTCAGGGGAGAGAAAACTGAGGAAACAGCACCTACCTTGCAGGGATGTCGTGACAATCAAATTAATTTTTAAAGCACTTAATATAGTGCCTGGCACATAAAAAGCTTTATATAACACATTTCCTTCCAACATTCTATCCACTGCAACACACTGCCTTTCCACTGGCAGCATTATTACCCTTATCATATTCTTTAGAGAGATATTTCATTGAACTTGTCTAAATTTATCTTAGAGATATAACCTTGGCTCCTGCTTATGAGTCAGATTTATAAAATAGGGTCTGCATTTGTAAGTCTGCATTTTGTTTTTGTTGAGTATTTCTATCATATACAAGTCTTCACAATCCCATTTGAGGTTTTATTGGTGAAGATATTGGAGTGGTTTGCCATTTCCTTCCCTAACCTGTTTTACAAATGAGGAAACTGAGGCAGACAGGGTTTAGTGACTTACCCAGGATCACATAGCCAGTAAATGTCTGAGGTTGCATATGATTTCAGTTCCTCTTGACTCCAGAGTTTTATCCATTGTGCTCTTAGTTACCCAAGTCTGCACTTAGCAAAGTAATAAAATAACCTGTATTTTTGCACCCAGTAAGAAAGTACGTCTCTCTAAAAATAGGCTGAGGCTGGGTTCCCAGACTGGTGGAAAGAAAGATCTCTCTCCTATGCAGCTCCTGTTGTATCTTCGAGCTGGAAAAAAAAAAAAAAAAAAGGAGATTCAGCAATATAAAAACAAACATAAGTCATAAATGTTTATGAGAAATAATGGTAAATCCAACAAATGTTTTCCTTCTTTTGGGGGAGAGAGGAGGCAGCAAAGCAAGTCACTTAAGCCCAAGTGACTTACCCAAGGTCACACAATATATTAGGGCTAGATTTGAACTCAGATTCTCCTGTCTCCAGGGCCAGTGCTCTATGTACTGAACTACTTAGCTGTCTCTTCTTTTCTCGGTTTTATTGAAGTTTTGTTTATATTATAGATTGCTTTCATTGTGAGAGTTCTTGTAACAAAGTAAAATAAATTTAATCTATAAGTTCATATAATATTTCACATCTATAATACCCTTTTAACTCTCTATTTTATCTCAGTAATCTAATGTATTCAATGCCATTCTAGTTAAATTGCTAAAAATTTATTTTACTGAGTAATAAAAAATAATGACAAAGTTCATTTGGAGGAACAAAAGTTCAAGAATTTAAAAGAAACTAGGAGAAAAGTTGTAAAAGAGACTTTCAGTAGTATCAGACCTTAAATTATAAGTCGTCAAGGGCATTGTTAAAGTGTAAAATGAGTAATTTCAATTATCTTAAAATATTTTTATATAAATAAAATGAATGTTTTCAAGAGAAGAAGGAATGCAAAAAATTGAAGGAAAAAATCTTTCACAGATAGGATGTGATTGTATTGGAATAACTGTGGTGTAGGAAATGATGAGTTATAGAGGATTCTGGAAAGATGGCAGAGTAGGTCAAAAAATTTCAAGCTCTCAAGTTTTCCTCCACAAATAGGACAAAAAAGTTCCTCAGGGTGAACATACAGCAAAAAAATAAAAAAATAAAACAAGAGTTGGGACAGAATAGTGGTCTAGTGCAACTACATAAGAAGATCCATAGAAAGATCTGAAATTTGATTTGAGTAAAATATAAACATCTCCAGGCTAGTCCTACTGAAATAGCAACTGTTGAGCCCTATGGCGAGCTGGGTTGCCCCAGGCATAGAAATTTTTACCTTCTTGACCATATGAGGAGTCAAGAGTCAAGGTAGGAAAGATTGAGGGCCAACTTTTTTAAACTGTAAGTTCAGATGTATAAGGGAATGTGGGGATCTGGAAAAAATTGGCAATAGTAAAAGATATCAAATATTATGCCAATATTTAATTTCTATGTAAAAATAGGCACATCCATCTCATTGGTATGCAAATTTTTTATCTTTATTAAATGGTAAAATTATATATATTACATATGTATATGTACCAAAGAATTGTTTTTAAATAAATTTCTTTATGAATTATCAGTAAATGTTTGATTTGTATACCTGTTTTTATATACTTATATCCTCAGGGCTGCATAAAAATGTCTTGGGTATAAAGGGATTACAAATGGAAAAAATTTAAGAAGCCCTGATTGAGGGAATCTCTGTTGACAAGGGTGGCCAGATCCATCTGCTGCAGAGATGGAGCCCTGGATGAATAGGAACCAGCACACTCCAGGTGAGTGTAGAAGTGGGGCAAGAATGTTGCTGGCTGTATTTACAAAAGAGTAGAGTTCTTGGTTTCAGGTTCCAGACCAGAGGAGAGAACAGGAGGAGGACCTGAGACCAGAAGCAACATCCCCCACACCCTAGGACTAGAGGTGATTAGCTAGCAAGCTAGTATAAATTTAAAAAAAAGAAAAGTGAGTAAGCAAAGGAAAAAGAATGCAACCATAGATAGTTACTATGGGAATAGAAAAAAATCTGGGTTCATTTTCAGAGGAGAATATTGAAGTTAAAAAAAAGCCTCTCCTACCCCAAAGGGTAATACATCAAATGGTCATTTGGCTAAAAAGAATTCATAGAACTCAAAAAAAAAAAAAGATTTTAAAAATCAAATAAGACAGATTGAAGAAAAACAAGATTATGAAAAGAAAATTAACCAACTGGAAAATGAGATATGGAATCTTAAGGAAATATCAGATCAGGAAGGATTCAAAATATATAACAACAAATTACCAGATCAAGAAAGTATGTGTATATATATATATATATATATTAGTAGAAGAAATTATATTCATGAGTGTCCCTTTTTTTTTTTTAAACTTCTTGGTAAGTGGTTCTTTGGTACTCTGCTGCGAACTTTATTTATTTTATTCTTTTTCTCCCTTTTATGCCCCCAACAACTCCAAAAAACTAATGTTAAAAAAAGATATATTTATATATATATGTAGATATATAAATATGTAGATACATATATACATTCACATACACACACATCTTTCCTATTTCTCCTGACTCTTTAGATCCCTCCCTTGTCTTCTTCCTTCACCCTTTATTTCCCCATCCCTCCTTCCCTCCTTATTTTTTTTTTAAATAGATTTTGGAGGGTGCTATACCCTTCATGGTAGATGTGTAATGTTGCCCACTGAACCCATTCCCAGTGTGAGTAGGTTTTCAGAACTATGAGTCCTCCTCCCTCTCTCTAATGCCTCTGTGTCTATTCTTCCTCTGCACCTCATTGTATAACATGATTACTTTTTTTTCCCTTTATTAAAGCCTTTTATTTTTCAAAACATATGTGTGGACAATTCTTCAACATTAGTCCTTGCAAAACCTTGTGTTCCAATTTTTCCCCTCCTTCCCTCATGCCCTCCTCTAGATGGCAAGTAGTCCAATATATGTTAAACATGGTAGAAATATATGTTAAATCCAATATATGTATATATATATATAAACAATTATCTTGCCACACAAGAAAAATCAAATCAAACCAAACAAAAACAAAAACAAAAAAAGAAGCAAAATAAAATGCAAGCTAACAACAACAAAAAGAATGAAAATGTTATGTTGTGAACCATACTCAGTTCCCACAGTCCTTTCTCTGGGTGTAGATGGCTTTCTTCATCATTGAACAATTTGGACAAGTTTGAATCATCTCATTGTTGAAGAGAGACACATCCACATGATTACTATTTTTACCTTACCTCTGCCAATCTTTCTTTTGAGCTACCCTATTGTAGATCTTAAACATATAATATACATTTCCCATGTTAAAAAAACAATTTGTCCATATTTAAATAGTTTGTCCATGTTGAATTTCTTAAAACTGATCTTTGATATTGACTCATATGTTAAATTTTCTGTTAAATTAGGATTTGGTTGATAGAAAGTCCTGAAAATCTGCAAGTTCATTGAATTTCCACTTTTTCTCATTCAAAATTATAGATAATTTTGCTGGATATAATATTTTTTGGCCTCAGACCTAGTTCTTTTGATTCTTAATAGATATGATTCCAGGATCTGTCATCTTTTATTGTAGCTCCTGATAAGTCTTGTATAATTCTAATTGTAGCTCCGGCATATTTGAATTGCTTTTTTCTTCTTTCTTGCAAAATTTTCTCTTTGATCTGGGGGTTTCAAAATTTGGCAATAATGTTCCTTTGTGTTTTCCACAAAGGATCTCTTTGAGGTGGGGATTGGTATATTTTTTTCCCTTATATCCTATCATTTCAGGACAATTTTCTTGGATTATTTCCTGCATTATTGTGTCAAGGTTCTCTTTTTGGTCACAACTTTCTGTCAATCCAATTATTTTTATTTTTTTCTTCTTGAGCTGTTCTCCAAATCTGTCATTTTTCTTATAAGATGTTTCACATTCTGTTCTATTTTCTCATTTTTTATAACTTGTTTTGTTATTTCTTGGCCTCTCATACCTTCACTGACTTCCCCTTGCCTAATTCTAATTTTCAAAGAAATTTTCATCTTTAAGACTGTACCTCCTTTTCTAGTTGGTTGGCTTTATTTTTTTTAAATAATGTTTTTCTTGGATGGTTTTTATTTTACTTTTTAGTTTTTCCTCAATGTTTCTCATTTGATTTTTAAATTCTTTTTTGAGTTTTTCTATAAATTCTCTTTGGATGTTACTCTTTGGGATAGAAACTTTTTAACTAAAGTATCCTCTGAAAATGAACCCCAGTCTTCCCTGCTCCCATAATATGTTTCAGTTCTGAGGTTCTTTCTTCTTTGCTGGTTCTTTTATTTTTTTAAAATAAGAGATAGTAGTGTAAGTACCTCTAATCATGGAGTGCCCCAAGCTTCCCCTCAGCTCTGCCCTCCGACCAGAAATCCCAAACCAAGAGCTCCACCCTCCAGCAGGTGCCCACAATAGCTGCATCCCTGGTCCACTGCTTCCATACTCACCAGGTGCTGGTTCCTTCTCACCCAGGACGCCATCCCTGCCGCACAACTGGGCCTGGTGTTCCTATTCAGCCGAGGTTCACTCCTTCTTTTGGGACTCAGACTCCGACTCAATGTACAAAGGAGAGGTGAAAGTCTCTGTGGTCCCTGCTGAGGCTCCAGACACCCCTGGCCAGCCCCAGGGCTTCCCAGTGAGCTGGCCAGACAGATCAATCCACAGCCCCATCTTTCTTCATTTCTTTTTGGGTTGTACCAGGAGAACCCCTATTCTGTCCCAAACCTTTTTCATTTTTCACCAGTTTTTGTTTGCCCTGAGGGGCAAATTTGTTCTATCTGCGAGGGAAATCTGGAGAGCTTGAAATTTACCGACCTACTTTGCCATCTTCCCAGAATCCTCCCCTCTTAAGGTAGGAGAAGCCAGAGAAGTTATAAGAGAATAAGAAATAATAAAACAATAAAGAATGAAAAATAGGAAATAATGATCTGATTTAGAAAAACATGAAAAGAATTGGATATATGAAGGAAGATGCTATCCCACTTTCAGGGAAAGAGATGACAAGTAAAAATCTGCATTATAGCCTTCTAACTTTAAGCAAACTATAATAGAGAAGATTTCCAGGTCATTTTTTAAGGTAATTGGGTAGGCAGGGGGAGAGGAGATGTTATTTTTCTTTTTTTTTTTTTTATTTGCAAAACATATGTATGGGTAATTCTTCAACATTAACCCTTACAAAGCTTTCTGTTACAAATTTTTTCCCCCTACTCCCCACCCCTCCCCTAGATGGCAGGATATCCACTACATGTTAATTATGATAAAATACTTGACAAATTGAATCAATGGATACATATTTCCACACTTATCATTGTTGTGCAAGAAAAATCGTATCTACAAGAAAGAAATATCAGATAAAGGAAACACAATGTAAGCAAACGAGATGTTATTTTTCACAAATGCTGGTTAGTAATTTCATTTTGAATAGATAATTGTAAGTTAAGGACTCAGAAAAGAGAGGTATCTTGGTTTATCTCTATGGATGCCATCCAAAGCTCCATTCTGGTTCTGATTGTCCCTTATTTATATTTTCTTTATGTACCCTCAGCATAACCCTTAGATTTAATAGTTATTACCTGTTCAGCTACCTTTCAGAATTTTTATCTTGCTTCAATTCAATCTCCAAATGAATAAAGGATATTAAACTCCTATTATGTATAAGGCACTAGGAATACAAAGGCACAATTGAAAAGGTGGAGGAGGGATTGAATGTAACCTCTAACCTCCTTTACCCTCCAATTAATTCTCCCCTACCTATACATTATAAGTTCATTAGAAGTTGTAATATTCCCTGTCTTACATTCATATAGCAAAACTTTCAAAATGTCAGTATTGAAAAGATGAGTCAATCCTTCCATGGAAAGCTTTGGAGTCATTAAAGAGCTTTGCAATTTCTTGAAAACAATTCAGTCTACTATCCTTCTTTTTAATTCTGGGCCCAGCTCATCATTCATCTCTGGTTGAAAGATAGTTTAGGAAATAAAACTGGCTGTCTTCTCTGGGTCTCCCTGGTTTGGTATTTAATCCATTTATTTAATTGGATCAGACTGAATTTGTATTTGTTGTATTTGCATACATGTTTTATCCAATTGGTGTTTGCTTTCTTTCCTCCCTCCCCAAATTAAATGTCCTTGAAAGCAAGGTCAATTTTATTCTTGGCTCTGTATACTCAGGATCAAATACAATGCTTGGCACATAGGTTTATTTTAGATAAATTTTTTTTGAATTGAATTAACAATGAGAACTTTGTATGTTACAAACGTGATAAAATTACTAAATCGGAGCATATAAAATATATAAAGAGTAGAATGCAACTTATCAAGCAAAGAATGCGATATTGCATTTATACTAGAAAATGTAAGAAAATGAATTCTGTCAGCCATTATTCATGGAATGTTTACTATAGACAGTTCCAAGGTGGATCGGACTCTCAGGTCAACTAGTCTAACCCCCTCATTTTAAGGATGAGAAAAATGAGGGCCAAGATCTAACAAGGTTGCCAGTTTTCTGACTGCAGGTCCATCATTGCACTGCATAAAGATACTTCCATATATACCACATTGCCTCCTCACTAATAGGTATCCAATATTATTTTAGATGCTTTCTCCTTAGAAGGAAAGCTGTGACAAATCTGGACAGCAGACTAAAAAGCAGAGACCAAAGTTGGTCACAAAGGTCTGCATAATCAAAGCCATGGTTTTTCCAGAAAAGCTTTGAGAGGTGTATTATAATGGAAAGCTGAACTTGAAAGTTGACCCTCTCAAATTGTGATGATGGAGAAGAATCTTGGATAGCAAGGAGATGGAATGAATCACTATTTTAAAAAATTAATATAGCCTGTTTATTGGAAGGTCAAACACTGAAGCTGAAGCTTACATATTTTGATTACATAATGAGAAAATGTGATCATTGGAAAGAGCCTGTTGCTGAAAAAAATTAAAGGCAAAAAGAAAAAGGAGAAGGCAAAGGATGAGATGGATAGTGTCATGGAAACAATGAACGTGAACTTGCGCAAGCTTTAGGAGGAATCCTATGGTTCATGGAGTCTCAAAGAGTCAGATGTGACTGAATGAATGAACAACAAAACACTGGGTAGGACAGAGCATGACATATGATCCAAGAATTCTCTTGGGGCAACTAGATAATGCAGTGGTTAGAGTTGCAGCCCTGAAATCAGAAGAACCTGAGTTCAAATTCAGTCTCTCATACTTAACACTTACTAGCTATGTGATCCTAAGCAAATCACTTAACCCTAATTGCCTCAAAAAAAAAAAAAAAAAAAAAAAAGAAAGGAAAAAAAAATTTCATTGTATCATAGAACTAGAGCTAGAAAGGACTTCAAAAGCCAATTAGTCCAATCCTTGCATTTATGGGTATAGGAACTGAAGCTTGAGAAATTGAGTGAGTGACACAATGTTACACAGGTAGTAATTATCAAAAGTAGAATTCAAAGACAGGTCTTCTAACTTCAGACTCAGAAATACCTCTGTATTTTGCTGTGGCCATTGGGCCCAGATTTAGGGATAGCAAAGACCTTAGTAGTCATCTAATCCAACCCTTTTCAATCAAGGAAACTGAGTACAAAGTAGTTACATAATTTGCTCACAGTCAAATAGAGCAGGGCTTCTCAAACTGTTTCCATTTCCAACTCCTTTTCATCGGAGAAATGTTTACATGATCCCATCTTGAATCTGAACCAAGATGTTCCTAGAAGTGTTTGTGCATACACAGTACATGTGTGTTCAGAACCAAGTCGCACAATGAAACAAGGGCAAGCACTGCCAGAAGCACCTCGGATTCATTACATGTTTGATTTTGAATTAATTTTTGGTCAATGCATTTAAAAACCTTTTATTGTTGCCAAATTTTTCATTACCCCCACATTCTGTTATGTGATCCCATATGGGGTCCCAACCCATAGTTTAAGAAGCTTTGCTCTATGGCTCTAGGACATCCTGAGATAGTATTTAAGCCCAGGTTCCTTTTGATACCAGGTTTAGTTCTCTGTCCAATAGCAACCCATAGTCTAATAAGCTTTGAAATAGAGTGTATATGGCAAAGCTGGGATTTTAATTCAGGTCCTCTAATTTGGAATTCATTATCCTTTCTTTTACTAATTATGAGGTATGTAGTATGTACAATATTCACAAAATATTCAAAAGAAGTGATGCAAGAAGAACAACTTTGGAATTGTGTAACATGGTTAGTTTTTATGCTTCATTCTTGAAAAGGACCAAAATGACATCATTATGTCCAATGACATCTCATTAATCCAACTATGGCTGATCAGATCAATACAAGCTCAGAATGTTCTGCCAGAAGTTGAGCACAGATAAATCCCTATGAATATTTGGGGTGGCTTCTCTACCTTTGCACATTTTATATTTCTTTTGAGCTAATTCAATTCTACTTTACTCAGAGAGCACAGCATCTTCTCTGATGAGGGAACACTATCCTGGATGATTTTGTGCCAGTGTCTCCTATGTCATACAATCAATTCCAAAGTTCTTAAGGACCTTGAGAGCACCCTTGTATTGCTTTTTTGGACCACCTTGTGACCGCTTGCCCTGTGTGTTCTCCATAAAATATTTTTTTGGGGCAAGTGTACATTTGGCATTTGAATAATGTGGCCAACCTGGCAGAGTTATGCTCTCTGCAATAAAGTTGGAATGCTTGGCAGTTTAGTTCAATAAAGGACCTCAGTGTCTGCTATCTTATTCTGCCAGGTAATCTTCCTAATAAAAATGGAAGCAATTCATTTTCCTGGCATGGCACTGGTAGACTGACATGGGAGATACTGGCATAGGACCATCTAGCATGGCACACACGTCAAATAAGACACTGATCTATGAATAAAGTAGCTCAAAAGAAATGTGATATGCACAAATTTAGGGATATCTCCATTCCAAATGTTCCTTTGGACTATTTGTGCCCCACTCTTTGGTACAGCCTTCTGAGCTTGTCTGATCATCCACATCTGGGCATAGTGTACCTTGAGCAGAAAATAGTAAAATCATTTTGGTCTTTTTAGAGAATGATGAACAAACAAACAATGAACGAGTCAAAAGACCTGCAACATTAGTTCCATCCTTAATTGTCTCCATAAGTTGTCCATCTAACTGTATATCATAATCTGGATAACAGTATTCATCCACTTGTTTTTTCCAGTGTGTGTTTACTAGGCTGATGACCTATAAGAGGTGAGATATTTTATATTCTCAAGGACTGACTGTACTCACAGCAAAAATGTCACTCCTTTTTTTTTTTTTTTTAAATAAATGACAAGAGTAGGACAAAAAAAAAAAAGCTTGTCTTTGTCCAAGCTACATAGAGGATAACTAATTCTCTATATGAGGGGACATCCAAATGGCATGATAAGTAGAGCTGTCAGTCTAGGATGAAGAGTTCAAATCCAGCCTGAAACCCTTACTAGCTATGTGACCCTATGTAAATCATTTAGCCTATCCATTTCAGTTTCTTCAACTGTAAAATGAAGATCTTAATCTATCTCCCATATTATTGTAAAGATCAGGTAAGATATTTGTAAAATTCTCAGTACAATGCCTGTCATCTTTTTTTTTTTTTTTGCTGTTTTTGTCAAGTTGTTTTCCAGGTGTGTCCAATTTTCTGTGACCTCATTTGAGGTTTATTTATTTATTAGCAAAAATACTGGAGCATTTACTGGAATAAACAGTTATGTGATTTGCCCAGGGTCACATAGCTAGGAAGTGCTTGAGGCTGGGTTTAAACTCAAAAATGGGTGCGACTGACTCTAGACCCAGCACTCTGTCCATTGCACCACCTCATTGCCCCCCAGTAAGTGCTTAATAAGTGCTTAGTTTTCACATCTTTCTATTTGAGAGTTACAATTGTATTATTTTGGATTTTCATTTAAAGAGTATTCATCATTTTTAAGACTAAAGCACAAATGTGTGGATTTGCTTTTAAGGATTAACTAAATACTTCAGAGTTTAACTTTGTACTGGACCCATGGGGGCTGAAACACAAAAAGGAAGTCCAAGTTTTTGCAGAAACCTAAAGGTTGTCTTCTCTAAACCCCAACGGCTGTGTTCCAGGTATCTCAAGGATCACTGCGCTTCAATGGTACAGAGAGGCAGGAATTCAAGCGAAAGCCACAGGACACATCTGCTAACGCCTGTTGAGGTTTGGAGGAACACAGGTAGAGAATAGCCAGCAGTGGTATAAAAAGGTCCCTACTGTCTGGGCTACTCTCAGGGGACATCTTTAAAGTTTCTTGATCTTAATCACACCAGCCTTAAAACCATTATCTGTGGTTCCAATGGAGCCTAAAGTAACCTTCATAAACACATCTGGCTGAGTAACAGGTAGCCCCTCAACCAATAGAGAGTGAGTTTGCTAAGAATGGACCTTAAAGACCTTTTCTATCTTCCCCATCTACTGAATAATGGGACCTGAATTTCCATTCAGGGAATCAGGGAGAAGAATCGGCATCATGACTGGAATTCACTTCCATCTGGGGTCAGCATTTGCTCCAGGACAAGAATGTCCAGAGAAAAGAGAAAATTCTCCAGAAGCAGCCATCAGCCAGAGAACATAATCTAGGACTTCCCCTGAATTCTCTGCGGGAGGGGTAGTTGAATAAATGTATTCTTCAGAAACTAGATAACATCAGAGGCTGTCTGAAGGTTTCAAGCAACAAATTCTGCCTCTTTAGCATTACTGGAGGAGATAACTCTCAAATGATAACTTCTCATGATCTTCCCTCTCATCACCATGTCTTTCAAAGGAACACATAAGTCTAATTCATTCACTAAGCTCTTATTAAATACCCACCACCAAGTACTGTGCTAAGCATTGGGGATAAATTGACAAAAATATCCCTACCCTCAAGGGGTATTTTTAAATTTAATTTTAATTTTTAAATTTTTTTACTTTTATTTTCAGTTCCAAGTTCTCTCTATATATACATCCCCTCCCTCACCCATTAAGAATATAAGAAATATGATTCTTGTTATACATACAAAGTCACATAAAACATTTCTGCATTAGTCATGTTCAGGAATGTGGAAAAGAAAAAGGAATGAAAAGGAAAAAAAAAAGAAATCTTCATTGAATCCTCAGTTCTCTATCTGGAAGGAGATAGCATTTTTCATCATGAGTCCTTTGGAGCTGTGGTAAATTATTGTATTGATAGGAGTTACTAAGTTTTTCACAGATAATTCCCTTTACAATATTGCTATTACTGTATACAATGCTCTAGTTCTGTTCATTTTAAAAGTCTTCCCAAGTTTGTTTGTTTGTTTTTTTCCTGAAACTAATCCTTTCATCATTTTTTGGAGCCAATAGTATTTCAAAGTAGTTTACTTTTAAAAAGGAGACAAGAATACAGAAGTATATACAAAATCAATATAAAGTCATTTGAGGGAGGGGGCACTAGCAAGTAGGTGGATCAGGATAGGCCAGGTAAGTGAGCTGAGCTTTGAAGGAATGCCATCAGGGATCCTAACAAGTGGAACTGGGAGCAGACAACAAAACCAGAGGCAGGAGTAGAACGCCACATGTAATGGAAGAATGTCCAGTGTAATGCTGACCTGATGCTAAAATGTCACCTTTAAACATCAGTCAGCAACTGAAGAAGACAGCTCTGAAGTTTTTTCCCCACATAAAATATTTATTGTAATAATATCTAGAATACAGGAATTTTAAAAAAAATTACACAACAAAAAAAAAAAAGATTGAGATGTCTTTCCTTAGGACCAGGTAGGTAGGATTCCTCAGAGAGCAGCACTGTCAGCTCCTGCTTTCATGCCTCAACCCTCTCCACTGCCAGTCTCAATGGGTAGAAGCCTGAAGAATCAGAAGCATTAAGTCCTTACCAGCTACTAGCAAGTCTCTGAGAAAAAGAGGGATGGCTGGGTGACTCCTCTGACCCAGGAACTTTGGGGCATTGGATCAGGACCTAATGGATTCCAATTCACTTTAGGGCTAAAATGCCTAGGTCAGGAAGAGTAAGAACATAAGGGGGATTCTGGAGTTTGGCTTGGAGTAGAGTTAAAGAACAGGCTCATTATTTGACATCTCTTTCCAAAGTGCACTCTTCTTGGATGAATCTTCTCCCTACAAAACAAACAAAAAGAAAATTAGGAAAGAGAATGTAAATGATCATTTAATCAGGTTGTCAGGAGTCAGGATGCAGTTAACCAAGGCATCATGTCAGATTAGCAGCCCTTCCTAAAAGGAGAGGAAGGGGAATGTAAGAAAGAAGAGAGGTGAGAGGGACCAGGGAGATCTCCAGGTTTCCCTAGCCTATTTAGCTCCTCTCAGATGCCCTCTGAAAATTCTCCTTTTCGGAATGGATGTCCATCAGTTGGAGAATGGCTGAACACATTATGGTACATAAAGGTAATGGAATATTGTTCTGTAAAAAATGACAAACCAGCTGATTATAGAAAGGCCTGGAAAGATTTACATGCACTGATGCTGAGCAAAAAGAGCAGAAACAGGAATACATTGTACACAGCAATAGCAAGAATGTGTGATGATCAACTATGGAAGGCTTGGTTCTCAGTTCAGTGATCCAAAGGAATCCCAATAGGCTTTATTTTTATTTTTTATTTTTGGTGAGGCAATTGGGGTTAAGTGACTTGCCTAGGATCATACAGCTAGGAAGTGTTAAGTGTCTGAGGTCTGATTTGAACTCAGATACTGAGTACTCTATCCACTGTGCCATCTACCTGCCCAATCTCAATAGACTTTGGACAGAAAATGCCATCTGCAACAAGAGAAAGAACTAAGGAGACCAAATATAAATCAACACATGCTATGTTCACTTCTTTTTTCTTGGTTTTTTTTTTATCTCTCTCATGGTTTTTCCCATTTACTCTGATTTTTCTCTCCCAACATAATTCGTAAAACAATGTGTATTTAAAATAAATAAACAGGAAGGAAGAAATGAAGGGAGGAAGGAAAAGAAAATTCTCCTTTGCTTGGTTCTTCTATGAAAGAAGGTAAAGTGGGCAAAGCTGGAGAAAAAGCTGCATGGTGGTCACAACTCAACCTTCTAAGCAACAGGCAGAACGGCCATATTTTAAGAAACCAGGGCCCATTTCTTCTAGGGGCAGTAGGCATATTCCATCTTTAGGAGGGGTTGCGACTAGATTGAGAGATATATACAGGATCAGAGTGGCCAGTTTACCACAACCCTCCCTAAAGCTGCTAAAGGGGGAAAAGGAGGAGAGAAGTGGGAATCAAGAGCAAGACAGAGACTGGTGCCTATGTGTGGGGGTGGGGGTGGGATGGGGAATGAAGGTCAGTGGGCTGCAAGAGGAATCCTTCTGACACAGAAACCTTTGCTCTCAACCAGTCAGATTCCAAATGCAATTTCAGTTCCCTTTGGGGTCCTTTCCACATGGAGGGGCTGAGACAGTACATAAGGTCACAATGGTCACAGAAGTGCTAGCAATTCTCAGGTCTTCCTTGCTAAGCATCTATTGTGTTCCAGGAACTGTGCTAAGAACTGGAATTTTGGTGGGGGAGAAGGGAGGGGGAGATTGTGGCGAAGTCAAAAGAAGGAATCTGGCAGAAAAGGAAGAAGCGGCCGGGCTGGAGATCCGAGAGCTGGGTTTGGGGGCTTGGAGCTCTGCCGCGCGATTAGAGTATGAGGCTGAGGCAAGGTTCAAGTTTGGGGGTGGGGAAGGAGAGCAGATGGAGAAGTTACGGGAGGAGGATGAATTACTGGGATGAACTGAGGGCAGAAAACAACGTCAACTGAAGAGGATTCCAGTTCCTCAGGCTACCAGGCCTTCTCTGGGATCTAGAAGTTCTGGCAAGCCTCCCCCCACCTCCCTCCGAGAGATCTACAAGTATTTGAGCTACATCAACTCCTCCCAGTCTAGGGTCTTCAGACCTCTAGTGGAGAGGCTGAGAATACTCCTAATCCTGGTCTTCCAGGCCAGTGATTATGGATGGTGAAGGACACCCTGGCAGTTCTTAAATCACTTTCCACACACCCTGGGGAGCTTCTGAAACAGTTTTGTCCCGAACCTTGCCACCCACAGAGGATTCGTCCCTACTGGGATAGAAGCATCTAGAATTTCTTACCACTTACTGGGCGCTGCTACTCGCGCCCTTAGCCTTGCCTTTGCCTTTGCCTTTGCCCTGCTTGGCCTTGGCTCTGGGTTTTTCTTCTCGGTGGTCTTCTAGCCAGTCCTCATCTTCCTCCTGGAGTCTCAGGAGTTTTCTTGCGCGGCCTTTGGTAAGCCGAGACGCATCCGGGGGCTCATCATTAGCCTTGGGATCCTGGGCAGCCCTCTTTCTTGGGTGGTGAGCACGCACTAGGCCCCTTGAGCTGCTTCCAGCCTGTGCAAACGGCCTTTCCTTCTTCAGAGTCCCATCTGTGTCTGGTTGGGTGACTGGGAAGGAGAGCAGGGAATCGTCTAGAAGATAGGCCTGGCGTTTTTTCTGCCAGCGCCGGGAAGGATAGGAATACCATTGTCCTGGCGCCAATCCGGGCCCCCGGTGATGCTTTTCCATCCAGATGGAACTATTTGTCTGGGCCACGCCGGTCTGAGCGTCCAGGAAGGGCAGGCGCTGGTGGCGCTCGGCGCACAGACGGGCGTTGTAACTGTGGCACTCCTCGATAGCATCTCTGTAGTGCTGTTCGCTAAGGAATGCCATCTTCTCCAGAACTAGGCGCCGCCACGTGCAGTGTGGCTCCTAGCATCAAGTAAGCAGATCCAGCCAGACTCCGCCCCCTGTCGCTCTTCTCCCTCTTACCTCCCCCAGGTACTTATAAACTTGATGCTTTCAGTATTTTAATTGTTCTGTGATCCCATCAATGTAAATACTCCTTTCAATAAATGGATGAATGAATGAACATTTATTAAACCCTCAATATGTGCAAAGTAGCCTAAGACAGTCCTTGATCAAGGAAGTTCACATTCTATGAGGGGGGGGGCAGGGAAGGGGGGAGAAGACAACTCTTATGGAAAATTTGTGATCTCATTAGCTCCCATAGATTTAATTACCATCGCTATGCTGATGATTCCCAATTCTACGCTTTGTGTCTCAGTCACTCTGCTCACCTCCAGTCTCACTCAAACTGAGTGTCCTGTAGAATCTCAAACTTAGTATGCCTGAAACAGAACTTACCATATACCCCTAACCTAGCCCCAGGCTAGCAACCCAGGACTTATCTTGGACCTCTCCCTAGAGCTCATAGACAAGGCCTGGAAATTTAATCTTTGTAATGTCTCTAAAATTCCCCCGTTTCTTCTCTGGCACAGCCACCACTCCGATACAAGCCCTCAGGACCTCATGCTGTTACTTCAGTTATATCTGGGGTTTTCTTAGCAAGGATACTGGACTGCTTTGCCATTTACTTCTCCAGCTCATTTTACAGCTGAGGAAACTGAGGCAAGCAGGGTCAAGTTACTTGCTCAGGGTCATACACCTAGTAAAGCATTGGAAGCCAGATTAGAACTCAGGAAGGTGAGAATTCCTGATCCAAACCGGAACTCTCTCTTACTGCACAAAAGTCTTACTTAATGGCCCTCTTCATCTCCTATATGGACTATTTTAATAGTCTGCTGGCAGGTCTGCCAACTTCAAGTCTTTTTTCATTCCAATTCATTCCATTAATATGATTTTCCTGAAGTGTAGATCACATCCTGCCATACACTATTCAATAAAGGTTTCTTATTGCCTCCAGGAACAATGCAAAATGCTATGTTTGGCCTTCAAAGCCCTTCAAAACCAGCCCCCTTCTATTTTTCCAGTCTTACTTTACTTTACTCGATGACATATGGGACATGTACTCTTGGATCCAATGGCACAGAGCTTCTGGCTGTTCCACAAATAAGACATTCTGTCTTTCAGTTTCCAGCATTCTCTCTAGCTGTCCTTCACACCTGCAATGTTTTCCCTTTTCATCCCTACCTACTGGCTTCCATTAATCTCAGCAAAAATCCCATCTTTTCTTAATTTCAGTGCTTTCCCTCTTTTAATTATTTCCTATTTATCCCATAGATAGTTGCTTTGTACATATATGTTTGCATGTTGTCTCTCCCCTTAGATCATAAGTGAAATGAAGGCAGGGATTGTCTTTCACCTCTTTTTGTTTTGTTTTATTTATTTTTTTTATTTTGATATTTTATTTTTCCAATTACATATAAAGATAGTTTTCAACATTCATTTTTGTAAGATTTTGAGTTCTGATTTTTTTCTCCCTCCCTTCTTTATCTCCTTCTTCCCCAAAACAGCAAGCAATCTGATACAGGTTATTCAAGTTCAATCGTTTTGAATATATTGCCATATTAATCATGCCATGAAAGAAAAATCAGAACAAAAGGCAAAAACTACAAGAAAAAAGCAGCAACAAAAACAGTGATAACAGTATGCTTCGATCCACATTCAGTCTCCAGTTTTTTCTCTCTGAACTCTATTAGTCTATTAGAATTGTCTTAGGTTACTGCAATGCTATCATAGCTGATCATCACAAAATCTTACTGTTTGAGATGATTCAGGCCAGTTCTAATAGTTTTGTGTTGGAGAGAGCCATCTGCACCCAGAGAGAGGACTGTGGGGACTGAATGTGTATCACAACATAATATTTTCTATTTATTTATTTATTTGTTTGTTGTTTGTTTTGTGTAAACATTCTCTTGTTGCACAAGAAAAATCAGATCAAAAAGGAAGGAAAATGTGTAAGAAAATAAAATGCAAACAAACAACAACAAAAAAAGTGAGAATGCTATGTTGTGATCCACATTCATTTCCCATAGTATTCTCTCTGGGTGTATATGGCTTTCTTCATCACAAGATCATTGGAACTGGCATTAATCATCTCATTGTTGGAAAGAGTCTCATCCATCAGAATTGATCATAGTATAGTCTTCTTGTTGCCATGTATAATGATCTCCTGATTCTGCTCATTTCACTCAGCATCAGTTCATGCAAGTCTCTCTAGGCCTCTCTGAAATCATCCTGCTGGTCGTTTCTTATAGAACAATAATATTCCATAACATTCATATACTGTAATTTATTCAGCCATTCTCCAATTGATGGGCAGCCATTCAGTTTCCAGTTTCTAGCCACTACAAAAAGGGCTGCCACAAACATTCTTGCACATGTGGGTCCCTTTCCCTCCTTTAAGATCTCTTTGGGATATAGGCCCAATAGAAACACTGCTGGGTCAAAGGGTATACACATTTTGCGTATAACAACATAGTGTTTTCACTTTTGTTGCTGTTGTTTGCTTGCATTTTGTTTTGTTTCTCATTTTTTTTTCCATTTGGATGTGATTTTTCTTGTGTGGCATGATTATTGTGGAAACATGTATAAAAGAATTGCACATGTTTAAACATATATTGAATTACTTGTTGTCTAGGGGAGGAGTAAGGGGAAAGGAGGGAGAAAAAATTTACAAGGTTTTGCAAGGGTGAATGTTGACATCTATGCATGTGTTTTGGAAATAAAAAGTTTTATAAATAAAAAAAAAAAGGGAAAAAAAAAAGGGTTTTTTTTTTTTTTTTTTTTTAACTGTTACTATGTACAATGTTCTCCTGGTTCTGCTCACTTCACGTCACATCATTTCATGTAAGTCTTTCCAGGCTTTTCTGAAATCAGCCTGCTCATCATTTCTTTTAGAACAACATTCCATCTCATTCATGAAACACAACTTATTCAGCCATTCCCCATTTGATGGGCATCCACTCAGCTTCCAGTTCCTTGCTACCATAAATAGCTGCTATGGACATTTTTGCACATGTGGGTCCTTTCCCCTTTTTTACGATCTCTGGGATGCAGTTTTGTCTCTTTTTGTATCCTGAGAGATCAGCACAGTGTCTGGCATTATAATACATACCTAATACATTTTTATTGATTGACTGATAAAGGTGACATCGCATTTATGTCTTGTCACCTTCTATGATTTTTGTCCACATCCTCCCGTAAGTCCTTTAAAGAGCAACTTATTACCAATGTAGGCAGACCTGGTGCAATGGTTAGAGTACAGACCCTCAAGTCAAGAAACCTCATCTTCTGGAGTTCAAATATGGCCTGAAACACTTACTAACTGTGTGCCCCTGGACAAATTACTCCCCCCTGTTTACCTCAATTTCCTCAAATGTAAAATGAAGTAGAGAAGGAAATGGCAACTCACTTACTATGCCAACATAGCCCCACATGGAGTCACAAAGTGTCAGACCCCCTGAACGACTGAACAACAACCCCCATTATAACAGAGGCCTTCCGCTAGATTTTCCCCTCTTTTAGTGAATTTCAACTCAACCCTCTCATTCTGATTATGTGACTGGCCCACTCCTTTTTCCCACCATACAATTTCTGCATGATATCTTTTATACTACTTCTTTGTACACAGGTAATTTTGCAATATGCTTAAATCAACTTATAACCCACAGAATATCTCTATGTGAACCTTCTCACCCACAGTATTGGTTCTTTAGAAATGATTCACAAACTTCTAATGTCAACAGGGGAATGTTGTCATTAAAAAAATGTGTTTTTGTACTAGGAAGCATGTTGGGATCCTTGAAAATGCTGAACAATTTCACAAATGCAATTCGGTCCTTGCTCTCCCTCTTAATCATGAGTCAGATTCATGGTCTGCTTATACTGCCTATCAAAAATACAAATAATGATAGCTGAACTTCAGTGTGAACCCCTCCAGTTCATAAACATTATCTGTCCTTCTCTGGATTCCTTTGAGTCTCAGCATAAGTCATTTTCTAGTTCTTAATCTGAATCAATCAATAAACATTTATTAACTGCCTACTATCTGCCAAGTTCTGTCCTATGCACTAGAACTACAAAGAACCCTAAAATACAGTTCCTGCTCTCAAGGATAGCAGAGGAGATGACAACTACACAACTACAAATAAGACATACACAAGATAAATTGAAAATAATCAGTGGTGGAAAGGCACAAAAATTAAGGAAGATCAGGAAATGCTTCTTGCTGAAGGTGGGATTTTATCTGGAACTTAAAAGGAAGCCAGTGAAATCGGGAGGCAGAGATGAGGTGAGACAATATATATTCCAAAGCATGGAAAAGTGAGTTAAAATGTCCAGAGTAGAGTTGTAGCAACACAGAGGTGAGATAGCATAGATAAGATGTCACTTTTACCAACCTTCCTTGTGTGTCTCCCCCAATGTGAGCTCTTTTAGATCAAGTTCTTTTATTTTTTAATTTGTATTTCTAATACTTTGTCCATAGTAATAAGTTTTTAAATAAATACTCATTCATCCATTCGTTCCTTTATCCATTCATTGAAGGGAATATTCACATTGATGGAATCACAGAATAATTGTATTGAAATATGTTCTCCAATTGTTAGTCAATAAACATTTTGTAATGAGAGAAGTCAGTGGCATTGGAACACAAATTATATGGGAGTCTGTATGGTGTAAAAAAAAAAAAAAAAAACCTGGAAAGGTGAGGGTTGGGGTGGCAGGTCATGAAGGACTTTGAAAGCCAAACAGGAGTGTAAATATTTGATTTTGGGGATGATAGGAAACCAATGGAGCTTATTGACTAGGGGATTGACAGGGTCATACTTATGCTTTAGGAAAAATCACTTTGACAGTTGAGGAGAGAGTGGACTACAGTGAGCCCAGACTTGAGGCAGGCAGATCCAGCTGCAGACTACTGTAATAGTA
>JAJPUD010001498.1:38251-99703 GCA_023553655.1 Myrmecobius fasciatus | reverse complement strand
ATTCATGATTTCTATTAGGCACTTGGGAGATGGGAATTTGGACATCAATAAAGAGATTGGGACTGGATAAGTAGATCTGAGAGTCATCATTGTATTTCTTTTTTTTTTTTTTTTTAATTAAAGCTTTTTATTTGTATAACATATGTATGGGTAGTTCCCCAGCATTGATCTTTACAAAGCTTTCCATTACAAATTTTACCCCCAGTCCCCTCCCCTCTCCTAGATGGCAGGAAGTCCATTACATGTTAATAATGTTGAAATGCTTGAGAAGTTATGCAAGAAAAATCCTATCTACAAGAAAAAAAAGAAAATCAGAGAAAGGCAACACAATGCAAGCAAATGTCAATAGAGATCATGAAAATGTTACATTGTGGTCCATATTTCATATCCCTCTCTCTGGGTGTATATGGTTTTCTTCAGTGAACAATTGGAACTGGTTTGAGACAATTCTTTGCTGCAGAGAGCCATGTCCATCAGAATTGATCATCATGTAATACTGTTGTTGCTGTGTATGATGATCTCCTGGTTCTGCTCGTTTCACTCAGCATCAGTTCATGCAAGTCCCTCCAGGCCTCTCTGAAATCGTCCTGCTAGTCGTTTCTTACAGAGCAATAATATTCCATAACATTCATATGCCATAATTTATTCAGCCACACTCTCCAATTGATGGGCATCCCTTCAGTTTCCAGTTTCTAGCCACTACAAAAAGGGCTGCCACAAACATTCTTGCACATGTGGGGTCCTTTCCCTCCTCTAAGATCTCTTTGGGATATAGGCCCAGTAGAAACACTGCTGGGTCAAAGGGTATGCACAGTTTGACAACTTTTTGAGCATAGTTCCAAATTGCTCTCCAGAATGGTTGGATCCGTTCACAGTTCCACCAACAATGTATTAGTTTCCCAGTTTTCCCACATCCCCTCCAACATTCATCGTTATCTTTTCCTGTCATTTTAGCCAATCTGACAGGTGTGTAGTGGTACCTCAGAGTTGTCTTAATTTGCATTTCTCTGATCAATAGTGATTTGGAGCAACTTTTCATATGACTAGAGATGGTTTTAATTTCATCATCTGAAAATTGTCTCTTCATATCCCTTGACCACTTATCTATTGAAGAGTGGCTTGAATTCTTATATATATGAGACAATTCTCTATATATTTTAGAAATGAGGCCTTTATCAGAACCATTAAATGTAAAGATGATTTCCCACATCAGTGTGTTTCTTATGAGATTGCCCCCAATTTATTCTAGATAGTTATCCTTCTACACCATGATTTTCCCCATCAGAGTTTCTATATATTGTAGGTTGTCATAAGAAATTAAATAGGAATTTTGGGGGAGTTTTGTGGAAGCCTCAAATAATACACATAAATTAGAAGATGGCATGGAAAAATGAGAAACTCAGAAAGAAATGCATAAAATATCTACATGTATGTATAAGTATGTATATAGTGTAAAATGTTAATATATTTTTTTAAAGCTCTGACAACAAAAAAAGTCAGGATGGTTTCTAATCTCTTGGTACCCTCATTTTGGTAATTACTATAAACTTTTTTGGCAAATGGTGACAATCAATTTAACAATTATTTGAGTTACATTTCTTTGGCAAATGGTAATAATAAACATCTACATTATTTTTATTCATTTCTCTCTCTTTAAAACCAGCAATACCATGTTTGAATGGGTTACAGTGGAGCTATTACAATTTAACAATGCTCCTCTTTTTTTAAAATAGGTATTGAATTTGACCCTTATTTTAATGAACTGAAGATCTAGCTTCATATGGATAATTTGGACTTCCAAATTGATAACCAGTTATTTCTTTTATGTTAAAATACAGTTAATGTCATTTTATGGGGTTTTCAGGATTTGTTTCATCTAGAATCTAGAACAGAATTTTCATCTTAAGAAAAGTGTTTGTGTGTATGTGTATGAGTGGGAAAAATTATCTACCCTTTGCCTTCACTTTTACCTGTCACCATTCTGCTCTTGGCAACCTGGTTTCCATCACAACCATTCAATTTCAGTTATCACTTTGGATGGGACTGAATGGGTGAAGTTTTCTCGGTTTATGAGACTAGGCCTAAGTCACATGTTCCTCATTCTCAGAGGCCTTGGGCCTCAGGCTGCAGGAAGTCACATGATCTCTGGGCCTAGAAGTCTCTAAAATGTTAAGACCCTAGGTCAGCTACAGGAAGTGACATAACCCACAGGAAGCAGACAACATTGGTGACCATTGGTCAAGGATGGTTACTTCCTTTTAGTCTATCCAATGAAAAGGCTCAGGTCTTTTGCTATTTAACCCCTGACAAGCTTCTGGCTCATCAGGTTGACAAGCACATGTTGGGAGCTGTGATGTCTCCCAGGTGTGCTTGGGCCTCTCCCTGCAGGGACTAAATAAATGCTTTCTCTGCGTACCTGAAGCTGTCTCTAATCAGTTAATTTGGGGGAAGAGGTCTAGTGCCTATCCCACAAACCTTCCACATAATGGGGGCTGGGGTGTAGAACCCCCACAATATGGAAAATTCACCTAAAATTTCTTGGCTCTTCCTTCATACTAGAGAAGTCTGAATTATTATGGTATTAAAAGATAAAATAAATTTATATTGCACAATATCATACACACATTTTATGCATTTCTGAGTTCTCATTTTTTTCTGTGTTTTCTGCTACCTTAGCATGTAGTCTGACTCCCCCAAAATTCCCATTTAATTTCTTATGTCAACCCATGATATATTGAAGACATGATGGAGAAAGTTGGGACGTGGAATGGATAACTGTTTCCAAGGTCAACAATGAGAACTATGAGAAGTATTTGATACCTTTGACCTTCCCTTTCTATCCGGGTCCCTTTCTATCCAATTTCTCAGATCCCTTCTCTTTGCCCTACACAAAAAATTCTTATACTCGACATCTTTACCAGAAGTAGTTTTCCTTTTTTTTTTTTTTTTTTTTAAATCTTTTTATTTTCAAAACATTTGCACGGATAATTTGACAACAGTGACCCTTGCATAGCCTTGTGTTTCAGATTTTTTTTCCTCCTCCCATCCCCTCCCCTAGATGGCAAGCAATCCATTATATGTTAAATATGCCAAAATATATGTCAAATCCTATGTATAAACATATTTGGACAACAGAAGTCATTTCCTTAATATTTTGATAACTATATTTCCTTTGTAATACTAAGTATTTTTTTCTATATATTTGATGAATTTAAAAGCATTCTGAGAATGGGCCCTTGCTTCCACTAGATTAACCCAGGAAACAATAGTGTCCGTGGACAAAAGTATTTTTGTGGCCCTGGGCAAGTACATTGTCTCCAGCTTCTCCCCCATCCCCAGGGCAAATGAGCTAGTTATGCAACTTCAGGCTCTCTGCTAAGGTGTGGAAAGATTCTTTTCCAGTTTTCTTTTCACATTTCAATATTTTTGCCCCTAAAGACCTTCAATTTGATTTAAGTAAAAATGGGGCACATGTTATTTATGGAAGGAAAAGGGGCAAAGAATATCTCTGGATAATGGAAGTAAGAGAAAAGCATAGATTTTATTTATCTCCACAAGTTCTTGTATGTTCACAATTGGGCAAAACTATTTTTGCCCATAGATTTAGGAAAACTATAAGGAAACACACACAAAGTAATAAGAAGTTGACCCACCCTACAGTCAAAGCTATGCAAAATCATAACTATAATTCAAGATCTACTTTAAGTACTTTTATCAATAAAGCATTTCTGGGTGCCCTAACAACAACAAAAATAATGGGAAAATCTTGGTACAGAGGAAAGAACACTAGTTTACCTCAGTTCTCCTCTTGAAAAAAATCACATAACTTCTCCAGATCTTAGTCTCTTTTTGTTGTTCATCCACAAATTTTGTAGAGGACCAAAGATATTGAGAGAGTGATTTCAATCAAATTAGAATTAAGTGAAACAGAGCTGGGCAAAGTCATCTACTCCCCACTCTCTCCTCCAGAATCTTCAGAGTCCTCTAGCAGGACACTGGAGGATACAATTAGAGACCTTGGCCTTTTTAAGCTAAGGTTAGTTCCAGGTCTCAGGCAATACCCATTCAGTGATCTTTTCATTGAAAAAACAAGGGAACTGAAATTATCTCTAAAATTCCTTACAGATTAAATTTTCCTTGACTATTTCTTTCTTTAAACATCAACAGAAGGAACTTACCTATATCCCATTATTTAACCAGCAAGTAGGTGATACAGTGGATAGAATGTGGGGCCTGGAGGTATACTAGCTGTATGACCCTGGGCAAGTCACTTAACCCTGTTTGCCTCAGTTTCCTTATCTATAAAATGAGCTGGAGAAGGAAATGTCAACTCACTTTAGTATCTTTGCCAAGAAGATTTAGACAGGACTGAAACAAATGAACAACAGTAAGAGTTCAAATATTACCTCAAACCTTTGTTACCTTTATCCCCTCAGTCATGTCACTTAACCCCTGCTTGCTTCAGTTTCTTCATCTGAAAAATGGGGATAAGGATAGCACTCACATCCCAGGGTTGTTGTGAAGATAAAAATAAGGTCATATTTACAAAGCATTTTGCTAATCTTAAAGGGTAATATAATTAAGTGCTAGCTATTTGTAATCTATATTTTTATATTGCTCATTAGTACTTACATAGCCCTTCCAAATAATTTCCTCACTCCCTCAACTTCAAATTCCATTTGTAGGGGCAGCTAAATGGTGCAGTGGATTAGAGTACCAGCTCTAGAGTCGGGAGGACCTGAGTTTGAATTTGACCTCAGATCTTTATCACTTCCTAACTGTGTGATTTTTAAGCGTCAAGTCACTTAACTCCAATTGTTTTACAAAAAAACAAACAAAAAAAAATTCTTTGTAACCTTTCCTTTCAGAAAATAAAACCATTTAGCATGAATATTTTTTGGTACATATAAGTCATTTTCCCTTTTTTTTTCCTTCCAAATCTCTTTGGTATTCATGCCTATCAGCATTGTTGCTAGATTAAAGGATATGTATGAATTTATAGCCTTTGGGCAGATAATTTCTTTATCAGGGCATGGCTCTTATTTTTTATAAATTTGACTCTGTTCCTCTATGTTTGAGAAATGTCTCAATTTTTTTAAACAGCAAATGAGAATAATTATAGCATCTTTCTCACAGAGTGGTTATGAGAGATCACATGAGATAACATTTATAAAGTGATTGGCATAATGTCTGACACATGGTTAAGCATCATATAACCTATCATATAATCATATCATAATATAATAATATTATCGCCTTCTTACAATCTCTCTTTGTTTTACTCATTCTCAGAAGATCAGCTGGCCCTCCTCCTTACCAACAAAACCCTTGATCCCATCTTCTCTGGGACTTTTCTCCTTTCCTTTCTTTTGATTAGGGTCAGATCTAGAATTAAAAAGGACCTTGGACTCCAAGTCCCAGCAGGTTGAAAGATGTGCCCATCATCACAGAGCTAAAATTAGAACCAGAATATGAACCAAGCCTTATGACTTATAGTCAGAATAATTAGGTTTAGTCCCTGACTAAAGAAGCAGCAGCTAGGTGGCTCAAAGGATAGAGTTCTGGGCCTGGAGTTAGGAAGATGTGAGGGCAAATTTGGCTGCAGATCCTTACTTACTTATTGCTTATGTGTGACTCTAGGCAAGTCCCGTAATCTCTTTTTGCCTTGTTGCTCTTCAAATGACCAAAATGGCACCCTTATATTAGTACCAATGTGCAGTGTATCTGAGCTCAGAAGGCTCTCCCACAGATTGTCCATATGAACATTTGGAGCGGTCATGTCTCTGAATTTGCTCATCTCATTTCTTTTGAGCTTACAAAATTTTCCTTTGCTTAAGGAAAGGCACACCTTCTTTGATGGATAGCAGCCATATGCCAGTGTCTCACAATCTCCCAAGTCTCCAAGTCAATTCCAAAGTTCTTTAGAGAGATTTTGAGTGTCCTTGTATTGCTTCTTCTATCTTCCATGTAAGCTATGTGAGTTCTAGGTAAATTAGTCTCTTAAGCAAATATCCACTGGAGTAGGAAATAGCAAGCTACTTTAGTATCTTTGCCAAGAAAACCTTGTGGATAGTATGGTCTATGGGGCCATGAAGAGTTGGACCAGAAAGCTAAGTTTGTCAACAGCATGACTGGCTTCATTTTGCTTTAAGCTTCCATTTTGGGACTGATTATTCTGATTAAGTTGTTTTTTCAATAATAAAATGAGTATATATATGGAACTGCGCACAAAGAGCTATCAAACTGTGCACATCCTTAGATCCATCAATGTCTCTTCTGGGCTTATATCCCAAAGAGATCAAAAAAAAAAAGGAAAAGGACCCACATGTGCAAAAATGTTTGTTGTAGTGGCAAGGAACTCAGTTGGGGAATGGCTGAATAAATTATGGTATATGAATGTTATGGAATATTATTATCCTACAAGAAATAATCAGCAGGATCATTTCAGAGAGGCCTGGAAAGACTTACATGAACTGATGTTAAGTGAAGTGAGTAGAACCAGGAGAACATTGTACATAACAAGAACAAGATTATATGATGATTAGTTTTGATGGACATGGCTCTCTTCAACAGTGAGGTGATTCAGGCCAGTTCCAATGGTCTTGTGATGAAAAGAGCCAGCTGCACCCAGACAGAGGACTGTGGGGACTGAGTGTGAATCACAACATAACATTTTCAATCTTTTTGATGTTGTTTACTTGCATTTTATTTTCTTTCTCATTTTTTTCCCTTTTTGATCTATTTTTCTTCTGCAGCATAATTGTGGAAATATGTATAGAAGAATTGCATATGGTTAACATATATTAAATTACCTGCCATGAGGAGAGGAAAAGAGGGAAAAAATCTGGAAAACAAGGTTTTGCAAGAATGAATATTGAAAACTATGCAATATATTTTGAAAATAAAAAGCCTTTTAAAAATAAAATTAGAACATGTGTGATATAACATAGTAAACAACCTGTGTACATTTTTTCTTTCTTTCTTTCTTTCTTTTTTTTTTTTTTTTTGCTTCAAGGCAATTGGGATTAGATGACTTGCTCAGGGTCTTTTTTAGAAAGTGTTAAGTGTCTGAGGCTAAATTTGAATTCAGGTCCTGATTCTAGGGCCAGTGCTGTATCTATTATGCATACTATCTAGCTGCTCCACCCTGTGTTTTGTTTTTTTTTTTAAACATCTGACAAACATTTGTGGACCTTCTGATCATATATATCACCAATGAAAAAAATGTTATAAATATTTTTATCAGTAATTGGAAAATAAGTTACCAATCAAACGATGTGGGGTAAACAGCTTAGGAATACTCACGGCCAAAAGTATGTATATAAAAATCTACCTTAAACCCTATCCATCAGCCTATTCCTATGTCACAACTGGTACTGGTTCCTGTATTCCCCATACTTGAAACTCAAATAACTTCTGTTGACTTGAGGTCAGTAAGATATCTGAGCTCCAGTTGGGTAGAAAAGAAGCCTTGTTGAGTTAAAATGGAAAAAAAAAATTACTTATTGGGAATCTCTGAGATTCAAGCTAGTGGTTTGTTTTTTGAGGGAGGGTATCATTTGCCTTCTGAGAACTAGGTGGCATAGTGGATAGAGTGTTGGGCTTGGAGTCAGAAAGACTCATCTTCCTGAGTTGAAATCTGGCCTCAGAAACTTACTTCATGACCCTGTTACTTAATCCTGTTTGCCTCAGTTTCCTCACCTGTAAAATGAGCTGGAGAAGGAAATGGCAACCAGTCCAGCATCTTTGCCAAGAAAATCTCAAATGGATTCACCAGAGTTGGATGTGACTGAAAATGAAAGGAAAACAACAATTGTTTGAAAGTTTTGATGAATGAAGTTTGAATGTATGCATTGAAAAATATGTTTAATTAGTGTTTCTGCCTGCTAGCAGAAGGAACAGTAAATTGACCATATATGTGCATGGCAAGTTATTTGACTCTCCACTGAGTTCTTGCCCATACTGCCACCCAAAACAGATGACTGAGTGCTCTTCCTTTTTTCTGCTGGTTCATTCCCCTTTTTCTACAAACAGGCTAACTTTTCCAAATTTTCAAAAACCTTTCCTTTGATACTGGCATCCTTTTAAACACCCATCATGTATCTCTTCTCTCGTTTACAAGTAGTAGCTTACAATTTCTGCCTCCTGTCTTCCTTACCCTTTGACTTTTGGCTTCTGCTACAACTGCTCTACCACCAGGGACCTCAAAATTGCCAAATCCCATGATCTTTTCTTAGTTTTCATCATCTTTCACCTTTCTATTGTTTTGGACACTTATTGACACCTCTTCCCTACTTCCCCCTTTCATCATACTTTCTCTTTCTTTACCTTTTGTGAGAATGCTCTGCACTGATCCTCCTCCCACCTGTATTCTTGGCTTCTTGACTGGTTCATGTTCCTCTTCTTGCCCCCTTACATGTGGGAATCCCCCAAGACTCTCTCTTTGGACCTTTAGTCTCTTCTCTTTCTACAATGATCTCCCTTGATGATATCATCTATTCCCTTGATTAAGTCTATGCAAATGACTCATAAATCTGTATCTTCATCCCTTAAGAATCCCCAATTCTCTCCCCTAAGTTCCAGGCTCATACTAATAGTATTTGTTAAACTGGATGTCCTGTCAGCACCTAAAACTCCTTTCTACAAACCTGCCCTCCTCCCAACTTTATTATTTCTATTGGTGGTCCCAACAATCTCACTTTCTTTGCAGTCTTCTCTGCCTTCAGGCAGTTAGGTAACTCAGCAGATAGAGATCTGGAGTCCAGAAAACCTGAGTTTAACAAATGGCCTTAGACACTACTTGCATAAGCATGGACAAGTCATTTAAATCTCTATCTGACTAAATTTCCTCCACATTAAAATAGGAACAATAACAGCACCTGCCTTCCTGAATTGTTGTAAGGATCAAATGAGACAAAATTTGAAAAACACTTTATCGGCTAATAATAAATCAAGTTGTCGTTTGTCTTTTGTTTTCAGAGGATCAATGAAATAACCAGGTGATGTCTTGACTTGTGTGTGAATTGGATTTAAGAGAGGCAAAGTTGTGCAAAATTGGCAGCTTCACTTTCTTTTCCAGAGTCACTGAAATCCAGTGGAAAGACAAGTCAAGACTACTGGTGATGACCTGGGATATAGTGAATGATCTTGGAGTCTTCTACATCTGGCCAAGCTCTAAGCCCTCCACAAAGCCTCCTTCAGTCACCTGCTTGGTGGTTGGAATAAATTGTTCTCATCTACCCATTCCACTGGGAGATGTTTTCACATGCTTGGGGACATCCCCTTAAGTCACTGATAGGTTTGTCAGTGACCCTCAATTTGGCTTAGACCGTCTCCCAGGATGGTTTTACCAGGATGTGGCTGCTGCACTTGCTACAGCTTCTTAGAGTCACAGGTGAGAGTTAAGTGTCACGTGGACACCTAAGAGAGCCCTCAGCAATCCCTCCTACCAGAACTGCTAGCCTGCTTTGAACAATCCATACATCCTAGCCAATCAATAAAAACTTACTAAGTCCTACTATGTGCCAGTCATTGTGCCTGGCATAAATGCTTGTTTTCTTTCTCCCTTTACCTCCTATAGCCAATCAATTGACAAATTTCATCATCTCTCTATCCTCTTCACTCACATTGCAGTACTCCAAATGAAACTTTCATCATCTTTTACTTATTGTATTGGAAGTCTTTAAACTGATCTCTGCCTTTTATGCCTGTATTCTCTAAACCATTTTTCATAAATTCATCATCATAATCTTCCTAATACACAAGTATGACCAAGTTGTACTCCGTTGTAGTACTCTTAAAGCAATTTCCCATTTCCTATAGAATAAAATACAAATTCCTTAGCCAGGAATCCAAAGACTTCTGAAATTTCATTCCATCTATTTTCTAGACACCCATCCAATTATTTACCTTTATTTTCTTCATATGTCAGCCAAGTAGATTGCTAACTAGGAGGACCTGAGTTCAAATGTGGTCTCATTCACCTAAACTTGTTAGCTTCAGTTTCTCATCTATAAAATGAACTGGAGAAATGGGAAATGGGAAATCATTCTAGTATCTTTGCTGAGAAAACCCCAAATGGGATCACAGAGAGTCAGAATTTTAATTAGGATGGTTATTTACTTATTTATTTTGCTGAGGCAATTGGGGATAAGTGACTTGCCCAGGGTCACACTGCTAGTAAGTGTTAAGTATTTGAAGTCAAATTTGAACTCAGGTCCTTCTGACTTCAGGGCTGGTCTTCTTTCCACTACATCAAATAGTTGCCCCCATTTGGGATGGCTTGTCTCAATTCTTACCTAGCACTCAATTACTGAATGGGTGTTGCCTCAGGCAAATTGAGTCTTAGAGAGACCTTAATTTAGAAAGGCCAAGGTCATCCACTGCATCCTGGGTGGTTGCTTGTCACCTTGCTTTTGTCTTGCCACTAAACTTCAATGATTATATGACAAAGTGAAGCTTATGACTTGGCTCTGCTCTGCCTCATGTAAATCCAGTTCATGAGCCAAGCTATCACCCTCAAACTGTCATTGGTCCTCTTTGAGAATGCAGGTGGAACAACACCTATAGCAAGGGAAAGAAAAATCAATAGCTAGAATTAGATGCATTTTACTTATTTCATGTAATTCATATATAACACATTTCAGCATTTCACAAAGGTCTTTCCTCATAAAAACCTTGTGAACTAAGGTATTATTGTATCATATTATGGTATTATGATATTATTTTCATTTTACAGATGAGAAATCTGAAATCTTTGGTCCCATAGATAGTACCAATATTCAAACTTGTCTAACTGCAATTTAGCAGTCATTCCACTACACTACATTTGGAACTGAGGAAAAGAGAAAGCTATGGGATCATCAAGCAAATAAAAAAAAAGGGAGAGAGGAATGCTGGAGTTTGAAACCTTATCTCCCAAGTCTCTGTCCTTTGTTTATTTCCTTAATTCTTCTGCCTCTCACAAAAGAGGATATCTATAATTTTAAATATGCTAATAGCATATCCAACCTGATTTCTAACACAGCACACACACGTGTGTATATATATATTTATATATGTGTATATATATGTATATATATATATATAGAGAGAGAGAGAGAGAGTCTTCCTTGACCACCTCACCCCAAACTGATATTCTCAAATGGAACTTTAATTAGATCTCTCTTATAATCCTATCACTTCCTACCTTGTATCAAATGTAATGTACACATGCCATCTTCCTTGCTGTAACCAGTCAGTACAGAAAATCAACCCAAACAAAAACCAGTTTTTATCATAACTTTGCTTCCCCTTGGAACTTCCCAAAATATGCGTGACATTTTAGTTGGGGTGAGAAAATTTAATTCCCATAATGCTCCTGGCTGCTAGTGCTGAAGTTAAGCAACTGAAGGAACCAGTTTAGCCTGTGGCAACCTTTGCCCCAAATTCCTATAGCCACAAATGAGCAGTTCTTTTATTTCTACTGAAATATCTTTGTATCTATTCTTATCATTGAATATGGTGCCTTACGCAAAATCACCATGCAAGAAACATTTGTTGAATTGAACTGAATTTGTTGAATGAATGCAGGTGAGTACTAATAATAAGTACCTGACAAGCAGCATCCCCAGTCTTGCAGGGACCCACCTACTATTATAACTTCACATTAAAAACAAAAGAACAATATGTTCAATCTCTACTTTACTTATAACTGACATTTCGTTAAATCTTCATATATATTTTCTTATTGAGACACACAACCTTGATGTGTTTACTGCAATTATTATTATCCTCAACTCTACTTTTTAGATAAAGAAAAATTATCTCCATAGTACATATGCAGAAGTGGTAGCTGGGTGGTGTCATAAATAAAGAGCTGGGCCTAGAGTCAGAGAAATTTTAAGGTCAAATCCAGCTTCAGATACTAGCTGTGTGACTCTAGGAAAGTCACTTGTTTGCTTCAGTTTCCCCATCTAGAAAATGAGAAGGAAATGGCAAACTACTCTAGTATCTTTGCCAAGAAAACCTTAAAGGGGTCATGAAGAGATGATGCAACTAAAAGCATCTACACAACAAAAAATGAAACTAAGACACAGAGATGCTGTGACTTGCTCAAGTTCACATGTCTTGTAGGGCCAATGATAGGCTGAATTACAAAGATGAGCCAATTAGTTATTTTTCTAACTCTTCATTTCTCAGTAGGCTACAGAAAGTAAATTAAAACTGTCTTAATTTACTGTGTAAAACACAGAAAGAAAAAGATTTGCTTATGATCATAATGGTGAAATTGGCAAAGCTAAAATTGGAATAATCTTGGGCTGTAATTTTCACTTCTTTGAAGAAGTAGATTATAAATGTAGAGCTGTTGAAAAACTATAGGAGTCATATAGTCTTTTTGCAAATCTTCTAAATTTCTAGCTTAATAAAAAATAGCTGATTTTTTACAGATGAGGAAGCTGAAATCAGAGTGGAAAATGATTTGTTCAAGGTAATAAATATGAAGAATACAGATTAAAAAATACAGATTATAAAAAGGAAGAGATGGAATTGGAACGCAGAACTTCTGACTCCATTATCAGCTTTATTTTCACTCCACCATCCAGTTTTTCCCAAATGATTTTGAGGAATTCATGCTCCAGAAGGATACTATATAAGCAGTTATGTTACCTAATATCAGCCACCATCTATTTTGAGACAAATAACTGGGACCAAGACCAAGAACATCAATCCCTGTTGTATGAAAGCCATAAAAGAAAAAGATGAATGTATATGGTGTCTGGCACCACCTAGTGGCAAAATAATCACTTTCCATGAAACTCAGATCTTTAAAAGATTTTTAAAAGATCTTAAAGGTCACTCATATAATTTGAGTGAAGTATAAAATACATAATTAAAAGAACCCAAGGAAATCCACTTACATTTCAAGTACACGTTCTATGGAGGATTTGAGTACATGAATGAAATTTGCACAAGAGGGAGTGTGAGTACATGGTTTTAATCTGCATACCCCTAAAGGGCTTTATAGGATTATGAAACTTGAACTAAAGGATCTAAAAAGCTCAGTCCAATCCCATGATTTCACAATTGAGGTGTAGGCAAATTATTTGATTTGAAAGTCATAGAAGTAATAAATGTCAGGGTTGAGATCCATGAGACCACAGGCGCAATAACATTTTAATTACAAAATTAGGTCTCTTTTGATGAAGATCTGATGTTATTCCTCCTCAATTATATGTAAAAACAATTGTTAACATTTTTAAAAATTTTGAGTTCCAAATTTCTTCTCTCCCTTCTAACATCCTTGAGAAGATAAACAATTTGATATAAAATATATATATGCAATCATGCAAAACATAAAAATGTGAACCAATGATCAACTGTGATAGACGAGGCTCTTAGAGAAAGAACTATGGAGACTGAATGTGGATCAAAGCATAGTATTGTCACTTTTACTGTTTGTTTGCTTGTTTTTTTTCTTTCTTTTTTTCCCTTTTGATCTGATTTTTCTTGCACAGTATGATAACTATGGAAATATGTTTAGAAGTATTGCACACGTTTAACCTATATCAGATTGCTTGCTGTCTTGGGGTGGAGAGGAGAGAGAAAAATTTGGAAGACCAGGTTTTGCAAAGGTGAATGTTGAAAACTATCTTTGCATGTATTCAGAAAAATAAAATACTATTTATTTTTTTATTATTTTTATAAAGCTTTTTATTTTCAAAATATATGCAGTTTTCAACATTCACTCTTACAAAACCTCATGTCCCAAATTTTTTTTTCTCCCTTCCTTCCTCTCACCTCCTCCCCTAGATAGCAAGTAATCTGATATATGTTAAATGTGCAATTCTTCTATACATATAAAATATTATTTTTTTTAAAAATGTGATCTAAGAATCCCCAGAGTTCCCAAGATACTTTGACAAGGGAATTTGTGAGATCAAAGTTATTTTTAAAATGATACTAAGATGGTATTTGCCTATTAAAATATTCTTCCTTTTTCCAACTATATATCTGTGTAAAGTTGGATTTTTTTAATATGCCTCAGCCAAAACAACATATCACAACAGATTGCATGCAGAAACAGAGATGAAAATTCAGCTATCTTTTATTAAGCTAGAAATTTAGATCTGAGGCAGCTAGGTGGCACAGTGGATAGAGCAACAGCCCTGAAGTCAGGAGGACCTGAGTTCAAATCTGGTCTCAGACACTTAGCATTCCCTAGCTGTGTGACCCTGGGCAAGTCACTTAACCCCAATTGCCTCAGCAAAAATGAAAAATGAAAAAAAAAAAAGAAAGAAATTTAGAAGATTTGCAAAAATAAGTAAAATAATTTTTTTGTTTGGAAAAATAACCGTGTTTCATAAAAATGATAATTGTATGAACATATAATGTTTTTGTTATTTTAAATTAATAAATTTTAAAGAATTTATCAGTTTGTTATTGCTAATTTTATTTTTAAATAAATTGAGCATTTAAAAATTTATCAATTTTAATTTCTAATATCGAGAGTATCAATAGATATAATCCATATAAACAAAAGTTCTTACAGGTCCTCAATAAAAAAGCTTGAGAACTGATAGTTTAAGGTCTTAAAACAATTTTTTCTTTAATCTTGTATTTTACAAAGAATTTAGAAATCCAGCTGAGTGTTTCCTTCCTGTGATACATTTATAGGATAGGAAATGGACCTATGATATTACCGATAAAGAAAACTTCCAAGTGAGGAAATTCTTTCTCACAATACAGGTCAGAACCTTCACTGTCACTTAAAGTCTTGGGAGACTTCTTTAGACTAGAGCACTGAGAAATTAAGTGACTTAGCCAAGATCACTCAGCCATCACTATCAGAGTTGAGATTTCATCATGCAGTCAGTCAATCAGCAAGTATTTATGGATCAGGCACTGTGGTGGGGCTGGGGTATAAGAACAAGAAAAAATAAATCTCTACTCACAAGTAGCTTTGCTTTTTATTGGAGGAGATGCATCTAAAATATATTCAGCACATATGTAAAATGAATAAATGCAAATATATAAAATAGTTAAATACAAGGTAGTTTGGGAGGAAAGGTACTACTAGGCATTTATTGGTATATTTAGAATACCTTTCTCCATGATGTATTTTTATTGTAAATTTTGTTACTCTTTTAGTACACTGCCTTGGACTTATCCTCAATTATATTTCAGCACACCAACATTGGACTGTGCTCCTAATTTGGTAACATCTTTTTATATAATAGAATCTTAAGGTAGAGAGGATCTTGATCACCTAAAATGAGGGTCCTTAATTTGGAGTCTATGATTTTTTGAGGGAGGCAATTGGGATTAAGTGTCTTGCCTAGGGTTTCACAGCTAATAAGTATCTGAGGCTGAACTTGAATTCATGTTTTCCTGACTCCAGGACTAGTACTCTATACATTATACCACTTATTTTGTTGTTGTTGTTTGGTTCTTTTTCTTTTTTTTTCTTATTTTTCCAAATTAATGTACAGGTAGTTCATTTTTGTAAACTTCCAAATGTTTTTCCCTTCCCTCCTTCACCTCCCTCTTACCCAAGACAATAAGCAATCCAATATACATTAAATATGTGCTCTCCTTTTAAACATATTTCCATATCTGTCATGTTGTGCAAGAAAAATCAAACAAAAAAGAAAAAAAAACACAAGAAACAATGAAGCAAAAAGGTGAAAATACTATATTTTGATCCACATTCAATGTCCATAGTTCTCTCTGAATGTGATTGGCATTTTTCATCCCAAGTCATTGGAATTGCCTTGAATCAGCACATTGTTGAGAAGAGTCAAGTCCATCACAATTGATCATCACATAATCTTGTAGTTACTGTGTATCACCTATTTTGAAGATAAGTCCGGCCAGAGATAAGGCATGGATGTTGTGTTTTCTCCAAATAGAAACTTCCCACATCTCCATTATGAAAGAATCTGCTCCCCTTCCTTCCAAGAAAACAAATTCTTTTAACAGAAGAAACCTTCAAAATGGAAACTAACCAATCATTTCCCCGAAATAAATGTCATAAATTTAGAGCTGGAACAGATCTTTAGAGTCAGCCAGACCAAAACTTCTTAAACTAAACGTCACAACCCAATATGGGATTGCATAACTGAATGTGGAGGCTGCGAAATTATGATTTATTATCAATGTTTTATTTGTATACCTATTTTATATGTGTGGGCCGCATAAAAATTTCTAGGGTGAAAAAGGGTCACAAGTGGAAAAAGTTTTAAAAGCCCTGATGTAGACGAGGGATTCTTAACCTGAAGTCTGTGAATTTTTGGTTTTGTTTTTAATATTTTGATAACCACATTTCAATATAATTGGTTTTATTTATGATCCTATGTATTTTATCTTGTGAATTTGAAAAACATTTAAAAAAATTAAAATTATTTTGAGAATGGGCCCATAGGTGTCATTAGATAGCCAAAAGGGTTCCTGCTACTAATAATAATGATAGTGATGATTAATAATAATAATAGTAATAGCTAGCACTTAGAGTGACTTAATATTTACATAGCATTTTATGAATAATATCTCATTTTACCCTATAATAACTCTGAGAGGTAGATACTATTATATCCTCATTTTACAAATGAGGAAGCTGAGGCAGAAGGAAATTAAGTGCTTAGGGTTGCCCAGCTAATAAGTGACAAATAATGGGAAGCTAGAAGGCACCATAGTGCATAGAGTGCCAGGCGTGCAATCAGGAAGACTCATCTGCCTGAGTTCAAATCCAGTCTCAGATATTTACTAGATGAGTGATCCTGGGCAAGTCACTTAACCCTGTTTGCCTCAGTTTCTCATTTGCAAAATGATCTGAAAAGGGAAATGGCAAATCACTCTAGGATCTTTGCCAAGAAAACTTCAAATGTGGTCATAGTCAGAGACAGCTGAAAAAACTTGAACTCAGAGAAAAAATATTTCTTTCATAACATCAATTTCCTCATTACTAAAACAAGAGGGTTCTTAACCATTTTTGCTTCAAGGATGCCTTTGGCAATCTGATAAAGCCAATGGACGCCTCTGAATAATGTTTTAAATTGCTTAAAATAAAATACATAAGATTATAAAGGAAAATGAAGTTATTCTGAAATACATTTATCAAAATTATTTTTTAAAAATAAGGGGCAGTTAAGTGGTATAGTGGATAAAGTACAGGGTCTGGAGTAGGAGGAAGACCTGAGTTCAAAACAGGGCTCAGAGACTTATTAGCTATGTGATCCTAGGCAAGTAACAACCCCATTTGCTTCCCCCCTCAAAAAAAACCCCACCTACTCCAGATTAAGGACTGTCAGTCTAGGTGATCAAAGTTCCCTCTAGTTTAAAACTCTATTATATAAAATGATATCACCAAATTAGGAGCACAGCCCTATGTTGGTGTTGGTGTGCTGAAACATAGTTAAGGATAAGTCCAAGGCTGTGTTCTAAGGGATCATAAAACTTACAGTATAAGTACATCATGGGAAAAGATATCCTAAATATACCAATAAATGCCTCTGAAGTTATAGTTGATTACAAGATGAATATGAGGCAACAAATCTATACTCCTATGGGAACATGCTGCATGTATATGACTTTTTCCTGTTGTGTTCTCTCTTTTACCACAATTTTAAAGAAGAAAGAAATTGTTTTTTCCACCTCAATAAATTCTATCTTCAACAGGAATGTTCTGGTCAATGTTTAATAATCAGCTCTCCCCTTTCCCCCCAAATGCTCTCAAGACATACTTTTTGGTTGACTCCAGACAAACCATAAGACAATAAATTAAATTTTGATTTTCTGCATTTGTTAATTTTTGAGTGTAAAAACTACTGAAAATTAAACAGGCATTGTAAAATCAAGTACAAGCTGGGTCTAATATGTCCCGGAATTTTTCAACACCAAGGTTGTTCCTGGATAGCGAAGACATTTCTTTCTCTCTCTCTCTCCCTCTTTCTCTCTCTCTCTCTCTCTTTTAAATAATAGCTTTTTATTTTCAAAATGTAGACAAAGATAGTTTCCAACATTCACTCTTGCAAAACTTTGTGTTCCAAAATTTTCTCCCTCCTTTCTCCCCACTCCCTCCCCTACATAGCAAGTAATCTAATACATGTTAAACATGAGCAATTCTTTTATGTATATTTATACATTTATCATGCTGCACAAGAAAAGTCAGATCATTAAAAAAATGAGAAAGAAAAAAAACCCAAGCAAACAACAAAAAAGGTGAAAATATTATGTTGTGATCCACATTCAATCTCCATACTTCTCTCTCTGGATATAGATCAGCTCTCTCCATTAAAAGTCTATTAGAATTGGCCTGAATCATCTTATTGTTGAAAAGAGCCAAGTCCATCACAGTTGATTATCATATAATCTTATTATTGCTGTGTACATTCTCTTGGTTCTACTCACTTCATTCAGCATCAGTTCATGCAAGTCTCTCCAGGCCTCTCTGAAATCGTCCTGCTGGTTGTTTCTTACAGAACAATAATATTCCATGACATTCACATACCATAGTTTGTTCAGCCATTCCATAGCTGATGGGCACGGACTCAGGAAGACATTTCTTTACCAAAGCCCGTCATCTCTGGATTACCCTCCACCCCCATCCCACTCCTCACTATTCAGGCTACCAGGAATCTTGATTCAGCTGTGAAAACTGATTCCAGTGAGGATTGTCTGTACTCCCAAATCACCTGCACCAAAGAATTTTAGAATTGATTTTGGGAGAATGAATATTTATTGAGTTAATGATGAATCAATCTTTCTGCTTTCATCCATAAACTATAATCCTTGTTCATGTGCAATGGACAAGCAGTAGTAGTACTGATGAGATTGGTGTAAGCACAGTAAATGATGTTTGTACCAAATGATGATATTCAGTAGCAATTCACCTGTGAAGAATTCACAAGGGCTTTCTTTTTGCCAAAAGGGGCATTAATTTATAAGAAGAGGTTATGCATATATTTGTATCATGTTTAACATATATTGGATTACTTGCCATGTAGGGAAGGGGGTGGGGAAAGGGGGATACACACACACAAATTGGAACACAATTCAATGATCAATGTTGAAAAATTATCCTTGCATAAGTTTTGAAAATAAGGAACTTCAATAAAAAATAAAATAAAAATAAACAAAAAATAGTGCCAACATTGGGAAAAAAAAGAGGTTATGGTCAAAATGAAGAACTATATCAGGAGTGATAAATATTTGGGAAATTTGGGAGAGCATACAGTTAGCAAGGAAAAGGGTTTTTAACAATTAATAATGGAAAACACAACTCAACAAGAGAAAGGAAATATGCCATGATTTGGGCCATTGACTGGAAGGCTGAATCCTAAAAGAAATTTAATATAATTTAATAATAAGAGTTAATTAGCCAGAACAAGTAGAAAAACAAAACAAAACACCATAAGGCATAGAAGAGAAGATGGGAAAAAAGATACCAGAAGGCAGAACACAATAGTGGGCTAACCCAAAAGGGATCCAGCAAAAATGGCACAGGCCATAAGTAGATTTATATGGGAAATTTAACCTCAGGGATTTGACATCATAACTTGACTTTCTCATTGGACACAGAAAGGTGAGGTTGCCCAAGACTTGCACAGGGGATAGGCTTGTAAAGTAGAACTGATCCCCCTCCGGAGGCCTTCCCTGCTTGCCTCAGGGAGTAATCCTATTTCAGGCTTTCTCTGCCAACCTCACTTACTGACAAGTCAGTCAGTCATGAGGACTCACTTATCAGTAGTAATAAGAGTAACTTATAATAAAATTATATTTCATCTTCTGCATAATCAATCAGCAACCATTTGTTTAGTACTTACTATGTGTCAGGCAGGATGCTAAGTAATGGGGATCCAAAGTAAGGCAAAAATATCCCTACTTTCAAGGAGCTTACCTTCTATTAGAAATAACTAGGGATGTAAGAGATACAAAATAGACAGAAATAACTCTACAGAAAACATCAAAAAATGGATCGATATCTAACTGGATTCTCCTTAAAAAGGACCTGCATTTAAACTTTTAATTTCCCCCAGATAATTCTCAAAGAGCATATTAAAGAGCAGAACTGCTGTTTATCTATATGAGTAGAAAGCATTTACTCACAGGGAATGCTACACTGATGAAGGAACCCACCACTCTTCCTATTCCCTCCTCAGCCAAAAATCTGCATGATACTTCATGAGAGGAAAAGTGATGTAATGGATAAAGGCCAGCCTTGAGTTCAAGTTTTGTCTCTGACAATTGTTAAGTTGTGTGAAGTTATGCTTCAGGTTCTGGAACTTTATGGTTTAGTATCTCTTAACACTCTTAAAAATAATTTAATTCACCAATGAGCTTTTTTTTTTTAATATGAGTTATATCCATTAATATACATTGATTTAAAAATTCAAATCGACAAAATTTTAATTTATTTATTCAGTTAAAGTAATTCAATTACATGATAACAAATATCTTTTTAATTAAAAAAAAACCCCAACCTATATTTTCCAAAGCAAAAAAAAAAAAAAAAAAAAGCTCACTGCAGCGGATGGCTGTTTTACGTATTTCGGTAAATTCCTTCCGTGTCTGGCTTAACAGGAAGCAGCTAGATTCTCATATCTACTTCTGCATTCATATTGTTATGATATATTGTTTTGATTCAAGTATTTGAAAAAAAAATCCAGTCTTACCCAGGGTATTTTAATAAGCAAATAACACGTTTGTGTTAGTATGAAAACAGTTTTGACCTTTCAACTCCCCAAAAGGATTTTGTAGAGTTCTAGGAGTTTGTGGGACTATGCTTGGAGACCCTCTAGTCTAAAATTGTAAATTGAAGGTAAATTGCTCTAAATAGGGAGAATGAGTTTCCACACTAGAAGTTGCTTATACCAATGAACTCACAATTCTGAATACCACTAAGACTTGTTTGGTTCAGCAGTACAAGTATAATTAGAAGACCAAGATTCTTCCCTTATCTCTGTGGTCTTATAGAAATCTCCTAACCTCTCTGGGCCTCATCTGTAAAATGAGGGGGCTGAATTAGCTGATTTTGAAGGTCCCTTCTAGCTCCAAAATTCTATGACTCTGTGCCTGGCTTAAGAAAACTTAACCTGCTAATACTTTTTTCAGTTTCTGCACCCAGAGAAGAGCCTAAGAAGGGAGAATTTGGGGGAAACCCCTCTACCCAGCTTGGCCTGAAAGCCAAGTTCAAAAAGAAATAACCAAATTTGTTCTTTGCAATTCAAAGAGCACTGATTAATTGCCCATTTAGTCAAAGTACTGTTTCAAAGGTACAAAGGTACATGTTAGAAATACCAAGAGAGAATATTCAGTCCTTACCTTCCAGAAGTGCAAAGATATTCAATAATAATTGTTCACATTTACTAAAGGTTTCAAATGAAATGGTCAAAACTCCTTAGAATTTGCCTGGTCTTATATGGTATCTCAAAGGTCAAGAATGTGGGCAGCAGGTGGAAGAGATAATGCCTTTGCCCCAGGGTTAATTTTGTCTTTTTGTATTTTCCTCAACTGCTCATGTTGGGAGGATGGAACTAGGTTAAAAAGAAAAACGAAAAAACTCTAAACCAAGACCTCAAACTTTTTCCACTCATTGACCCCTTTTCACCAGAGAAATTTTTACAGGACCCCGGGCATATACGTATAAAAGATAGCTATACAAATGAAACATTTACTGATGATAAATCATAATTTCATGACCCCCACACTCAGTTATGAGACCACATATAGGACTGTGAACCACAGTTTAAGAAGCTGGGCTATAGAGAATCTGTACCACAAATCTCAGTGAGGTATCTGATGGAGCAACCCAAGTTGAAACCAAAGAAAATATATGCCTGAAGTCATCTGGAACCAGGGATATACCTGGCAGAGATTACTTGGTGGAAATTGTACTTTCTGTGAGAGATCTTTACCAGTCTCTCCTCTTGCCTTTCCTTTAGGATTACCTTCTTCCACTGTGCATATGTGAAATTGTTTGCATATTACTTCCTCCATTTTAGAGTTTGAACTCCTTGAGAGCAGGGACCATGTATTTGCCTTTCTTTGTATCTCTAATATTTAGCACAAAGCCTGATACTCAGCAAATGTTTAGTGATTGACTAGCATACATGTGTTTGTATTCTACTCATATTCCCTGATGAGGCCCTGGGTCACTAGGTGGGTTAGCAGAGAAAGCTTAAAAACTGATAAAAATTAATCCCTGAGGCAAGCACTAAAGGGGATCAGCTCAGCCTTCCAGTCCCACCCCTGTGGAGGTCTTGGTTAATCCCACCTTATAGTACCCAATGGAAAGACAAATTATGTCAAATCTCCTTCCCCTTTCCCCCCAGATTAACTTTTCCCTATAAATCTGTCCATGGTCCACACCATTTTTGCTGAATCTTTTTGGGTTAGTCCACCATGACATTTTGCTTCCTGGTTTCTTTCCTCACATCTCCTTCCCCATACCTCATGGTGTTTTTCTCCTTGTCATAGCTAACTAACTCTTTTAGGGTGCTAAATCCCTCTGTGAATTTAGCCTGCCAGTTAAGGACAAGTTCCCATTTCATGGAGTATTCCCTTTCTTCTGGTTAATTGTGAATTCCACTAGGCAACTTTTCTTTTTTGTTGATTATTGTTATATGTTCTCCCAAATCGACTTCATATTTACCATTCCTGGTTCCTATTTTACCTGTGTCTGTGACAAAATAAATCCCCTAAATAAACCTACATTTGACAAAGAGAAGGGCCATTGTCAAAAGATGTCAAAGGAGAGTGCTACGAGAATTTTAAGGAAGGAGATATATTTCTAGCTAGGGGGTGGAGAAGGAGCTGGACCTGGAACAAAGAGAATGCTTATATAGATGAGGATAGGAGAAGACTTTAAGCCCCAAGCATGAGAGAGGTTCCTTGAGAACCTGTATTTCCTTTTCTTTTAAAAAGCAGTTTAGATTTTTCTTGGAGGACTGAGCTCAGAATGCACAATATGAATCAAGCTTTTCTCCCTCTCTCCAAGTTGGATGATCAGAGAAGGCTGAGAAGATCTGGAAATAGCACGTTTTGCCTGATGCTCAGGGCAGGTAGGTGGTTCAGTGAATAGAATACCAGACCTGGAGTCAGGAAGAGTAATCTTCCTGAGTTCAAATGTGACCTCAGACACTTATTACTGTGTGATCCTGGGCAAATCATTTAACCCTGCTTGTCTCCGTTTCCTTACCTGTAAAATGAGCTGGAGAAGGAAATGGCAAACTACTCCAATAATTTTGCCAAAAACCTCAAATGGGCTCATGACCAGTCTGAACTGAATAAAACAACCTAAGATTCATGGCTAGACTGCTTAGCTCTTCCACTTAGGATGTAGCAATATGGTCTTTACTTGACTCCTAATTATGAAGTAATTAGGCATTTGCCCTGAAACTCCTGTTTTGTGGGGAAAGGAGAGAGAACTGAAACAAACAAACAAACAAACAATTCCCTTTGTTTCAGGGAATTTCTACTTAAAGTCTGGACATCATGGAAACTTACTAAAGGTGCTCTATAGACTTATCTCTACTGGTCCCAGCCTTCTGGCCAGAGATAGGCCTAAAATCAATAAGGGAAGCAAAGCTTGCTTTGAAGTGCCTCCCACTTTTCTGTATCCATATCCCCCTTTCCCTTTTTACTTTCCCAGAGGGTCAGAGGCTTTCCAATCCAGGCCCTTCATCTGGCAGGTGAAGGCCCCCAGGCTATCAAAAGGGACATGATGTGTCCAAATTCACAGAGGCAGAAGAAAATTTAGGTCTAGACCATGGATCTCCTGCCTCCTGCCTCTCCAACCTAGTCTCATTTTCCTATTACTCAGATGTTAGTCATCTATGTAATAGATTACCTTTCCCAAAGGAGTTTATGTTTTAAAACAGGAGAGGCACTTGCAGGGCAATGTTTGGAACAAAGAAATGAATAATAATGGTGGCATTTCAGGTATTAGTGGGAGGAATATTTTGAGGAGGGAGCCTGAACTAATTCCTCTAAAATTTCAGATCATAGAAATGCCTAAGAGATGGATCACCTAAATCTAATCTTTTTCTTTTACAATTGAGAATACTGAGGTCCAGGGAGAGGAAAGGATGGAACTGTGATAGTAAAGCAAATTAGTAGCAAAATCAAACCATGGACCCAAATCTGAGATTGAGGCTTATGCTAATAAGCTGAAATTGATAAAGAAAAACACCATCTCCTATTTATGGAAATATGTATAGAAAAATTGTACATGTTTAACATATATTGGATCATTTGCTATTTAGAGAAGGGGATGGGGAGAAGGGAGGGAAAAATTAAAATACAAGATTTTGTAAGGGTGAATGTTGAAAATTATCTATGTATATATTTGGAAAATAAAAGGCTTTAATTAAAAAAAAAAGAAAGAAAAACATCATCTCCATTTTGGAGCAAAATTTTTTGCTCTATGTCTGGTAGGTTGGTGCACTCTCAGTTTCATTCTTTTGCTTGGCTCCACATGTGCTACCCTCCACCCCCCAACTCTCTCATCCCCTCCCCACTCCCTCAGGTGCCTTCAAGTTTGAAAACTTGAGAGAGCAGGAACAGATAATAGATACTTCCTAGCCATTTTCTCCCAGCTACATCATTCCTTATAGCTTTGGTGGAGAGTTAAGAGGTTACTTTCCTGTCCTGGCACTATTTTTAAATAATTTTTTTCTCTTCCACGATACTTTACATAAATAAACTTCATCTGCCATGATATACCTGTGTCATAAGGAAAGGGCCCAAGAATTTTAATCATTTTATTGCTGTTCAGTCACATTCACTGCCCCATTTGAGGTTTTCTTGGCAAAGATACTGGAAGGATTTGTCATTTCCTTCTCTAGCTCATTTTACAGATGAGGGAACTGAGGCCAAAAGGGTTGTACAATTAATAAATGTCTGAGGTCAAATTTGAACTCAAGATGATGAATCTTTCTGACTGCAGGCCAGTATTTTCTCCACTGTTTCACCTGACTGCTCATTCTCACTTTATAGAGATAGAAAATAATATATAGTAAAATGAGAAGGAAGGAAAGAAAATAAGCATTTATTAAGCAGCCACTATGTGTCAGTCATCATGCTAAGCACTTTACAGATATCTCCTGTGAAATGAGTCAAAAATATAGTATTGAATCATGGCTGTGTGATTTACTTTCTGTGTGACCTTAGCTAAAGCAATAAACCTTTCTGGTCTTGGTTCCTCATCTGCAAATTGAAGAATGTGCCAGATGATTTTCTAAGATTCCTTTCACCTCTAAATTTGTGTAAAAGCACCAAGAAGAGATCCTGGCCCCCAAGCAGGAGCCAGTGCAGGTAAACACACCTGCATATAGTGCAGACCAGCATTAATACATCTGTCAGAGCAAGGGCACATTTGTGTTTATTCTTTTTTTTTCTCATGTGTGTTTTTGTAGTATAAATATTAGGTTTGAGTTAATACTTATGCAATGGAAAAAATATGAATAAAGCAATAGAGGAACACTTCTTATCTAAAGAGACTACTTCACTCATACAGAAATAAAACAAGTACTTATTATGTGCAAAACAACTGCTAAGTGCTTTATAAATTATCCCACTGTGGTAATTAAGTAGTAGTACTATCCACATTTTACAGAAGAGGAAACTGAGGCAAACAGGATTAAGTAACTTGCCCAGGATCACACAACTAGTAAGGATCTGAATCTGATTTTGAACTGAGGTCTTCCTGACTCCAGCCCCAGTACTCCATCCACTGTGTTACTAGCTCCCTCAGTTTTTGGTTACTAAGAAGTCTTATCAGAAGGCCTATCTGAGAGACCAGAGCCACATTGAATTTCTGGATACTAAAACCTATCTGGATTTCATCAAAATAGGCACTTCTCTCAACAATGCAGATTCTAGCCCATCCATCACTTTTCATTCTTTGCAATTCTTCCACACATCTTTCCCTAATTTTTCACAAGGGGTCTATCTATAGTGTTGGGGGCCTTCCTCTGTATCAAGGATTTTTAAATTTTTTTTACTGTTGATCCCTTTTCACCTGAGAAATTTATATATATATATATATATATATATAGGTATTTAATACATAGGTATATTTGTATATAGGTATTTAATATAGGTATACAAATCAAACATTTACTGATAATAAATCATAATTTTGTGAACCCCACATTCCGTTATGTGAAGTTTTGCTGAATATCAGGAATTCTTAACTTTTTTTTATATGTCTATCATTTTGTCAATCAAGAGAAGTCAGATGCCTTTTCAGAGTAATGTTTTAAATGAATAAAATACAATACATAGGATTACAAGGGAAGCCAATTATATTGAAATGCAGTTATCAAAATAATATTTAAAAAAAAAAGCTCACACACCTCCAGCTTAGAACCAGATCTCAACATTGCCTGGATACCAGTAGAAAGAGCTTGCAGATGTTCGATGGATCTTACTACATGTATGATTCACCTCCTTCTCTGGGCATTTGTCTCGGGATGTCTTTCACACCCACTTCTGTACAGATCTTTGTTGGTAAGGTGCCACTGCCTACTCACACGAACCTTGCATTTTTCCATTGTTTTTTAATTTTTCAGAGACTCAGAGTTACAGAGCATCCCTAGATCATCTATGGAGCAAAAGTGTCAAATCCAAGACTTTTTTTTTAATGGGACAAAATTTTTGGAGTCTAGAGCAATGAATATAGGGTGCTGTGTGTGCTGTGTACACAGGTGTGAGCCTAGGAGAAAGGTAAAATGAATGATCTTTAGAGCAGAGATAACCAATCGTCACAAACTCCTGAATGGAGCTAAAACAAATTCAAATATAATAGGGAACTGTTTAACAAAATAAATGAAAATATAATAAAACATTAAGGATATTGCATTTTAAAACTAAGTCAATATGTGGTCAGCAGAAATCCTTAAGTATGAAATAATGGTCTGTGTTTCTATTTCAGTTTGTGGTGACTAGCCCAGAAGTAACTGTATTTAGACAAAATTACAATTGTATCTGCTAAGCCCTATTTGCCACCAGAGGGCAGAAGATGCATTGAAAAGGTTAGGTTGAGGGACATGTTAGGAGTGTATTTTTCCAGCTATGAATGAGAAACCAGAGTGTGTGCTAGCCTTCACAGTGAAAAGAGAAGTGGATCTGTGTATGGTCCGATACTGCTTATTTTTGGCAGTTACTTGGATGAAAGTAGAAAGGGTGTTCTTGCCAGGCTTTCAGAAAACATAAAACTGGGAAGTTTGGTTGGCACACTGGATGGCAAGAATCAGGATCCAGGTAGGCTTTGACAGTTTAGAATATAGAATCTAACCAATGGAACCAAATCTGTTGGGGGGAAAATGTAAAAATTTTCTCTTGAGTTTGAAGGATCAACTTTTGAAGTAGAACATAAAAGAAGGTGGCCAAATAGCAGTTTAAAAGGAAAAAAAAGGGAATTCTGATAGACTGCCAATTTAATATGGGTTAGTTGTGTGAGCCAAGAAAATTAAGGCAGTTTTGGCTTGTATTAAGAAGAGAAGGGAAAGGAAAGGAAGGGAAAAAAAGGGAAGGGAAGGTGAAAGAATAAGCATTTATTAATCACCTACTATGTGCTTAATAGATATTAAAAATATTATCTCATTTGATCTTTATAACAACTTAAGTGACTAGCCCGAAGTTACACAATAATAAGTGTTTGAGGTCGATTATGAATTCAGTTTTTTCTGATTCCAGATCCAGCACTCTACCCATTGCAATAATTACATGTCTGTAGAGAGGAATGGTAGAAATACAAGTGGAAAAAGGATGACTCTCTCTTGTCCTCTGCTTTGATCTGAGTATCTCTGGAGTATTGTGTTCAAGCATGAGAACCAAATTTTAGGAAGAACATGAAAGCATCCATATTAAGGTTAATTTGAGTGGTAAAAGGTCCTGAAATCACATCATAAAAGAATTGGTCTTGAGAGGATATGATGGTTATCTTTGAGGATTCAAAGGCTGTCATACTGAAGATGGTTTAGATTTACTCTTCAAGGGCCCAGAGGACAGAGCTGGAAGCAATAGATGGAAGTTTTCAAGGAGAGTGTTTAGGGGGAAAACTTTCTAACAATTAGAGCCAATCAAAGATAAGATGGGGCTGCCTCTAGAGGTAACAGATCCCCCCTCACCAGAGACCTTCAGGACTTTGCTGGATGACCAATTATCATATATGTTATAGAAAGAAACCTTATTCAGGAACAGTTTAGACTTAGTAGGCTTCTAGAATCCCTTTTTATGTTGAAATTCTGTGATTGAGGGGGAGGGGAATCATGGATGGCTTCAGGAAGGAAATTATACTTTAGCTGAACCTTCAAGGATAGTAGATAGAAATTGAACAGATGGACCTGGAGAGGGAGGATAATGAAAGGAGGATGGAGAAGATTGTTCTAGACTGGGAGAATTTCAGGAGCAACAAAAATAGCTGACACACATTACATTTCAAGGTTTGCAAAGCATTCTCATGCATAATTCTCATGCTTTCTTTATAACGGCCCTACAGGATGTATATTATTTTTGCATTTTACAGACAAGGAAACTGAGACTCAGAAATGAGTTGGCCCATTGTCTCAAAGCTAGCAAGTAAGAAAAATTCAAATCTAGGTTTTCCTGATTCCTGATTCCAAGGCTAGCCCTTTATTCCCTATACTATTCCAACAAAGTAATGATGCAGAAGGTGTGTTCAGGGAACAAGATGGAGTCCAATTTGACTGAAATATGGGACATAAAAGTGAGTAGTGAAAGGTAATGTAGGTCATCACCTCTTTTAATCTGTTGCCAAATCCTCAGAATATGTTTCTTCATCTGTAAAATGCTGGATTGGATGGTTTTTTAGTTTCTTCTAAGGAAATGCCCCACTAATTGATGAGATAAAAAGGGTCCAGGGGAAAGCAATGAGGATGACCTTGAGTTATGTTATATGAGGATTAATTGAAGAAACTGGCAGTATTTAGCTTGGACAGGAAAAGACTTGAGGAGAACATGATACATGTGTCCAAGTATTTGAAGGACTATCAAACTGGAAGAAGTGGTATAGTGGATAGAATGCTGGATTTGGAGTTAGAAAGACTCCTCTTTCTGAATTCTGGCCTCAAATACTTCCTAGCTGTGTGGCCCTAGGAAAATCACTTAACCCTGTTGCCTCAGTTTCCTCATCTGTAAAATGAACCAGAGAAGGAAATGGCACAACACTCCAGTATCTTTACCAAGAAAACCCCACATGGGATCAAAAAGAGTTGTTCACAACTGAAAAAAGATTAAACAACTTACACAACACTGGGGAAAAAATTAGGTTCTCATGGATTACAACAGGCAGAATTGGGAGCGAGGGATAGGAATTACAAAAGAGACCTATTTATGCTTCATCTTAGAAAAGATTCCTATGGATCTCCAGAGATGGAATGAGCAACCTTTGGAAGAAGTAGCTTATCTCTCCCTGGACATCTTCAAGCATATACATGTGAAGGATATTGTAGGGAGGATTCCCTTTTGGATATGAATTGGATTAGAAGCCACTGAAGAACTTAGAAATTTTTCAACTGGAAAAGTCTGTTTTTAAAACTATCCTGCAAAGAATAGGGAATAAAAGAAGGCATTTGAGAAAAGAAGCAAAATGAACCAATCCTTGAACTTTAGGAAAATTAAACACACTTACATACATATACCAGAATAGAGAAGAAAGAAAGACTGAAGCAAGAAGGATAATTAAGGCCATAAGACAATAAGGGGAGAGAGAATTGTGACCTAATGAAAGTGGTGAAAATAGAAATGGAAAGCAAAGGATGGACAAGAGCAATAGTCTCAAAATTAGATTAAAAGGATCATGGGACCATGGAATTATAGGATCATAACTTCAAAGATGTTACAGGTAGCACAAAATAGGTTGCCGGACCTGAATTCAAATCTTGCTTCAGATAGAAGCTATAATAATTCTGGGCAAGTCATTTAAATTCCTTGGTTCTCAGTTTCCTTATTTGTAAAATGGAATAATAATCGAACTTAACTCCTTGGATCATTTTAGAGCTCAAATGAGATAATATTTGTAAAGGACTTTATAAGCTTTAAAGCGTTACATAAATGCTACTTATTTTATTATTACTTAGTCATTTTTCCCTTGCATCCAACTTTTTTTTTTTTTTTTTCTGAAACAATTAGGGTTAAGTGACTTGCCGAGGGTCACACAGCTAGGAAGTATTAAGTGTCTGAGGTAAAGTTTGAACTCAGGCCCTGAAGACAGCAGGACTGGTGCTCTATCCACTGTACCACCTAGTTGCCTTTTGAGGTCTTCTTAGCAGAGCTACCAGAGTAGTTTGCCATTGTTGTCTCCAGCTCTCTTTTAGATGAGGAAACCAGGATTAAGTGACTTGCCCAGGGTCACACAGCTAGCAAGTATCTGAGGCTAGATATGATCTCAGGGAAATTGAGTCTTCTTGATTTGGAAGTCGAGTGCTCTATGCACTGCATCCTTTAGCTACCTGGAAGAACATTATTTTTGAGGTTGAAAGATAATTAATTCAGTCTTAGATACTTTAAGCTTCATTCACACTAAAGATGTGAGTGAGGGCTAAGGGAACCCCCACTTCCAGGAATAATAGTATAGGAGAAAATTTTCTAGCCCCAAATGCATTGTAGGTATCAGTGGCAAACAGATAAAGCAGATATTGAAGAATACACTACATAATCTGGTCATTCTGCTGAAAAATAAAACATCCAAGCCTTCTATTTAAGCTTGACAATTTTGAATATTTCTATTTGAGAGAATTTCAACCTTTATTTCCTTCTCTTAAAGTGAGACAAACCATAGAAGAAGTTGAAAAATAGATATTTTCTCACTGCTCTTCGTTTTTAAACACTTTATATACTTTTTGTTATTAATCACCACTCACTTCCCATCCATCCATTGATCCATGAATATTCTTTCAGCAGTTCAAGACTTATTATGTGCCTGGTGCTGGAGAGATAAAAAATTTGGATAAGAATTGATACATGACTTTATGAAGTTTACAATCCAGTAGACTGAGAGAAGACATAAAATGATAATTATACAACCTTAGAAGATAAATACATTAGAGAGTTACAAAACCAAAGTGCTTTGTAAGGTTTGAGAGAATCGGAGAATCTTCATGTAAGAGATGACATTTGAATTAAAAGATTCATGAAGTAAATACTAACAGAGAGAATATTCCAAATACAGAAGACAGAGTGAATAAAACCTAGAATCCAGAGAATATGGAGCATGCTGGAAGGGGTGAGAAAAGGATAGATATAGTTCAGTTTATTTGGATTATAAGTAAGCAATATGAGATGACAATAGAAGGACAGAGTGGTATTAGCTTGTGGAAAGCCCTGTGGAGAGTTTGAACTTTAATCATTCAATAAACACTTATTAAGCACCTACTGTGTGCTAGGTACTATACTAAATATTGTGCTTTAGATAATAGGAAGATATTAAAGATATTTTGAGCAGAATAATGACCAGGCCTGTATGTAATTTGCATTTGGGGCTAGAAAGATTCTTATGTCTATGAAAGATAAATTTGGAATGGGAAGGTAGTAAAAGTAAGAGGACCTCTTTGGAGGTTATTGCAATAATTTTGGTGGGTAGTAATATTAATATCTAATATTTACACAGCATTTTTATATGCCAGGCACTGTGCTAAATGATGTATGATATTTATCTCATTTGATCCTTCCAACAAGATAGTTGCTATTATTATTTTCCCCATTTTACATATGGGAAAATTGAGTTACCAAGAGATTTTTAAAAAAGTGGTTTGCCCAGGGTCACATAGTAATGATGGTTTCTACAAAGGTGGTAGTGGTAGGAATAGAGAGAAACATTCTTTTGTAGACTAAGCCATTCCCTATACACATACCCTCTCCCCTCATCTCTTTCCCCATCTATACTCACAAGACTTTTCCAGTATGTATTGTTCCCTTCCAACTAGATCTCAATGTTCTAGGTCACATATTTAGCCCAAATGATGTTTAGCAAGCTCATTCTGTCATGGTTGAGACCTAGCCAAGTAGTTGGGGAAAGAAGGGAGAGGAGAAATGACTAACCAGAAAGGAAGCCAACTGGGCACTGACCAAAGCAGCAACAGGGATAGTGTTCCAAGGTGAATGATGTCACCCAGGCTTCTCCCAGAGTCCCCTCCTCTCATTGCAGACAAAAGGGAGTCAACACAATTGATCTGGGATGACTGACTGATAAAGATTCATAAATCCCTAAACCACAAAAGCAAGCTCATGAACTATGGGGGCCTAAAGAATCCTCTCATGGGAGTTCTTGGACTTCTAGGAACCGGATGAGATGAATGAGGAGCTGGAGCTTCTTCAGTGACTGATGGATCAGGGGCACAGAGACCTGATGAAACCTGGAAGGAGGTTTGCAGGCAGAGATCTCCTATCTCACCCATCCTAGCATGAAAAATTGTGTGAGATGAGGGCAGAGTTCTTGGCTCTGCCCAGAGACGTTGGCAATTTGAGCTGATGATTTCTTGAGTCATTGGTTATTTTTCTTAGCAATGCTTGCAAAGTCAAATCTGTGTGATCCTAGGCAAAATGCTTCATCTCTGTCTGCCTCAGTTTCCTTAATTCAAACATGGAGATAATTATGGAATTTATTTCCAGGGTTGATGAGAGGATCAACTAAAGTTTTTATAATATTTACATTATAAAGTACATTTATAATGTACTTAGTTCCTGGTATGAAATAAGTATTTAATAAATGTTTATTTCAATCCTAACTGCCTCAGTTTCTCTATATGTGAAACATAATAATACCTGTGTAACAACACCCATCTCATAGGATTGTTATGGTGATCAAATGAAGTGGCAGGTCAAATTATATTTAAATTGTTATTATTGTTGTTGAGTCATTTCAGTTATGTCCAACTTTTTATTTGGGGTTTTCTTGGCAGATACTGGAGTGGGTTGCCATTTCTTTCTCCATATATTTAAATACCAGCAATTACTACTTTGAGATGAAACATAGGCCTGATTTTTTTTTTTATCTTCAAACTTACAAAACAGAATGCTTTATAAAAAATTATTGTTTTTAAAATAATAACTAAAATAAATGCCTCAGTGGCTCAGTGGATAGAGTGCTGAGAAAGTTTGAGTTTAAAGTTGGTTCAAGTTCAAGTTCAGCTTATAAACCTGGGCATATGGTTTAATTTTTTCAGCCTCAGTTTTCTCATCTGTAACATGAGGGGAATTGAATTTGAAGGCCTCCAATTGAAGCTCTAAATCTATGATCCCATAAACTCATTCCACAGATTCCTTTAAGTCACTAGCTCCAAGTTTGACTTGCAAAATTTCTACAACTCAAATGGAATGTTGTATAGTATTATGGAATAGAACATTTTATCTTTTAAAAAAATTATTTATTTTTAATACACATTGCTTTATGAATTTTGTTGGGAGAGAAATATCAGAGCAAAAGAGAAAAACCATGGGAGAGAAAAAAAAAACAAAAAAAGAATTTATGTGTTGATTTACATTTAATCTCCATGTTTCTTTTTCTGGATGCAGGTGGCATTTTCTGTCCAAAGTCTTTTGGGATTGCTTTGGATCACTGAACCACTGAGAAGAACCAAATCTTTCACAGTTAGTCATTGCACATTCTTGCTGTTATTGTGCACAACGTATTCCTGGTTCTGCTTGTTTCTCTCAGCATCAGTTTGTGTAAATCTTTCCAGGTCTTTCTAAAATCAGCTTGTTCATCATTTTTGTAAAACAATAATATTCTCTCTCCTTACCCTCTCCTTCCTTTTTAAAACAGTAAGTAATCCTACATAGGTTAAACATATGCAATTCTTCTAAACATATTTCCATATTCATCATGCTGCTCAAGAAAAATCAGATCAAAAATGGAAGAACTACAAGGAAAAAAAAACAAGCAAATAATAACAATAAAAAGGTTAAAATACTATGCTTTGATTCACATTCAGTCTCCATTAATTGATGTAATTATAAGGTAGGACAGAGACTAAAAATTCCAGAAGGACATGTGATATCTCACTTAAATTTTATTTTTCCTTAATTTTTGTTTAAATTTTCCAATATATCATAGATCCTTTAAGGAGTATCAGAATAATGTTAATTGCATAAAATAACATAAATGGGATTAGGAATGAAACTATACTGAAATTCAATTATCAAAATGCTTTTTATAAGTGCTCTACATAATGTAAGTGCTTAAAACATGTTTGCTAAATGAATAAGTGACTGACTTAATAAATTCCAGAAGTATTCTAGATAATGATGAAAAGCCAGTTTATGACTCAAATTTTTTCTCTGAATAACTTCGTTGTTTCTACATAGTTTCTTTATGTCAGTGGCTTTCACAACTATTATGTTAAAAGTCAGTCAACAAACATTTTTTATTAAGTGCTTACTATGTGCCAGGTTTTATGAAATAGGTGAGATCAGATAATTAATCTTTCTATATCTCTCATAGTATCTAGTACAAAATGTTTCACATAGTGACTACTCAGTAAACATTTGTTGAGTCAAAGAGAGAAGAGAGAGAAAAGAAGGAGGGGAGGAAGGAAAGAAAGAAGGAAGGGGAAAAGAAAAAAGGGAGTAAGAAAGAAGGATTGAAAAGAAGAAAAGATATATGGAAAGAAGGAAGGATGGAAAGAAAGAAGGATGAAAAGAAGAAAGGATAAAAAGAAGGAAGAAAGGATGGAAGGATAGAAAGAAGGAAGAAATATAGTAGCAGCAATACTGGGGTCCCTTCCACAAAGCTGAAAACCTTGCTAGAATGATGGAGTGAACTCCAGTGTGTTGAAATGATGAAGCAAAGAAACAGGAGGGAGAAGAAAAAGAAAAGGGGAAAAAAACCTTCTTAGAATAATTCAATTCAACAAGATTTATTAGGCATCTATTAAGCACAAGGCACTGTACTGGGCTTTGAGAATACAAAGAAGAAAAGTTACTCAGTCCCTAGCCTCAAGGAACTTAAAATGAAAATGGGAAATGAAAACCTAAGCATGATACAAATCAAATCCATCTTCTACTTGACAGACTTTCAAAATTTCCAAGCCCTTTAAGATTTTTACTATATCCATTCACCATTACCCCCATCTCTTTTTCAGGCTACAGACTTCTAGTTCTCTCAGCTCAGCTCATAAAGCATGAACTCAAGATGCTTCACTATCCTGGATACCTTCTCATGATGCTCTCCAGTTATTCTGAGTCCTTCCTAAACTGGGATACCCAGAATTGAAAACAGTAGACCAGAGGTGGTGAGACCAGAACAGAATAAGCTAGGTTTCCCTTCCCTCATTATGACTACCCAATATTGAGAGGACTTAGATGAGAATAGTAAAGATTTGAATTCCACATAATACAAAGATCATATAAAAGACCTGGGATTGTTTAGCCTGGAGAAAAGAAGATTTAGAGGGAAGTTTTTAAGTATTTAAAGATCTGCCACATAGAACATAGATTAGACTTGTTAACTAGGCACAGAATAGTTGGAAGTTGCTTAGAGACAGATTGAAATTCTGTATAAGGAAAAAACATCAATAATGAGACTTTGGAAATGGGATGGGCTGCTTTCAGAGACTTATCCCTTGCTTGAGATAGAAACCTTGATGACCATTTTATTTTCTTTAGAGAACTGACTCCTGTCTAGATCCAAGTTGAATCTTTCGTGGTCCTATCAAATTCTAAGGTTCTATGATGTGCTCCCATTAAGCTGTTAACTTCTCAAGAGCAGGGACGATCTTTTTGCTTTTCCTTGTATCACCAGAGTTTATCATGTACCTGACATATAGGTGGCTCTTAATAAATTTATTGACTTAGTGACTGACCTGCTCTCTCTGCCTTCATGGATATCACTGAGAGGCAACATGGGTTAATGTTGAAAGAGTAATAGCTTAAGAGGCTGGAGACACTTAGATTCATATCTCACTTTGGATGCTTATTAACTGTGTGAATTATAAGCAAATCACTTAGCCTCTACTTCCTCATCTATAAAGTGGGGATAATAATAGCAACTACCTTACAAGAGTTCTTTGAATTTGCCAACTGAAAAGTGCTATGCAATGTCAGCTGAATTCTTACCATCTCTAAGGGATATAAGATTTTGTTTTATTTTATTTATTTAATTTTCCCTGAGGCAATTGGGGTTAAGTGACTCGCCCAGGGTCACACAGCTAGAAGTGTTAAATGTCTGAGACCACATTTGAACTCAGGCCCTCCTAATTCAGGGTTGGTGCTCTATCCACTGCGCCACCTAGCTGCCCCGGGATAGAAGATTTATGTGGTATGTGGATTCCTTTGTGAACCTATGGACCCCTTCTCACAATAATATATATATATGTGTGTGTGTATGAATTAATATAGAGAGTATTACAAAGAAAATTAAGTTGCAAAATAGTAATAAAAATATTTTAAAAAACCCAAATTCACAGATTTGAGATTTGGGAATCAGTTTGAGTCCCTATCTTAGAGGAACCTTTGAAACCATTTAGTTCAATTCCCTGAGACCCAGGAATGTCAAATGAAGGGTTTTGTGAAGCATTATATAAACATCACATATTATTATCATTGTCTAAGGTCACAGGGAGCACAAATTACAAAGTCAAGTTCTCTCATGTCAAATCATCCATTTTCGCCTCTAAACTAAGATAACTTCCTCCCCATAGTCCTCTCTGATCTCCTCCTGTTTGTTGTTATGTCTATTGTCTATATGGTCTTTCCTAGATCTTACAGTTTTGTTTTCTACCTCTCTACTGAACTTACCATGCTATATTTGTATTTGACCATGTTGTTTTGGGGGGGAACTTTTAGAGACTGGTTCTCATTATCTTGCCCAGTTTGGAAGCACAGTGGGCACTTAGGACCCAGCCCACTGCTGGTTCTCACAAAAACTTTGACCTGCTCTATTTCTGACCTGAGCCAGTTTGCCTCTCCTTAGGTACTCTAGTACGGTGCCAGACTTAGGGAAGACACCTAATGACCTTTATCTCTTTTGTGGCTCATTATTTCCCAACTCAAGCAATCCACCAGCTTCAGCCTCATCTACTGGCAGGGATCATAAGTCTAAACCAATACTTGCTGCTTTATCCTGCAGTTTTGTATATTTTTGTGAGTCTCACTATTTGATTGTAAATCTCATGAGGACCAGTACTGAGTTATTTAAACTTTTATCTCCATTTCCCCAGGCCTAGCACAGTGTTTTGTACTATGAATGTTTCACAAAATTTGAGTCTGATCATGTTGTTGAACCATCTGCTGAGCCTCAACAAAAAACAGAATGTTCTCGAAATTCTGCTAAAAAATTATAGAATTCCAAAATCTAAAGTCCTGCTGAGGTCTCTGCAGCATTATTATGCAAATTTAGTTTAATGGAACTGTGAATTAAGTTTCTTTTAAAATAAAAACAACTAGAAAGCCAGGAAAGAGGATAAAAATATTTCTCCACCCAGTGAGCCATAAATATGTCTGTAAATTGGGAGTGATTTGGGGCCTGAGGTGAGCCTGAATAGGTATCTGCAAAGTCAGTGTGGAATGGGGCAAGATCTTTGCAATGCAGGTTTGGATAAAGGCAATGTTATAAAAGCCAAGACTAGCTTGGAGTCCTCTCCATAGCCCCAGCAGAAGCTATAATCAAAGTACCTTTAACTGGTAGCCAATTAGCAAAACTCAACCCAGGTGGCTGCAATGAAGAAAAGAAAATTTTTTATGTAATCTGCAATTTAATCTGCAGGGCTCCTTGTGAGGGGAGAGTAGCAGAGAGTCAAAAAATTAAAGATTTACAGGAGTTCCGCCTTTGCCAGGAAGACTTGTAGAATAACCCAATGGACAAAAATCTCAAACAGTCAACTGTTGTATGATACAGAGATCTATTAGGGGAAAACTTCACCCTGACTTCCTCACTTCTCAGCAGTTTATGACTTATGACTGTGACCCTTGGACAACTTATTCAATATATTAGTTCCCTAAATCAGGGCTTCTTAAACTTTTTCCCCTCACAACCTCTTTTTGCCTAAGAAATTTTTATGTGACACCAGGTATATAGGTATATAGAAGAGGTCTGCAAATCAAACATTTACTGATAATAAATCACAATTTTTATGCAACCCCAGGTATGTAGATATGAAAAAGAGGTACACAAATCAAAATTTTCAGATAATCTTAATTTTGCAATTCCCACATTCAGTTACCCCCATATGGAGTTGCAAACTATAGTTTGAGAAGTTGGGCTCTAGAACAGCTCCTGTATGAGAGCAAGGCTTTAAGTTTTAGAGATAGTGCAGGACTATATTGATAGACAGTTTCCTTATTTATGACTTGCCTATGTCAGTGAAATCCCAAATCTAAGCCCTGTCAATCATCCCCTCCACAGAATAATCATTGGTCAAAGGGACAAGGCTAATAGATCCTGGTGACTGGTGCTCTCAACACAATATTTTGTGTGGAAAGTGTTTTGTAGTTTAGTTCATATAGTTCCTGACTATCCCTTGGCAGATAAATTCCCAAATATTTTATACTATCAACAGTTATTTTGAATGGAATTTCTTTTTGTATCTCTTGCTGCTGAATTTTATTGGTAATATATAAAAATGCTGATGATTTATGTGGATTTATTTTGTATCCTGCAACTTTGCTAAAGTTGTGAATTGTTTCTAGTAGTTTTTTAGTTGAGTCTTTAGGGTTCTCTACGTATATCATCATGTCATCTGCAAAGAGTGATAATTTGGTTTCCTCATTACCTACTCTAATTCCTTTAATCTCTTTTTCTTCTCTTACTGCCAAAGCTAACATTTCTAAGACAATATTAAATAATAATGGTGACCGTGGGCAGCCTTGTTTCACTCCTGATCTTATTGGGAATGGTTCTAGTTTGACTCTATTACATATGATGCTTGCTGAAGGTTTTAAGTAGATACTACTAATCATTTTAAGGAAAAGCCCATTTATTCCTATACTCTCCAGTGTTTTTAATAAGAATGGGTGTTGGATTTTATCAAAGGCTTTTTCTGCATCTATGGAGATAATCATATGGTTTTTATTAATTTGGTTATTAATATAATTGATTATGCTAATAGTTTTCCTAATATTGAACCAGCCCTGCATTCCTGGTATAAATCCTACTTGGTCATGGTGTATTATCCTGGGGATGACTTTCTGTAATCTTGTTGCTAAAATCTTATTTAAAATTTTTGCATCAATATTCATTAGGGAAATGGGTCTATAGTTTTCTTTCTCAGTTTTCTTCCTACCTGGTTTAGCTATCAGCACCATATCTGTGTCATAGAAGGAATTTGGTAGTACACCTTCTTTCCCTATTTTTTCAAATAGTTTATATAGTATTGGGGTTAATTGTTCTTTGAATGTTTGGTAAAATTCACATGTAAATCCATCTGGCCCTGGAGATTTTTTCTTAGGGAGTTGATTAATAGCTTGTTCTATTTCTTTTTCCAAAATAGGGCTATTTAAATAATTTATTTTCTCTTCTGTTAACCTTGGCAATCTATATTTTTGTAGATATTCCTCCATTTCATTTACATTATCAAATTTATTGGCATAAAGTTGGGCAAAGAAACTCCTAATTATTACTCTAATTTCCTCTTCATTGGAGGAAAGTTCTCCCTTATCATTTTTGAGACTAATAATTTGATTTTCCTCTTTCCTTTTTCTTTTTTTTTTTTTGCTTTTTGCTGAGGCAATTGGGGTTAAGTGACTTGCCCAGGGTCACACAGCTAGGAAGTGTCTGAGACCAGATTTGAACTCAGGTCCTCCTGACTTCAGGGCTGGTGCTCTAACCACTGCGCCACCTAGCTGCCCCTCCTCTTTCCTTTTTCTAATCAAATTAACTAAAGGCTTATCTATTTTGTTGGTTTTTTCATAAAACAAACTCTTACTTTTATTTATTAATTCAATAGTTTTCTTATTTTCAGTTTTATTGATCTCCCCTTTAATTTTCAGAATTTCCAATTTGGTATTTAATTGAGGGTTTTTAATTTGGTCTTTTTCTAGCTTTTTTAATTGTAAGCCCAGTTCATTGATCTTTTCTTTCTCTGTTTTACGAAAGTAAGCATCTAGAGATATAAAATTACCCCTTATAACCGCTTTAGCCGTGTCCCACAAATTTTGGTATGTTGTCTCATTCAACACAATATTTTAAGAAAATGAGAACTGGGGTCTTATATTGGGAACAGTAACCGACAAGTGACAAGGGGGAAAGAAGGCCTTCCACACAGGTATATTCTATTCTTGCAAAGTTTGCCACAACACTTCATGATCTGTAATTTTGTCTGTGTCCCTTCCCCACAACCAGTTCTCTTATCTTGACTCTACTTTCTTGACACTTTCTCAGTTTGGTAGAGCCCAACAGAGTTTGTGTTCTGTTGACAGTGCCTCAGAGAATCCAAGATGTCCAGTCATGTTGCTCACAATATAAATATAAATCTGAAGCGGTTATTCATAGGCGAGTTGTCATTATGCAGACAGGCCACTAGGTAGCATCGTGGAGAGTACATTGGACATGCAATCAGGAAAACCTGCGTTCAAATCTCCCCTTTAATACTTAGTAGTTATGGATTGCATAATATTGCAATAGAACTCAGCAGGACCTTTTGCAGGAATTTTGAAAATGTTTTGTTTTTCTTTGAAGACTCAGAAGATAGTTACTAAACTGTATAATTACAGACACACTTAAGTCCTTAAGTTTTAGTTTCCTCTTTTGTAAAACAATGGGGGATGATGATGAGTACTTGTGAAACTCAGATGAAAGAAGATAGGTAAAGTGCTCTGGAAACTTTAGCAAATTCTATATAAAATGTCAGATCCTCCTTTTCCTCCTCCTCCTCTTCCTTATTTTATAGCATTATTTCTTAACATCACAAACCTAACATAACTTGTACATCTGAATAAGACTTTTCCTTCATAGTAGCCCCTTTAGGAAAATATAATGGACTTAGAAATGGAAGGGACTTCAGAGATTATCCAGGATAGCCAATAAGCATTTGTTAAATGACTACTAGATGGACAACTAGGTGCTCTAGATAGAGTGCCAAGCCTACAGTTAGGAAGAGTCATCCTCCTGAGTTCAAATATGAGTTCATGCACTTACTTCTAGCTGTGTGCCTTTGGGGAAATCACTTAGAACTCTGTTTGCCTCAGTTTCCTAATCTGTAATATGAGCTGAAGAAAAAATGGCAAACCACTCCAGTAACTGAGCCAAAAACAAACAAACAAACAAAAAAAAACCCACCAACCCACCAACAACCCAAGAGGTCATGACAAATCAGACATGACTAAAAGTTACTGAACACCAAAAAAAATGTGAATACTATATGGCAAGCACTCTGCTAAGCATTGGGAATATGCAAAACAAACAGAAACCCAAGCAAAAAGAATACCTTACTTTCAAGGAACTTATATTCTTATGGGGGGAAATAACTCATAAAAGAAAAATGAAAGATAGCTGACCTCCTTATTTTATAGATGAAGACAAATATAGAAATGAAAACTGTCTTATCCAAATTTATACACTTATTAGCAGAGCCATGATGAAAACAAAGCCTGACTAAATCTAATTCCTTTTCAACATGAAGCACTATCTCAACCTGCTTCCATTATTCAAAATGTTCTGAAGTTTTATTATGCATCTTCTACTGCTTTATAGCTATAGGTTTCATTTTTATTCACAAAACCAATATTGTCCAGACTGATCATTCCCTGTATTTTATCAAGTGGGGTTCTGAATAACTTTTGGCATGTTTCCAAAAATTGAAGGCCAAAGGTTTGTCATCAATAAGGATATTCAAAAGAATTTGTTGCAGGTTTTGAAAGTAATGCTTAAATTACCATCACACAGATAAGGAGGAAAATGGCAACTTATCAGCCAAGCAAAGTCCAGTCATTTCATTTTTATGGCTAAAGATGGTAAAACTTGGAAATTGGAAAGTGATTTATCTACAACCAAAAAATTAGGTCTCAGAGCCAGGATTCAAAAAGATCTAATTCTAAATTCAGTTAGGCATTTACCATTGTCGAAATGCTAAGTCAGCCATTAGATAGGGATGTGGATGGATGAGAAAAGTTGCTAAAGGACTTCTAAGATATTAGGAAACCCTAATGATAGGATAAGGGAACAATCTGCTTAGGTAACAGTGGGCACAATAACTGAGCTGAAATCTCAGCATAGCTCAAGACCTCTCCCATGCCTCTGCTCAGAGAATGAAATCACTAGTGTGCTGGGCAACTAGGTAATGCAATGAATAGAGAGTTCCAGGCCTAGAGTCGGGAAGACATCTTGCTGAGATAAAATCTGGCACCAGGAACATACAAGCTATGTAATGTTGGGCAAGTCACTTAACCTCGTCTATAAAACAAGCTAGAGAAGGAAATGGCAAACTACTGCAATATCTTTGCCAAGAAATCTCCAAGTGGGGTCATAGATGTGATTAAAAGGACTGAAGGACAAAAAACGCTCAATTGGGAGGAAGAGGGTCTCAGTTCGAATCTCAGCCCTGCCATCTACATGTTATTGTACTTATGGGGCCTTGGCCAAGACAACTAACTTCTCTGGGCTTTCTTTGGCTATAAGATGAAGCAGTTAGACTTTCTGTAGTCAGATGAGCAATAAGATCTCTCCCAGCTCTAAATCTGATTACAATTTGGAAAGCACTTTCAAACTACTCTGAAGGAACCTGTTTCCCTCATTTGTAAAATGAGGTGACCTGACTAACTTCTAAAATTCCCTCCAGATTTAAATTCATGAGCCTATGATCTCAGACCTGCTTCCATACTCCCTCATACTTCTTATTCTTGGTTCTTAACAGCCATACCAGTGGAGCACTATGCTCTGATAGGTTCTGCCAAATGGGAAAGACAGGAAACAGTGTCTGCTCTCTGGGGACCATCCCAGCTGAGCATGGAGAGGCTTGTGATCACTAGGTGATGAATTCCTTGGTCAAGATGACTGATGACCATTAGTCACATGCAATCCTTTTCTGCTCCTCTAGTGATAGTGAAAAAACGGCAGGAAAAGGTCAGACAGAAAGGGCCAAGTCAATTTTTGGCTACCTATAAAGCATGATATTATACTGTGAGATTCTGGTCCAATGAGTTGATGAAATAATCGGGAAGACTGAATCAAATCCACACTGACCTTTTCACTCATTTCAAATTAAACCACACTAGAAAATCATGGTCAAACAGAAGGATAATGCAAAGGCTTTCCTCAGAGAAAGGAATTTATACTGAAGGAATTTAGAAGATTTGGTTTCATTATGCACCCAAAAGTTACCCAAAACTTATTTCATAAGACAGGCATATTGTCTTGCAGTTAGCTCCCCAGATAAATATAAACAAAAAAGAAACCATGAAGATAATCAGAGCTTAGGAACCAATACTGTTAGGACAGAAATGTTGAGAAAAATGATCAAGAACCAAAATAGTTAGGTGAAACTCAAGAACGTGAAGATAAAATCTTACATGTATAATCAAGAAATCAACTTCACAATTACATGATGGAAAGAAAAGTTTAGAAAACAATTTGTCATGAAAAAAAATCTGAGGATCTCAGAGAAATTAAGGCTCAACGAGATTGTAAGCTCCTTGAGGACAGACTCTTCTTTTTGTATCCCAATACTTAGCCCAGTGCCTGACACATAAGTAAATGCTTAATAAATGGTCAGTGATTGAGTCAATGATGTGAGATCACAGCCAATAAATAACAATAGCAAACATGTATATAGTATTTACTATGTGCCAGGTACTTTGCCGAGTGCTTTACAATTCTTTTCTCATTTGATCTTCACAATCACCCGGAAGATAGGTGCTATTATTATTCCCATTTTACAGATGAGGAAACGGAGGCAGGTGCAAGTTAAGTGACTTCCTGGGGTTACACAGCCAGTAAATGTCTGAGGTTGGATTTAGACTTTGTTCTAGCCTGGACTCCAAATCCAAGCTCTCTCTCTGTTGCACCATCTAATAGCCCCTAATATAATTTGGACTGTACTAAGAGAGACATAGCTTTTAGGTATAAGGAAGGGATAATCCAGCTATAATCTGTCTCGGGCAGACTACATCTGGGGACAGTAATTTAGAAAGGATACTTTGGAGAGAAATACTTTTTAAAAAGAGCAGGAGAGCATGACCAAGGCAGCAAAGAGACTTCTTTTTGTTGAGTCATTTCAGTTGCGTTCAACCCTTTATGATTCCATTTGAGGTTTTCTTGGAGTGGTTTCTCATTTCCTTCTCCAGACCATATTAGAGATGAGGAAAATGAGGCAAATGGGGTTGAGTGACTTGCCCAGGGTCACACAATAAGTGTTTGAAGCCACACGTGAACTCAGATATCCCTGACTCCAGGCTTAGTACTTCCTACATTGCACTACTGAACTTCCCACACCAGGATAGGATGAAGGAACTAAAGATTAGTTAGCCTAGAAAAGAGAAGACTCAGGAGAAACATGATAGATTCCTTGAAGTACTTCAAAATCAATATTATTTTGTTTGACCCTAGAAGGCAGTAATGAATGGAAACTAAGAGTGATAGGTAGAATAAGAAAATTTAGGTTTTGTGCCAGGAAAATTTCCCAAACATTTGGAGTTATGAGGGGCAGCTAGATGATGCAGTGGATAAAGTGCCAGCTCTAGACTCAGAAGGACCTGATTAAAATTTTATCTGGCTTAGACACTTAACACTTACTAGCTCTGTGACTCTGGGAAAGTTACTTAACCCCAAATGCCTCACCAAAAGAAAAAAAAATAGAGCTGTGAAAAAAAAATTGCAATGATTTGCCTCAAGGAGCAATGGTTATCCCTTGCCAGAGGTTTTCATGTTTAAGTTAAAGTGTTAGATATGGAGTTAGATCTAGGTTCAGAACCTGGCATTAATATGTAATAACTCTGTGATTATGGGCGAGCCACTTCTATCTGAGCCTCAGTTCTTGATCTATAAAATAAAAATGATAATATTTATACTATTTACCCACATGTGGTAAAGTCACAGAAACGAACTTGTAATAAAATTGTTGATGAATCTTTTCCATTTTTCATCTGCTTGTTCTCCTGTTTCACTGTTAAATTCTCTTGGGAAAATGTGACTTAATTGATTTTCTTGCCAAGTTTTCTGCAATAATTTTCTTTCCATCTATCATTTCTCAATGTTTTATGCTCAACACTGATAATAACCTTTCATTATCATCTTCTATTTGTTTTTTCTTTTTAATCATCATTTATTTTTCCCTTTTTATCATTCTTTATTTTGAAAAAAAACTATAAATTTATGCATGGCATAGTGGAGATGAAGCTGGCATCAAACCCAGGAAGACCTAGGTTCTAGTCTCACTTCAGAAACATTATCTATGTGACTCTGGATAAGTCCCCTAACTTCTCAGAACTTTAGTTAGGCAAGTCTCTAAATCATAATTAACAGAGAAGTTGTTAGCCTGTATTGTTAAAGGAAATATATTTATCTCAGTCTTATCCAAATGAAGCCACAGGTCCAGTCCTCATTCCCCATGATCTTACATATATATTCATATCTCAGATCAATATTGATCCTGGCTGCCATATCACTTCACTTGGCAACAATCTCACATTTACTATCTAAGGAAGTTTGTAGGTTTTTTTGCCCCCTCATTATGTCAATTGCTTTACATCAATTAAACTTCCTTAGGGAATGTTGGTAGCCTGAGTTGATATCTCTTCCTTTATCTGTTCCCCTTATATGGAGAGAGGAGAGATGATAGCTTCTTTAGGTCAGTCATTTTCAATCTATCTTAATTGCATAACATTTATATTTTTTGTTCTAACTTGTTATTGATTTTGATCTATGCTCTAAAAAGTCAATGATTTGGTCATACATCAACCATTCTTTTGGAGATGACTGATTTATAAAGTAACCATTTCCTATTTGTAAGATAGTCTTCCAATTTTGTGATGTTATTCAGTACTCACAACATACAATGTCATCTGACTCTCTTCTGAAAGTATTAATTGAGCCATATTTCCCAACATATTTTGCACCGTCTTCCTCTGTATATTTTTAATGAAGCCACTGAGTAGTACTATACGTATGAAGTTAATTTAGAGGGTCTTGTCAAATTCTTTGTCAGATTTCTCTATCTACCTGTAATTGGTACATAAGAAATTGGTAAATAAACTACAATTATCTTCACATTGGTCCATTTGCTTTTGTTCCTCATAACACTGCAATACATTTACCAAGTGTCCCACAAGATCATTTGTTTTGTTGCCTTTGTTTGTATGATGAAACCAATTCTGCCAGCTCTTGTTTCTCCAAGGAGAACATGTGAGACATCCTTATATTTAGTTGTTATTTCCTCTTGTCTTCTAGTTTTATTTCTAGCAACTATGCCAAGAATGATACAACTTTGTTCTAGTATATTGAATGGGTCATTGGACAAGAATTTCACAATGTCTGGAGATGACTTTAAAATTGTATAATTCTTAACCCAATGCTTCATTTTCTAACATTTTAACTATCACTGCATAAGAGGAAGGTAGCCACAAAACAATTTTGTATCTTTTTTTGTTTGCTTTATGACTAATCATGGTCAATGAGTTTACTTTTGTAACCAATTTGCTAGGTATAATTTTGGAGTTTTAAAAGTTTATATTTATCTAATTGTTAGGAACTTTGAGCATTTTCATGTGATTTTTGATAGTTTGTGAGTTTTTTTAATTCAAAAACTGCCTGTTTATATTTTTAAATACTTAGCAACTGGAGAATTGCTCTCATTCTCATAAACTTGTGTTACTTCCAATAATTTTGTTTGCCAGATTTTTGTTAGAGGTTTTTAATGCAAAGATTTTTTTTTCTTCCAATCTGTCTCTTTTCTTTCAACTCTGGATGCATCCATTTTTATTATACAAAAGCCATCACCCAGTGAAAAGGTTTTCATGTCGTGAAGCTGAGTTCAAATGTCCCCTCCTGCTTTTTACCTATATGACAGTCTCTATGGAGTCTTAGCTTCCTCATCTGTTAATAGTGGGGAATAGAACTTATGGCCTTTCCAAACATTCCTCCTAATCTCTTGATCCTGGGATCACCTACTATCCAGCCTACTGGAGATGAGCCTCTTCTCAATTGGACAGAATTGTCCTTGGAAAGGACACCGGACTAGAGCCCTGAAAAGCTTAAACTCTATGGGCACAGACCTCAAGAACGTAGGGTTACCTCCATGACATCATGAGGCAACACATCGTAAATATGAATTATTAAATGTCTTTCAGATGCAGCTGGGACACCATGCTATTCTTTCTTTATGTTTTCTGAGTTAGAGAAAGAGCTGTATTCTCAGCTCACCCACTTGGATTCTCTTATGACAAGGGCTTAAGGGTGTAGTCAGTGATCATGAAATGTACTTCAGTCCCTCATATAAGGATCAGACAGGTAACCTGACCGGTAAGCACCACACCTCATGCCCACTAAGCTAATCAGTGGCAGTGATGTTCACCTCCTGTTTTATCAGATAGAGAGAAACAAACTGAGCGTGTCCAACAGTCCACCCCACCAGAACTCTCCCCATCCAAACATATGTTAGAGGCACAGAAAAAGCCAGCAGAAAGAGACCACAAGAGACAATGGGCTAAGTAAGAGTAACATTTACTGAGCGATACAGGACTGAGTACTATGAAGGGCTTACACGGATGGAAATGGGCTTCACCCCCTTCGGGATCACTGCATCAGGCATCAGGCATCCCCTCCACGGGCACCAGCCCCAGGGCGCCCAGGGACTACAGCACTTAATTAACACTGACTTACACACAATGGCAATAACTGTTGAGTATTTGTTCGTAACAAACAAACCATAACATATTTATACCGTATCACATCGAGTGATTATATAAATCCATATATATATTGCTGTATAAAACCTTTTTTCTTTTTGTAAAAAATATTAAAAAAAAGAGAGAAGTGTAAAAATGTGCAGTTAAAGCACTGCCGGGACAGCCAGGCTGTAAACATTAGAGTGAGTATGTGCTTTGGAAGGGCGCCCGCGCCTCAGTGCCCACAGCAAACTCCAGCAGGGAACGAGGTCTCTTAAGGAGGGGTCTTCCCAGGGACATGGGAAGAGTATCGGCAGGATCCGGGGGGATGACAATGGAACAGGGACATGCAGATGGAGGCCACTGAGAGTGCTTGCTGGTCCTGTATCACATCCCTCTCCTGCTTTGATGTATCACTTGGGGGGCAAGGGGTAGGGGGTAGTTACTGAAATTTTATTCTGAACTCCATTTGGATTTCTTTTTTATATTCAACTAACACTTTTCCAATGCCAGTAGCTGTCCCAAAGACGGGTACATTGATGGGAAATGATGGGAGAAAAAAACTGTAGTTATGGAGGCTGGGAAGTGCCCTCCTTCATTCACCCCTTTCTCCCTCATCACTATAACTCTAGGCACTGGATCATCCCCTTCCCCAGTTTCTACTTTGGTCTCAATTCATCACTGATCTCAAGTTTCCCTCAACCCTCCCTTCCCCATGTGTTGCTGGTCTGTATTCCACAAAGAAGCCCGCTGTATTCTGGCGGTGCTGAGCCTTGTTGCAAAGTTTTTTTCACACATAAACAAAGGCCCCATGTGGGGCCCTATGTCCTCCTCCCTCCTCATCCTCCTTCTTCTTTCTTCTCCCAATCCACTTTCACTTCTTCTCAAGTTGTTCGAGTAGTGGGTTGGCTTCTGACTCCGGGGTCTTGACACTGTCTGTCCTCACAATACAAGTGGGACGATGCCGGTTCAACATCAAGATCAGTTGCTGCCTTTCCTGTTTTAGCTCCTCAATTTGTGCCTTCAGTTCTGCATTCATGAGTTCCAAACGTTCAGATTCCTAGAGAACACCAAATATAAAAAGAAGAAGCTTTAATTGTGCATGAAGGGATTGTCCTCTGAACAAGACTAAGGGAGAGGGGAATAAAAAGGAACTTGTTGAAGCAAAATTCCTTTCACATACATTTGTCTGCTTTTGCTTATAGAGCCATAATTAGAGTGAAGCCCTAGTTGCTTCTTTCTTTTCCTTCCTTCCTTCCTTCCTTCCTTCCTTCCTTCCTTCCTTCCTTCCTTCTTCCTTCCTCTCCTCTCCTCTCTTCTCCCTCCCTCTTTACCTCTCTCTCTCTCTTTCTTCCCCTTCCTTCCTTCCTTTCTTTTCTGTCTTTCTTTCTTTCTCTTTCCTTCCTTTCTTTCTCTTTCCTTTCTTCCCTCCTTTCCTTTCCTTCCTTCCTTTCTTCCTTCTTTAAGCAACTGGGATTAAATGACTTGTCATGGATCACACAGCTAGTAAGCATCTGAGGCCAGATTTGAATTCAAGTCCTTCTAAATCTGAGGCTGATGCTTTAACCATTATACCACTTAGGTATCCTTAAGCTTAACACTTAGCAATAACAATTAGTTAAAATAAGAAACTACCAGCTCTTTCTCCCTTTCAATAGCCTCATCCCAAAATAAGATCCTCTTTTGTCTGACCTGATTTTGTTTCTTTCCCAACTGGCAAATAGCAAACTGGGATCTCTTCCCAGGGCCTCAGTTTTCTTATCTGTAAAATGATAGGCTTAGGCTAAGATGGATTTCCAAGGTTTTTTCCAGCTCTAAGATATGATTCTATGATTACTCCTTGAGGTCACTGCTCCATACCACCCCAATAACTGAATTTGTCTTTATAGGCTGTTTTTGGGGTACTTCTTATCTTTAATCATCAGGATTGTTAATTACAGCTATTTTGCTGTCAGTCTCCTTCAGGTTGAAGAACCTGAAGTAGACAATAAACTACCGCTCTCTAGACAGCTAGTACCCCAGTAAATCACCAGGTAGTCATGAGATCAACAGTGATGAAGCCTGTATTATAATCTTATAACTTGACTGAGAAATACAAATGGAATGGGTTCACACTAACTGAAGTCAATTCAAACAGCATTTATTAGGCACTCACTATATGCTGTACTAAGCACTGGAGATATAAACAGAAACAAAACCAGTCTCTGCTCTCAAGGATCTCATGATCTAATGGAGGAGACAACATGTAAACAATTATGTACAAAGAAATTAAACACAGGAAAAATGGCAGTGATCTCAGAGGGAAGGCACTAACTTTAAAGGCAATTGAGAAAGGCTTCAGGCAAAAGGGATTTTAGCTGAGGCTTGAAGAAAGCCAGGGAAACCTGGAGACACAGATGAGAAGGAAGGGAATTCCAGGCACAGGAGACAGTTAATAAAAATGCAGAACTGAGATGGAGTATGAGCAATAGCAAGGAGTCTGGAGTCACTGGATTATAGAATGCACAAAAGGAGTAAGACATAAAAAGATTGGAAAGTAGAAAGGGGTCAAGGTTAAGAAGGGCTTTAAAAAGTCAAATTGACTCCTGGAAGTCATAGGAAGTCACTGGAGTTGATTGAGAGATATGATCAGATCTGCACTTTAGGAAGATAATTTTCAAAACCCCCAGTGAATTCAAACTGGGGCAGCTAGGTGGTACAGTGGATAGAGCACTGGGCCTGGAGTAAAAAAGACCTGAGTTCAAGCCTGGCTTCAGAAACTTACTAGGTGTGTGACTCTGGGCAAATCACCCTACTTGCCTCAGTTTCTTAGCTGTAAAATCTGGGGACACACTGGAGAAGGCAATGGAAAACCAAATCAGAATCTTTGCCAAGAAAACCTCATGATGTAGTGGCTAGAAACTGGAAATTGAATAGATGCCCTTCAATTGGAGAATGGCTGAATAAATTATGGTATATGAATATTATGGAATATTATTGTTCTGTAAGAAATGACCAGCAAGATGATTTCAGAGAGGCCTGGAGAGACTTACATGAACTGATGCTGAGTGAAATGAGCAGAACCAGGAGATCATTATACACAGCAACAACAGTACTATATGACGATCAATTCTGATGGACATGGCTCTCTTCAACAATGAAATGTTTCAAACCACCTCCAATTGTTCACTGAAGAAAGCCATATACACCCAGAGAGAGGGATGTGAAATGTGGACCACAACATAACATTCTCATACTCCTTGATTGATGTTTGCTTACATTGTGTTTCCTTTATCTGATATATCGTTTGTGTAGACAAGATTTTTCTTGCACAACAATGACAAGTTTGGAAATATGTATACATATATTCGATTTGCCAATATTTTAACATAATTAACATGCAGTGGATATCCTGCCATCTAGGGGAGGGGTGGGGAGTTGGGGGAAAAATTTGTAACGGAAAGCTATGTAAGGGTTATTGTTGAAGAATTACCCACACATATGTTATGCAAATAAAATAAAAAAAATAAAATTTAAAAAAAAAGAAAGAAAACCTCATGAATAAAAGTCTATAAGGTCACACAGAGTCAGATATGACTGAACAACAAAAAGAAATTTGGAATCTCAATTATGCAGTTCTTCATGAACCCAAGATGTCCATTAGGAACACTCATGGTACCTTTGCCCCATAGTCAATATTACCTGGTTAGGAGGTGCAGTGAATAGAATGCTAAGCCTGGAGTCAGGAAGACTCACCTGAGATCAAGTCTGGCTTCAGACACTTCCTAGCTGTGTGATCCTAATTGCCTCAGTTTCCTTATTTGTAAAATGAGCTAGAAAAGGCAATGGTAAATCACTCCAGTATCTTTGCCAAGAAAACTTCCAAATGGGGTTATATAGAGTCAGACATGGCTGGAAAATGACTTATATGCACAAGAAAGATTGTCTTTTTAGGGAAATCAGCTCTCGGGTACAATTCCCTATCTCAGCCTGGTAAAGAAATGGCTCTTACATTTTTGTGGCACAAGTGTATCTTCATATCCAGGCAGAGGAATAATCAATCAATCAATTGATAAGTATTTATTATACATCTACTGAGTACCAGGGACTGAGGTAGTCTTTGGAATGCAAAAACAAAAATGAACCAGTCTCTGACTATAAAAAACCTGCATATTATGGGATAACATGTATGCCCATAAATATATATATAGATAAAAGTACACACACACACCAACATACATACCCACACTCTCAATATAAACATTATATATATATGCATATATATATATATATATATATATATATATATGAGAGAGAGAGAAAGTGAATGTGTGTGTGTATGTTGGTGTATGTGTATGGAGAAACACACACACATACATATATATATATTTATTTATATATAATAAGAGAAATGGACTTATCTATACAGCTCTGTTTATATATTCACACCCATACACATAAATAGAAGGTCATTCTCAGGAAGAGGCAGCCATAGAATAGTGGATTGTAGACTGGCCTCAGAATCAAGAAGTTCTAGGTTGAAGTACCTTCTTTGACACATATTGGTTGTGAAACTCTGGGCAAATCATTTAATTTCTTAGCACCCAAGATCCCTCTCTATGACTGTAAATTGCAGACTACATGCCAATCTGCATTGGTAGAGAGAATTCCTCCCAGTTCAAAAATAAATAATCAGGGGTGGGGGAGAAAAAAGTACTAGAAGTATGTGTGTATGGGGCAGGTGGTGAGGGAAGTGGGGGTAGATTATGAAAAAGAATAGATTTCAGAAGCACACTCTACTTTTGATGAGGAGGGTAAAACCCCCAAAGAGGTCCCTCTCCTCCTGACTTCTTGTAAACCAGTTTCTTAGCTTTTCTGATAGCTAAAATAGATGCTCAAAAGTTGAAAAAAGATTGACTATCAATGCTCCTAGATATGATGCCTACTAGACATATGACCAACCATGGATCAATCAGTTCACCTCCCCAGGCTTCAGTTTCCTCAACTACCAAAAGAGGGGATTGGACTAGAAGAACTTTGAGTAAAAACCAGACGTTCAGTCTTTTGAGGTACATAGTAAAGTAGATTGTTGAAGACGTCAGAATGACAGCCTCTGATATTCCTCCCAACCTGGAGAGTCTACAACTTTATCATCAGCAAGGTCTTGGAAAAGACCTCTAAATTTTATGATCTATTCCTGTTTTCTGTGTTCCATAATAGTAATTTTCAACAGCATTTTTTGGGGGGAAGGATGAACAATAGCATTAGTTAAAATGGTGGTCATAAAATATCAGTCTACTTAGATAACTGTTGTTTATTATTGCTGCCCTTTCCCTTCCAACATAACTTCTAAAAGTTCTTTATTGCTTACAGGATAGAATTCAAAATTCTTAGAATGGCATTCAAAGTTCTCCACAGTCTGGCTGTAAATTACTTTTCAAATGAAAACTTCTTTGCTATTACTACTGATTGAAAATAATGACAATAACAATAGCATTTATTTAGTGCTTTAATGTTTACAAAGTACTTCACAAATATTATCTCGTTTGATCCTCACAACAACCCTGGGAATTAGATGCTATTTTACTCCTCCTTTTACAGATAAGGAAAAAGAGGCAAATACAAAAAGCTGTGTCACATAGCTAGTAAGTGTCAAAGTCAGGATTTGAACTCAGCTCTCCTGATTTCATGTCCAGCCCTTTACTCACTGTGCTAATTAGATGCTTTTAACTGGCTTCTTCAGCCACATATTTATAGCATTTTCAACAGGGTAAATGGCAAATGGAAAGAGTACAGACAAAAGTGTTTTGTACAGGGCCTGACACATAATAGGTGCTTAATAAGTGCTAATTGGCTAATTGATGGACTGGATTTGGAATCCAGTGACTGAGTTTGTATCCTGTCTCAGTCCCTGACTAGCTTGAATGAATCAGTTTATTTCTCTGGATTCCAGTTTCCTTAAAAATGAAGGAGTTGGATTAGAGGGTTTTGAAGGGTCCCCTTAAAGCTTTGACCCTAAATGTCCTTTACATTCCCATTCTCCTTTCTTCTACTGGAGTCATGTAAATTCTTCAAGTCCCATTTCTATGAAATCTCCTCAATGATCCCAACCTATAGCTGTCTTTCCTTCCTCTGCACTCATAGCCTATTACTCATCTGATACTTACAGAATATCTTTACTAAACTTTTCCATTGAGATGCATATACACTGCCTGTAAATTCAATTAGAATATGAGCTCCATAATAGCAGAGACTGGATCTAATATCTTATCTATCTGTGTTGCTTAGCACTTCACCCTACAAGTAGTGCTCAATAAATATTTGTTAATTAATCATTTGATTAATTTGCTTAAATGTGTGTGTGTGTGTGTGTGTGTGTGTGTGTGTGTGTGTGTGTTTAAGATTGGTTATCCCCATTTCACCTAGGCTAGAAGTTCAGAGGTTACTCTCAAGCCCCATCTCACTATTTTTTTCTTATTTTTTTCCCCCAATCTCACTATTGATCAACTTCAACTTGCTTTGTTGCCAGCCTGGACTGGTTTGCCTCATGTTAGGCAGCCTGGTGGTCTTCCACCCCACTCCCACTCCATCTTGCTCTTGGAAGCTCAGCATACTGATGCCAAATTTTGTGAGGACACCTGATTGGCATAGTACACTGCAACTCAGAACTTGAAGCAATCCACCAGCCTCAACCCTCCCAGCAGCTGAGATTACCAGTGTATGCCGTTATGTCCTGCTCAAATGTTGGCTTTTTAAAATATTTTTGCCAGATTAGTAATGGGAAAATTAGAAAAAGTTTCATATCCAAAGGAAAAAAAAAAACACCTCTTACTCCCTGATGACATTCCCTTCATTTAATTATTTCCCTTCTTTTCTAGGAAGTATCACTATTAAACAAGATCTGAGAATAGAAATGCAAGATAAGGATGCATGTATAGATAGATTTCTAATGAGGGATTATTGATTAAGGGTCAGGTTAATATGGGTCCAAGAAAAAAGATATCCCATCAAAGCTAACTATCCCCACCACCTGGCCTTCTTCAATGTGTTTTATTGACAAAAGACACAAGGAGGATGGTATGACTGGTATCTGCTGATCTCATGCAAAATTCAAACTCTTGGTTTGGAGGCAAGAGATTCAGTCATGCTGTTTTTCTCAGAGGATATCCCCTCATTTTATGGTGCAGAGGGAGTGACATTGTCATAATTATTGATCATCATCTATCAAGTTGGGATTCACAATCAAGTGGTCAAATATAATCAAATGATTGGCCTAGAAGGAAGCTCAAGGTTCTGGTGATATCATCCTTTTAATCCAGAGAAGAGGAAAGAGAAAAAGTGATTAGTTGATTCATCAGCCAAGATTAAAAGTGAACGTAAATAACATTTTTCTTTTGGATTAACAGAAACAAAGAATTCTCATGTAAGAAAAAAGCACAGAACCATAGGACAGGAAAATGTATTATGTAGATGATGTTTTTCAGAGTTCTTTTGGCACCAAGCAGGAGTGAACATAATATATAATAAATGAGTCACCCAGGAGAAATCATAATGGCACTGTGGGAAGGGAGGAGAAGTTCATGGGGACAGCAAGAGTTAGGTTTTGAGAAGAAATGTTCCCACTCTTGACAGGCATTAATAAAACAATCTCCTTGGGTCCAACTGGATAAATTTAAACTAGGACATCAGGGGTTTCACTTTAAATGACAGTCATATGACAAATGGGTAAATTATTGCTCAAATGGAAAGATACTCTGAAAAGAAGTTCTTATTTTGTCAGGATCCCCAAAGAAACACAATGAAAACTAAGAAAGGCCAGAGGGATGGTGCATATGATCTCTGCTACTGGACAAGACTGAGGCTGGTGAGCACAGGGGTTATGAGCTACAATGGATATTGCAATTGGGTATCCTCCCTAAGTGTGGCACTAATATATTGAGATCCTGGAATAGGGGTAGGGGAATGGGCACCAGGCTGCCTAAGAAGTGGCAAAATGGCACAGATCAGAAATGGAAGTCAAAGCTTTTGTGTTGATCAGCAGTGAGATTGGATCTGAAAGTGGCTTCTGTGATTTCAGCTTGGACAAGATAGAAAAAGGAGATGGAAGAAGAGGAGAAGAAGGAAAGGGTGGGAGGGAGAAAGAGAAAGGAGAAAGGGAGGGAGAAGAGGTGAAAAGAGAGGGAAAGGAGGAAAGGAGAGGAAGGAGGAAGAAAAAGAGGAAGAAGAGGAACAAAAGAAAGAGACTTTCAATAAGCACTAGACCACCTATTAACCCAAAGGGTTAATAAATACCCAGAAGCAATGACAGAAGTAGCAAAAAAAAAAAAAAAAAAAAAGAAAAAGAAAAAAGTAAATAAAGTAAATGCCTATTGTCTGGAGAATGGCTACAAATGATGTAATGGAAGATCATTGACCCATGAGATACTTTGACTATAATAACTTTTAGTTAAGATAGTGAAAAGGCATGGAGAAATACAGCTCTCTCCTATACAAACTTAATATCAAATAAAGGATCCCATCTAGAATGATAAAGAGAAATGAAAAGAAACACAAGACACCCCCCCCAGTGTAAAATTCTACAAAAAGAAAGCTAGAAGCCAGGGAGTATCTGTCAAGTTTATAAGAATAAAAGGAAGAAAAGACAAGCTAGGAATATGAAGAATTCAGAGAAGTATGAGAAGAAATACAAACTGATAAGAGTGAAATACACAGAGCTATGAAAGTAACATACATAACAGTTTCAACAATGTAAGTAGGCAGTTAGGTGGTGCCATAATGCACAGAGTGCTGGACCCGGAATCAGGAAATTCTCATCTTCCTGAGTTCAAATCTGACCTCAGACACTTACTGTGTGACTCTGGGTAAGTCACTATTTTACCTCAGTTTGTTTATATGTAAAATGAGATGGAGAAGGAAATAGCAAACAGCCTCACTTTATTTGCCAAGAATATCCCAAATGAGGTCAGGAAGAGTAGAAAACAACTGAAAAACAACACAATAATGTAAATGAAAAGTAGCTGGAGACTATTAGTATGAAACACTGCATATAGTAGCAAACTCAGCTGATGTGTTAGCTAGTTTTGCTGAATTGATTTTTTTCTTTTATTCTTATATTCCTTACCTTTATTTTATTTTCTTTATTCTCATATTCCTTATTTTATTTTAGTCTTATATTTATTTATGCATTAATTATATATTATTATATTAATTATATATTACATATATTTACTTTATCTTTATATTTCTTTTATTGAGGTGATTCTCAGTGAAGCAAAGGAGAAAGAATATATTCAGAAGTGAAGATGATAAAAAACAAAAAGATATCAATAAAAATTAAAACTAAAAAAAAGATGCCACCATAGATCATTCAGTTTGTCCAGGGGGTTGATTAGAGGATGGGGTAAATCTGATATAATCAAAGAGCATTCACTAGTCAGGGCTTATTGTCATAAACAAGAAACAATAGCATTGTGGTAAAGTCATTTGATTTGTGATAAAAGAAATGAAAATCCGAAGAGTTACTCTGAATTGGATCAATAAAGGGCACATTCATTCAAAACCAAGAGGAAGGAGAATAGTAAAAATAGAAATATAATTGTAGCAACATTTAAAGCAGGGATTCTTCACCTTTTTCCTATTGAGGATGTAAGGGATGAGAGTAAGAATGAAGGCCCTACCGATCCTTCTCAGGATAACCTTTTGGAACACATAAAATAAAACATCAAATCACAAAGGAAACCATCTGAAATACAGTTATCAAAATATTGTTTAAAAAAATAAGTCCACTGATCCTAGGTTAAGAACTCCTGCTTTAAAGGACATAAATGCTAAGTATTATCATTTTTCTTCTTAGGCTGGGGAGAGGACAAGATGGAGCAAGTGATGGAATTGATAGAAATCACTTCTTTTTGTCATGGTGAAACCAAATGATCATTTGATTAAATTTTTCTTAACTATATAGACACAGTTTTAAATGAAGAACACTCAGGAAATCTTAAGACTTCAAAAATTAAAGGATCCCTATATAAGAAGAACTATCTGGGGCTCCTATATAACCAGATCATTCTGTTGTCTGAGGGATGGGAAGGCCAGGTGTCCCCCTGGGCACAGAGAAAAACAGTAGTGTGAAAAGAAGGGTGTGATTCTCCATAAGACAGACAAGGAATCGCAGATGGCCAACATAAGCTGATGGGCAGAGTTGCTCTGTTGGTAACTGTTTTCCTTTGTTGAAAGGAAAAGTTCTAATAGGGAGAAGAAAAATTTATCGGGAAATGTTTATATATATTTTTAAAAGACATGTATAATGATGAATATGAAAATATGTTTAGAAAAATTGCACATTTATCAGATTGTCTGGAGTCTTGGGAAGTGGGGAGGCAAGGGGGGGCAAATTTTGGAACACAAGTTTTACAAAAGTGAATGTTGAAAACTATCTTTTCATGTATTTGGAAAAATAAAATACTGTCAAAAAAAGGCTAGTAGCAAAAAAAAAAAGTCTGATCTATTAGCCTTAATGATCAGAAAATGACATCAGCTTTTGTGAATTTTTTTTTAAAAAGTTTAGTCATCCCAAGCAGGAGAAAACTGTAGACCAGCTGAAATGGCTCACTATAGAATCTCTGGCAAGTCCCTAAATCCAAAGGTTTCTTTTATGCTCTTACACTCTTTAGACCTCTGGATCTGGAACTGTTTAATCAATAAACAGGCAATGTGAGATATACAAAGAATTATGAACACAGATCCTAACCTCAGGAAGTTTACCATCTAAGTAAACTAAAAAGAACATACCCAAACAAAGGAAAAAGTTATAACACAATATTCTTTAAGTGTTCATTGTTTACATATTGTTATAGCCATTTTGTGGTACAGATATGTATACATATTTGTGCATATCTTGAACTCACAACATTAACATTCATAATGCTAGGCAATAAGGAAAATACAAAAAAACTAGAAAATACTACATTGTATAGTGGATAGAGGACAGGGTCTGAAGTTGGGAGGACCTGAGTTCAAATCTGCTCTCACTTATTATTCACTTAAGTTTAAAGTCACTTTATGTTTGCCTCAGTTTCCTCATCTGTAAAATTGAGATATTCATGATACCTTCCTCCCAGAGTTGTTGTGAGGATCAAATGATATCATACTTATACAGTTATTAGCATAGTGCCCAGCTCATGGTAAGTTATTATTAGCTATTATTATGATTCTGCATGGAGACAAGACATTCCTATCTAAACCAAACTAATAGAACAAAGAAGTAGATGTTAAATGCTAAACGAAGGGGACAGACCAATAATTTATAGTACTTTAGTAGTAGGAATACATATTAACTAGGATGGTCATGGAAATTTTCATGGAAAAGGCGGGATTTGAGCTAAGACTTGAGGGATAGGATCCGGAAAGATACTGAGAGATAGAGAGGGAAGATGCAGGTAGAGATATCAGCAGTAGACAAAGCACTGGGCTTGGAGGTAGAAGGACCTAAGTTCAAACTTGACCCCAGACACTTATTAGATTTAAGACCTTAAAATTACTTATCCTATGCCTCAGTTTCCACCTCTGTAAAATGGGGATAATCATAGTACCTCCCTCCCAGGGTAGTTGTAAGGATCACTTTACATAATACTTGTAAAGTGCTTTGTATGGTGTCTGGCACATAATGAGCACTATATAAACATTTATTCACTTCTCTTTTCCTAGGGAGGAAAAACAATATAGATAAGAATGCAGGGATGGGAAAGTACCAGGGTACTGTTTTTCATTTTATAACATGAGTAATGGGAGATGGGATAGTATATACAATAATCAGGATTCTCCCAAAAGATAAAACCATAATATCAATTCCAGTGTCACTTTTTAAAAACTCCATGTTCACCCAGCAGCTTGATATAAATATAGAATGTTAGAGCTAAATCTTAGAGATCATCTAACTTAGGGGTCTTTAACCGGGGGTCAGTGAGCTTTTTTTAGGGGGGCTTTTTAATAGTATTTTATTTTTCCAAATGCATGCAAAGAGAGTTCTCAACATTCACCTTTGCAAAACTTTCTGTTCCAAATGTTTCTCCCTCCCCTCCCTTCCCCCTACCCAAGAAAGCAAACAATTTGATCTAGATTAAACATGTGCAATTCTTCTAAACATATTTCCATATTCATCATGCTGAGCAAAAAAAACAAAAACAAAAACAAAAACCTGATCAAAAGGGGAAAAATAACCAGAAAGGAAAAAAAAAACAAGCAAACAAACAAAGGTGAAAATACTATGCTTTGATCCATATTCAATCTCTATAGTTCTCTCTCTGAATATGGATGGCACTTTCTATCCCAAGTCTGTTGGAATTGCCTTGAATCACGTCAATTGTTAAAAAGAACGAAGTCCATCACAGTTGATCATCACATAATCTTGTTGTAGTCAGTGAACTTTTTAAAAAAATTGATAACTATATTTCAATGTAATTGGTTTCCTTTGTAATCTCATATACTTTATTTTGTGTGTGTGTTTTTTTTTAAATAGGTTCTGAGAAGGGATCCATACCATCTACCTGACTGCCAAAGGTATCTATGCTTCACTCCCCCACCAAAAGATTAAAAACCTCTGATAGATCCTAATTGCTTTATTTTACAAATGAGGAAATGTGACTCAAATCTGGCCTCAGACACTTCCTAGTTGTGTGACCCTGGGCAAGTCATTTAACTCAGTTTGCCTCAATTTTCTCATCTGTAAAAGGAACTGGAGAAGGAAATGGCAAATTACTCCATTGTCTTTGCCAAGAGAACCCCAAATGGGGTCACAAAGAGTCATTTGAGACAGAATTGATTCAATGAAAGCAAAGTGTGTGAAGTCTCTACTGCTAATCTGCTAGGTGACTTTGGGACAGTTATTTCAGCATCTCTGTAGCCCCATTTCTTTTAAAATGGAGGGAGTTCCTAAATGATCTTTAGAGCTCCTTTTACCATGAATATTCTCTGGCTCTATGATTCATTCAGAAAATTTTTTTCTCATAGAGAATCCTCTTTTTGTGTTCTGCTGCATGCTTAAAAATGTTTTTATTGTTTCAGTTCAGAATAAAAATATTTTAAATATATAAAACAAACAAATATTTATCAAGCGTCTATTATATATAGGGCACTGGGAAAATCCAAAGACAGATAACAAAAATAGTCTCTCTTCTACAATTTCTACAAACATGAATTTCAATCAATCATTAAATGTTTCTTAAGATGCTACTATGTGCCAGGCACTATGCTAAATGCTGAGGCAAAAGCCATTCTTTGTCTCAAGGAGCTCATGCTCTAATGAGGGAGTCACTAAGCAAGCCCCTTAACCTCAATGCTTCAGGCAAGTTCCTAAGACAGGTTATAGAAGGTAGAATCTGTGCAAATGGAGGGAACTCCCAAAGCAAGACTTCTCAATGCAGAAAAAAATCATAGTTCTTCCATATAGTTGCATGCTCATTCTGGCCAAGACATTGGAAATGTAAATCAAGAAAAATTATTTCCAAAGGAGATATCAAATCTATCTTGAGGACAAAGTTTGCAAGGTCCTCAAGAAGAGTAGAATTTGGAAATCATTAGCAGTGATCCAGCATTAGAAAAGGTGACTGGAGGAGCAGCTAGGTGGTGCCACAGTGCATGGAGCACTGGGCTTGGAATCAGGAAGACTCATCTTTATCAGTTCAACTGACCTCAGATACTTAGCTCTGTGACCTTGGGCTAGTC